>JAGIQG010000028.1:27398781-27991215 GCA_024679065.1 Sphyrna mokarran | reverse complement strand
CTTGGACCAAGGAGAAGTACAGATACTCTATGGGTAATTATCTACTCTGTACTAGTATTAAGCAGATGGCCCCTCCTTGATAGCAACAGGAGTGATCAGCTCCGGGTATTAATACTCCATATACACCTGATTCAGCCTCACCTCCCCTCTCCCTACTTACCTCTACCTTTCCTTTCTCCCCCCCGCCTCCCCCCCCCGCTTCCCCCCCCCCTAGTGGACGACAATAACACATGCACACATACAAGCACACACGTACTTGTGTTGACATGCCGACTCACAGAGACACACAAACTCATATGCGCACATACAGAGACAGACACAAACTCACAGGCACACACATGGAGACACGTGCACACGCGCACATACACCCCATATACATAGACATATACACACTCATACAAACACGTACACAGGGACACACACACACACACACACAGTGCAGGCTTGTCCCTGGCACTTCAAGTTCACATTAAAGCACTTCAAACCCATCAGCATCATTTCACAGCAATTCACCCAGAATTACAAGTAGAAGCTGTTAATCTATTTAGTTTCCCTATAAAAATAAATCAATCGGTGCTCACTGCAAATGTTTCTTTTGCTTCCCTCAGTCCTTAGTGTCAGAGGCTTTAAATTTAAGGGTGAACTCCTCCCATGTCTGACCCTGTGCTTTCCACCTTGTGTAATGTAATCCAGCTGACACTCAGATGAAAGCGGGAACTGACAAGCTAGCCTCCCCTCCACCTAATATCTTTTCTGTAGGTAAGGGAAAGGTTGTTCCTGAATCATGATTTGAACAGATAAATTAAAACATGTTTGAAACTGAAAATGTTCCAGTGAGATGCCAAGTTTACACCTGTTTCGGACAGCCTCATTCAAAGGTGCAGTGCCGATGTGAAGAACATTAGCCCCTTCCTTACAACCCTCCGCTCACAGCTCAGTGAGTAACCCTAACACTCACTGTGTGCCTGAGCCTGAGAAAGACCAAGGGGTCACCCAGCAGGAACCCAAATCCAGGGCTCGATGGGCCAAATGGCCCACTCCTGCTTCTAGTTTCTGTGATAGGATTGGGTACAATGCTGGTTTGGCACTCATCCCCTTCACCCTAACCATTACCTCCACCCTCGATGCCTATCACCCCTTCTTGAATTCAGAGGGGAGGGGGATATTGGGGAGGCTGCAAATCCAGTTGGTTTACCCGATCCTGTCCCATTTGGTGACTGAAACTTGATAAACTCAATTCTTAACCTGAATTGGTGCCACTGGAGTGAGGACAGGGCAAACCTAATTAGCTGCTGTGTCCTTGGGCTAGAAGGAGTCACCAAGGTGATGTCTAACTGTCCTGCAGTGGTTAGTGTGTGTGTGTGTGTTTGGCATGTGTATGTGTCAGAGGCTTTAAATTTATGAGCGTGTCTGTATCTGTGTTTGTTTATGTGTATGTGGGTGTGTGTGTCTGTGTGTGTGTGTTTGGCCATATGTGTGTATTTGTGTATGTGTCTGTGTGTGTATACCTGTGTGTGTGTTTGTGTGTCTGTATTTGTGTGTGTGCATATGAATGTGTGTGTTTGTGTGTGTGTTTATCTGCGTATGCACGTGCGTGTCTGTGTGTGTATGTTTGTGCGTGTATTTACGCGTGTATCTGTGTTTATGTGCGTGTGTGTGTCTGTATATTTATGAGTGTATTTATGTGTGTGTATGTTTGTGAGTGTATTTATGTGTGTGTGTTTATATGTGTGTGTGTGTGTGTGTGCGTATGTGTGCTGGTTTGAGGATAAAGTTTGACTGTGCTGGGTAAATAGTTTACTTTTGTGTATGGAGTAACGTTGCTGGTGTATCTCAGTGAGAGTCTGTTTTGCAGTGTTGTAGTGAAGAATCAATGGGTAGCAAGGACTGCAACTGATTTACTTCTCTCTTAATGAATTCTGAAGCCAAATGCAACACATTACATAAGATAATTAAGAACAAAAGAAATAGCAGGAGGAATATACTATATTGTTCCTCAATCTTGCCTTGTCATTCAATAGATCATCACCTGGAATTAACCCTACTTATTCCTATCACCATTGACCTCCCCAAGGGTTAACTTTATCTTCCCCCACCCATTAGCAAACTGGGCATTCCTAAACCTGGGAAGCCTGGTTCCTTAATGCTTCCCACCATCTAGTTAGTCCTGCAGGCAGACATCAGTTGAGGAGAAGATTTGACTTGACATCAATGCTCTTTCCAGCTTGTTTAAGGTGAAAGTCGAGGTTCACAGATGAGGAATTGTCCTTTCAGGTATCTTAGAATCATAGAACCTTACAGTGCAGAAAGAGACCCTTCAGCCCGTCGAATCTGCAACGACCACAGTTCCACCCAGGCCCTACTGCCATATCGCTACATATTTTACCCGCTAGTCCCTCTAATCAACATATCTCAGGACACTAAGGAGCAATTTTAGCATGGCCAATCAACTTAACCCGCACATCTTTGGACTGTGGGAGGAAACTGGAGCACCCGGAGGAAACCCACGCAGACACGAGGAGAATGTGCAAACTCCACACGGACAGTGACCCGAGCCAGGAATTGAACACAGGTCCCTGGAGCTATGAAGCTGAAGTGCTAACCACTGTGCTACCCGATGGCATATACCATTGATAATTCAGCCAGGGCCTGTGGGAATCAGACCCCCCACCTGCAGTAACAATTGGTATCAGCTGGATATAGGAGTGGAGAAGATTGGAATTTTCCAAATGGTTGACCCTGTTGGGAACACTCAGCTTGGCCTAGTAGTAATCATAATTTGACCTCAGAGCCAGACATGAGAGTTCAAGTCCTACTCTGAAGATCTGTTGGGTGAGTGGATTGGCCATGCTAAATTGTACCCTAAGATATGTGTAGGTTAGGGGGATTAGTGGGGTAAATATTGTGGGGCTACGAGGATAGAGCCTGGGTAAGATACTTTGTTGGCGAATTGGTGTAGCCTCGGTGGGCTGAATGGCCTCCTTCTGCACTATAGGGATCCTATGATTATAAGATGATTCAACAACTTAACCATTTCTGACTGAAACTGGTTGTAACACGGAACGCCCGGAAAGTATGACCTTTAGGAATGATTGAGGCAGCTTTGAAATTGGGCCTGGGGCCTAGTTTCAATTGTTTAGGTGAGCATCTTTGAAGCAAATAAATTTTGGGCCTCTTGTTCATTTGTGACTCTCAGATAAGATTCCAGGAGGAAGATGTGAAATATTCTCAAGATTGGAGCCAAGAACTTGAAAAAAAAGGTATCAAGGTTTTGGTGGCAGTGAGGACAGCCTCCTCTGTGCCTGGGGGGACCTCTCGGAGGGGACATCCAGCAGGTGGTAAGACCTTCACTGACATAATCAAAAGGCCTATGTTTTTGGTTAGCAGGATGCCAAGGAAGCTTGAAAAATTGCCTGACTAAATTCAGGGGATGATCCCAATAGGGCTATGGGAGACATGAAATCAGTGCTTTTGGGCCCCAGTAAGTGCCTGATAAAAAGAGCACAGCAAGATCCCATTTTTGCCCCCCCCCACACCCCCCCCCCCCCCTACCCCCCACCACCCATCATAGTCTAAGCTGAAACATCGGGGCAGGACTGAAACAGGACTGATGTCTATTTGACGCTAAACCAAAGCTCTCTTTCCCTGTCCAGGCAGAAGGTTGCCTCGCAACTCTGAAAAGACAGGGAGTGTGAACGCACTGGTCGCTCACACCACCCTTCCTCTGCAGCGAAATCGGAGAATTTGGAACCCAGCCAAATCTCCATTCACTGCAGTGGGATGGGAAAATCTCAAATGGTGGTAACATTTCGACCAGAGTGTGCTACCTTGAAAACAATGCAAAAAAAAAACAGATGAAGCTATTGTTTGGTGGTGGGGCAGCATCCGGCAGCACAGTGGCACACTCTTTAGCACTGCTGCCTCACAGCACCAGGGAGAGGGTTGAATTCCGTCCTCGGGTCACCGTCTGTGTAGAGTTTGCACATTCTCCCCGTGTCTGCGTGGGTTTCCTTCAGTTTCCTCCCACAGCCCAAAGATGTGTGGGGGTTAGGTGGATCGGCCATGCTAAATTGCCCCTTAGTGTCAGGGGGATTAGCAAGATAAACTGTGGGGTTATGGGGATGGGTGGGATTGTTGTCAGAGCAGGCTTGATGGGTCGAATAGCCTGTTCCTGCACTGTAGGGACCTTAGTTCTTGATGACCCCTCGAATTGTTGCAACTGAGAATTTGGATAGTGTCTGACTCTAATGCATTGAAACACAATTAATGTTTATTTTCCTGTCCCAATTCTGGCTGAACTCTAAACCCCAGACCATGAATCATCCAATAGTAACAGGAAAGGGACACATCTGAATTGGGAAAATGAAACAAGTTGCTTATTTTTCAAGCAACTTTCCTCTTTTATTTTACAATCCCATCAACTGTTCACGCTCCTGATAAAATGGAGTCCATTTCAAGTCTGTTCCACGTCAAAACTCCTCATATTATGCTCATTTGCGCAGTGCAGTAAATAATTGGTAATAATGCAACAATTTCTAGACACTCGCAAGGTGGTTGGCAGCCAGCTGTATGTTTCTGTATACTTAATGGAGAGAGAGAAACACAAATCATCCAGTGATTAGTCTGGATTCACAGCAAGCTGGCGGGCTAACTCTTCCTCACCACACATTGCTGGATGATTCTCGTGTTTATTGTGGGAGGCGCCATTAAACCCACTGCCATTTGGGGTGGCCAGAGAGCCCCAGGGACTCAGGTTCGATTCCTGGCTTGGGTCACTGTCTGTGTGGAGTTTACACATTCTCCCCGTGTCTGCGTGGGTTTCCTCCAGATGCTCCAGTTTCCTCCCACAGACGGGTGGGTTAGGTGCATTGATTGGCCCGAACAGGCACTGAGTATGACGATTAGGGGAATTTAACAGTAACTTCATTGTAGGGTTAATGTAAGCTGTACTTGTGACTAATAAATAAACTTTAAATCTTGTGAGAAATTTCAAGGCCACGGGAAGGTAAAGCTGTGCTCAGAGGAGGCAATATGAAGCTGATCATTTTCCCTTTGTACTCCCAGTACCCTTCTTATGCAAAGTGACTGAGGTGCTGAATTCAGTCGGTGTCTTGTCACTCCTCCTCTAGCACCCTCCCCCCCCACAAATCCCCTCTCCCCAAAATGAGGGCATTAAGTGCAGGCAATAGATGCGGAACTTGCCAGCGATTCTTGCATCCCAAGAATGAGCAAGGTAAGGCACAAGTGTGGAAGAGGTTTCCGTATCAAGCCACCAGCTTTTCAAAGTCACAGGGTGGGATTTTCCAGCTGGGTTCACCCCAAAAGCGGAGAATCCCACCTGAGTTCAATGGAACTTTCCATGATCTGCCCCTCGTCCGCTATCATTCCAGTGGTGGGCAGAACGGAAAAACTCGCCCCATGGTGTTTCACAGCACAGGAAGAAGTGCTTTACCCCATCATGTCTGTAGCCAGCTATCAAATACCTATCTATTCTAACCACCCTTTCCAGCACTTAGTCTATAGCTTCGATGCTATGGTATTGCAAGTGCTTATCTAAATGCTTCTTAAATGTTGTGAGAGTTCCTTTCTTTACTACCCTCTCAGGCAGTGAGTTGCAAATTCCCACCAAACTCTGGATGAAAAGATTTTTCATTGAATCATAGAATCCCTACAGTGCAGAAGGAGGCCATTCAGCCCATCGAGTTTGCACTGACAATAAGCCCTATCCCCGTAACATCATATATTTATCCCTCTGACACCAAGGAGCAATTTCCCACAGCTGATCAACCTAACTTGCCCAGCTTTGGATGGAATCCTCAAATTCCCTTCAAATCTCTTTCCCCTTACCTTCAATCCATGCCCCTCGCTATCCTATAAAGGGCAAAAGTTTCTTCCCATCAATCCTTTCTATGTCCCTCATCATTTTGTACACCTCGATCAGGTTTCCCCACTCTGTCTCCTCGGGTCTAAGGAGGACAACCCCAGCCTCTCTTCATAGCTTTCTCTTGTGTGTGATTTGGAGAGAGTTCACTGCCAATTAATTTGCGTTTTGTCCGGGTCCAATCTCAGCGCTGCATTTGGCTATCATCTCTTTCTCTTTTCTTTCCTTCCCTGAAGCACTCCTTGCAGAATTAAGAACAGTCCCCACCCTCCCCGTTCTCTTTATAATTCTTTAATGAGTCTCGCTACTGGTGACAGCCCAATCCAGATGTCAATACTTTTAAGAGCAGGGAGGAGGGATTTAACTGGTTGCTGTCGTGATTTCCCTGCACTCCTTTTCCTCCCAAATCCGTCCTTTAAGGGAATGGATTCCGAGGGCGGGATTTTCTGGTTGCGCTTGCCCTAGAGCTGGAAAACTTTGCCAGAGGTTGATAGACCTTTCCATAGTCTGGCCCCCTCCATCCACTACAATTCCCATGACGGACGGGATGGAAAAATTGCCCTCCCCACCTCAAACTGCACAGTGGGATTTGTTTCTTCAGCACTGTGTGGCTCACTGCTTGAAAATTCAATTCCTCTTCCGACACTACCACCATCCCAACGCGTCCCCACTTGTGCTCTATCGAGTGGACTTCAGTTGGGGTCAGATTCAGAACTGAGTTCCAATGAGAAAGGCTCACTGTCTCATTTTCACTTTGGAGTTCCAAGGATGCCAGGGATGAATTCGGTCTGGCTCAGACGATGAGGCAATATTGCTTCAATTAATTAATCAGGAAAAGCTGTCCGACTCGTTCTCCCCTCCGAATCCTCCCCCCACATTCTGCACCATGTAAGTGTGAGATGATGCACTGGTGATTAGAACTGCATATGGAACTCTGTGGGTTTGGCAGTAGCTGACTCCAGACCAGCTTAGCCGTGTTATGAGAGAAACCAAAACATCAAATATTTGGGACGTGTTAAAATTCTCCGTGGCCAGAAGCACCATGTGAGCTATCGGTGGAATGGTGTCGCTGCTGTCTCTGTTGCTCAGGAGTGACTGAAATGAGGACAAACAGCTGCACGTTCAGACACTGCAGTGCAACGCGTCTGCGTGGACCATTACATGATTGTTAAGTAGACCACTTGACCTCTACCGCCCGCCAGCACAAACTTCACACTCCGGCTGGCTCGCCTTATTGTAATCCCCTCTGTTGCTGTTCGATCCCTCGTAGAAACATTCAGCGGCGGCCCTTTTGCAAAGGGAAGGACGCTTGCCACCCCTGGGGGATTGTAGGTAGAATCTTTTAATGTGTGAGGTTGTTGGGGGGGGGGGGTAATCTGTTATGGTGCAGCTACCACATTGCTTTAGCTGCTACCAGTACACTCTCTTGCTCTTCCCTCCCCTGCCATTAGGATTACTGCAAGATGTACAGATCGATAGTCAATCTCTTTGTCCACACTATTGAATATCATTTCCTTAGCCATCATATTTTGGAGTGGGACTCGAACCCTCTGGCTCAAAGGCAGGAATTCAAACCTCTGTGCTACAAGATACCCCCCCTCCTTAGAAAGGCTATCATGTGAAGTTTCCAGCATTGGACTGGAGTGGGCACAAGTAAGCAGTCTCACATCACCAGGTTAATTCGGCAGGTTTCAGAGCACTGCTGCTTCATCAGATGACTCACTTGCATCGGGATCCACTTGCAGAGGGTCCTGTCGGAGGCAGGATGGAAAATTCGGAGAAGCAGCCATAGGTTGCCTAGCCCATAGCTTTTGGGTGGAAATCTTCCAGTCCTGCCATGAATGGAACTGGAAAATTCTAGCTGATGGTTCCTGGAATTCCAAGCCATCTCTGGAAGCCTTCAGGGCCAATAAAATTGCTTCTTGATCAAGAAGTATTTTCTCTGCTCCCAAAAGAAAATCAGCCCCTGCCCCCTCCCCCAAACTCAGGGAACATTCCCAACAGAGTATCCCGTGGAATGAAGTTCCACAAGAGGGGTGACTGGGAAGACTAACAGCTGCCCTTGTTGCCCTGGTCACTCAGGAGTGGCTCCACAGAGAGCACTGGCTGGTGTTCTGATCTGATTTTGATGTTGATTTATTATTGTCACATGTATTAACATAGTGAAAAATATTGTTTCTTGCGCCCTATACAAAGCATACCATTCATAGAGAAGGAAAGGAGAGAGTGCGGAATGTAATGTTACAGTCATTGCTAGGGTGTAGAGAAAGATTAATGCGAGGTAGGTCCATTCAAAAGTCTGACAGCAGCAGGGAAGGAGCAGTTCTTGAGTCAGTTGGTACGTGATCTTAAACTTTTGTATCTTTTTCCCGATGGAAGAAAGTGGAAGAGAGAATGACCAGGTTGCGCGGAACCATAAAACCATAGAAAATTACAGCTCAGAAACGAGCTTTTTGGCCCTTCTTGCCTAGTCTCACTGATCTGCACTTAACCATCTCTCTTCACACCCTTCTCATCCATGAACCCATCCAAGATTTTCTTAAATGTTAAAAGTGATCTTGCATTTACCACTTTATCCGGCAGCTCATTCCACACTCCCACCACTCTCTGTGTGAAGAAGCCCCCCCTAATATTCCCTTCAAACTTTTCTCCTTTCACCCTTAACCCATGCTCTCTGTTTTTTTCCTCCCCTAGCCTTAATGGAAAAAAGCCTGCTTACATTCACTCTATCTATACCCATCAAAATCTTCTACACCTCTATCGAATCTTCCCTCATTCTTCTATATTCAATCTCTCTCTCTGTAACTCAGTTTCTCAAGTCCCGGCAACAACCTTGTGAACCTTCTCTGCACTCTTTCAACCCTATTTCCATCCTTCCTGGAATCTTTAATTATGCTGGTTACAGCGGGAAATGTAGACAGAATCAATGGATGGAAGACTGGTTTATGTCCTGCCCAACTTGTCCTCGCACGAATAGAGGGGCGTGGGCAGTGTTGGGGGTGCAGCCCCAGGGTGGTTTCAGAGATAAAGAGAAAAAGCGGGGAAATATTGCCAGCCTGGTCACTATTCAGAGATCTTTGGGTGGCTCTAGAAGCAGGTCCCGCTATAGGTCAGGGCGTTCCTGAGAAAAAACGGAGAAATTAACAAAAATGAAATGAAGCCATTCGACTTATGCTACGTGAATGAATAATAGTCTGACTGGAAATCTGAGAAAGGGGAAAGGTACTTAATTGATGGGCCAGAGTACATGTTATATCACCCGCGGGAGGAGACTTGCTGGATAGGGCTGGGAGGATGATTCGAGCCTCGCTCACGGGCCTTCTTAGCATCACCGAAACTGCTGAGGTGTTTATGGGCTTGTAGCACGCTCTCCACCATCCGGTCTTCTCCAGATCATCAGTCAAGTGAATATTGGTTTGACAAGACATCAGGAAAATGTAATGAATACGTTCTGAGCTCAGCACCAAGTCGGCAGTGTTTTGTAAGGCGGTGGGGGGTGAGTGTGGGGGGGTGGGGATTTAAGGTTGTTCGCAAGCTCTGGGAAACTTTGATTGTCCATTTACCGGATCCATCCTGCTTATCCCGAAGGAATCCGCAACATGGTGTCACTCTGACCACACTTATGTTGGCTTCAGGACACCCCCCCTAAGCTCGCCTGCTCCCTGCTGCAGTGCTCCAGTGACTATCCCAACCTGTATCTGGAAAGCCTCAAGATTTATTAAGGTGTTGGAAGAGGAGGGATAGTGATCGCTGCCAACACATCAGCGAGAGCCCTGGCTGGCTTTTAGTGGCATGAAATTTATTGGAGTTTGGATGCGGAGGCCGGAGTTTAATAAATAGACACTGAGGATCGTAGACTAGGCTCCAAGCTGACGGTGGTCCAGCCCATCCGTCATCCTGACATGTAACTTATTAAAGTGTCGCACGCTGCTTCCACAGAGCTGTGTTTCAGGCTTGGCTCATCTGGTTTTAATAGTCAACAGCCGGTAAGGCCCAGACAAAATGGATTGTTTACCTTTTGGCTTATCGCAATTTAGCATTAACCCGCTCAGTTCCAACTGTCAGTAATGCCCTGTATCTGTCTCCCATCAGGAACAATGTGTACAGTTACGAGCGAGGACATTGTGGTGTTTGCACATTCAGACCCAGCCAATTGCTCCAGATACAGGTGACAAACTCTGCCTGTTGTTGTCCCATTGGTTGTTGGACAGTGTGGATGGTGACTGTGAGATGCTGAAACCATAGGGTGGGTTTTCCTGTCCCACCCACCAGAATGGGTGAAGGGAGGACCACGGGAAAGTCCATTGATCTCAGTGGGGTTTTCCAGTTTCAGGTGAATGAGGCTGGAAAATTGTGGCCTGTGTGTGAATTTAGCGTGTTAAGTCCAGGAATATGGAGACCTTCCAGGCTATGCAAGGTGCAGAGTAAAGCTACTCCTAATCCACCCTTGTCATATGCCTCATCTCAGAGCTGCTATTCTCCTTTATTCCAGGCTTCTCCTGGTGTCATTGATAATTCAGTGCTAAATTAGGGAGAGATTTGCACAGTAGAATCTTTGAGGAGCAAGATTTCAAACTCATTTGGAGCTCCTCCAACCAATGGGAGAGAGTTTCAGCCCCTTTAGTTTGGGTCAGAGGTTACAGGCCAATGTCCAGTCCATTGAATCATCAATCCTTTAGATGACTCCAAATTCCAATTAGAAAAGACACTCTACCCTGTCTCCCCTCTTTCATGTCCTCTTCTTATGGAAGTAGAGGGCCTTATTGTGCTGTTCTAGCATGACTGACACTGGCTGCCCTGTGGCACATTGCTCAACTAGACATTCTCCACATGAGAGCTGACAGTGAGATGGGCAATTTGACTGTGGGTAGCATCATCAGCTGTTCAGCCTCAACACTCAAATGTATATTTCCAGCAAGCATGATCAGATCAAGTGGACCATACTGGCAATGTTAGGGTAGAGGAATTTTATTGAGGAAGAATTGAATCTGTGCCTAACTTATTTGACTCTAGCTAACTCATCTGAGTCTAACAGAAGGGAAATGGGGGATAGGGAAGCCAGTCATACATCCACTTCATCACATTGAATCTTTTGTGTGGGAGGGAGGGTAGATTGTCTGTATGTGTGTGGCTGTGTCTCTAAAGGTATGTATGCCTATGTCTGTATATGAGTGTGTGTGTGTGTGTATGTGTGCATCTGTATGTGTATGTAAATAAGTCTGTATGTTTGTGTACGTCTGTGTTGTGTGCGTATATGTATGTCTGAGAGGGAGGCTAGGCTGTTTGTATATGTGTGTGTGCGAGTGTGTGTATATCTGTGTGTGTATGTGTGTGTGTGTATGTGTCTATATGTATGTGTGCATTTACATGTGTACGTATCTGTATATGTATATGCACCGAGTATGTACGTCTCTGCATGTGTGTGAATATTTATGTCTGTATATGTGTGACTGTTCATGTGTGTTATGAGTACGCATGCGTCCATGTGTGTATATTGACGTGTGTGAGTACCTGTGAGTCTGTGTCTGTATGTAAGTTGATGTCTTTGCATGCATGCGTATGCATCTGTATATGTGTGTGTATTTATCTTTGGGGAGTGTGTATGTGTGTGCATGTATGTATGTGTGCATGTATGTGTGTGTGAATTGTGTCTGCAAGTGTGTATATGCCCATACATGTTTGTGTGTATTTGTGTGTGTTTGTGTGTGTGTTTCTGTATGTGCATGTGTGAATTGTGTACATGAGTGTTTGTCTGTAAATGTGTGCATGTGTGTATGTTGCGGAGGTTGGCCTATGTGTGTTTTAGAAGGTTGGATGTTGGGTTGTGTGTGCCTATATTTATCATATTTCTCTTCACAGGACATCTGTGAGATTAGTATTTTATTTTACTTTCTCTGAGTGGGGAGTGTGAGAATTTCCATAACAGCCATGGTGGTGGTAGTACCCCAGAATGCACTGCAATAATGAGACCCCTCTATTGGAATGATAAGGTTCAGAGTTTTGATAGAGAATTTTCAGTGCCATGGTGAATGCTGGGATAGTACCACCTCCATTATGACCACTTGGATCTTTTCCCCTCCAAGGGGAATAAGGACAAGAGAAATGGTGAGAAATACTAGCAGAGTGTATATCCAGGTTGGGGGAAGAATGCAATCCTTAGGCAGAGGCAGAAAATGGAGCATAACTGGAAAACCAGAAAGCAGGATTACTCATCTTGCTTCTTCAGAAGTAGAGAATGCAGGCTACAAAATGACTATTCACCCATTGCCCTGCTTTGAAAGACATTCGATCAGACAAATGAAAAGCACAAGAGAACAAAAAATATAGAAGGATAAAAAAAGTGAAAAGTTTTCTTAGAAAAATAACCTCAGTTGAAAAGAAAATTAAAGAACGGTATGCTCTAAGGAACTATTTTGTACTTAGAAATAATGTTCAGATTTTATCATCATACTTCCCAGCATGCAGTCCAAGCCTATTTATTCAAATACTCACTCCGCGAGGAGGATTAAATTATTCATAGGTTGATAAGTAACTTAATTTTAGAAGTCAATTTATCTGGGCAAATTTCATCAGCACAGAATTCCAACCGAGGATAAGGGCAGGAAGGGCAATAATCCTGAACAGAATTCTAGTGGGGAAAATAGATACAATTACATCTACAGCACTGGTCTTTTTTTCATCAACAAACTTTTTTGATACCTTGGACTGGCTTCTTCATATGCGGCTGGGATTCTCCAGTTCCGCTGCTGTGGAATGGAGATTTGGCTGAGCGCAAAATTAGAATAGTAGAATCGTACAATGCCTACAGTGCAGAAGGCGGCCATTCAGCCCATTGAGTCTACACTGATACAATTCCTACCCAGTCTCTGTCCCCACAATTTCATGCATTTACCCTAGCTAGTCCCCCTGGCACTAAAGGGCAATTTAGCAAGGCCAATCTACCTAACCTGCACACCTTTGGATTATGTGGGGAAACTGAAGACATAGGGTGAATGTGCAGATGCCACACAGACAGTGACCAAAGTCAGGAATCAAACCTGGGTCCCTGGCACTGTGGGGCAGCAATGCTAACCACTGTGCCACCATGTTATCCCGTGTCAGGATTGTCTATCCTCACTGGCAGGGTAACGGGGGCATGCAAGACCAGAGAATTCTGACCTTTCACCTATAGTGCTTTTCCAAGATGGCCTCCTTGTTTCCAGGCTGTTGACTTTGTTGGCAACATTAGGGAATTCTCAACTTTTTCCTCAACAATCCCCTGTCGTGAGGAAGATGGTACATTGTCCCCTGCGTGATTGGTGACTTTTACTACCTCATCCATGTGTGGACATCCTCCAGGTCTAGGCAATGAGCCTCTGTGGAAAATTACCCTGCCTCATAGCTTGAAGGAACAATGCAATGTTGTGGTGCATTGAATTAAATGCCAGCTGACACCAACAGAAACTATAATTGGAGAGGGTAAGAGACCAAGACCAGGGAGGGCAGAGGTCAGGGTGCCTTCAGGACAGCCCAATGTAGATGAAGAAGCTTCAAGTAGTTAATTGTGGGCAAGAGTTTCCCTATGGTCTTCTGAACCCCATTGTCCATTTCAAATGGGGCAACAGGCACTCACTGATATGTTTGACTTATTATTGTCACATGTATTAGCATACAGTGAAAAGTATTCTTTCTCGCATGCTATTCAGACAAAACAAAGAGAAGAAGAGAGAGTAGAATGTACTTTACTGTCATAGCTACTGTCACAACTTGGTGTGAGGTAGTCCATTCAAAAGTCTGGCAGCAGCAGGGAAGAAGCTGTTCTTGAGTCAGTTGATGTGTAACCTCAGGTTTTGTATCTGAAGAAGGTGGAAGACAGAGTGTCCGGGGTGCATGGGGTCCTTGATCATGCTGGCTGCTTTGTCGAGGCAGCAGAAAGTGTAGACAGAGGCAATGGATGGAAGTTTGCATGGTGGACTGGGCTTCGCCCAAAACCCAAATGGGTCCATTAGTGTCCACTGGTCATTTACTTGGGCACAGCAGGCAGGCCTTAATTGCTGGTCCCATTGGAGGCCTCCAGGCTTCGCAGTAGCAGGATGCCAAGGCAGGCTGAAAGAGAGGCTTTTGCAGATGGCCCATCACTGTTGGTGGGGGTTGGGAGAGGGATGGGGAGCATTGGAAAGCAGCCTCTCCACTGAGCTGCTGCTGATGCCATACAGGCAAGAAGGGGCTTTTGTTCTGTAGGAAACATTGCCACCACCACCCCACCCCTGCTCTGCTGCCAAGTTAAATCATGGCGACCTGGAGGCCAACTGTATAATCTCATTGGCCATGGACAATATGTCTCAATAAGGCGTTAAGTACTTCAGTCAGGTTCCCCAACTGTGCATGTTCAGTGCTACATAACCCCCCCCACCCGCGTTATTCTGCCTCTGGGAAAAGAGCAAGGAACTGACACTCCAGTTAGTGGCGTTAATTTTTGTGCCAACTTACCACCCTGATGAGGGCTACAAATCCTGCCCTAGACTCCATAGATGTTGGTACAAAGTAAGTATCTGGAGATCTGGATTGGCTGCCTGTCTGGTATGAAACACACAGTCAGGATGTGGGAAATTCCACCAGAGGTCTGGATCAGGCGGGAAAAGCTGTGTGAAACTTACTGATCTCACAGCCGCCCTCTCTGGGCCGGTCTTAATGACATTCTGTACAATTCCGAGGGAGGGTCACATGGCCAACTGGAGGAGTGGGGCCCAAACACGCCAACAACACCGGGATCTCAAAGTTAAATTTAAGGCCTCACCCTCGCATGGAGATAAGTCCCCCATCCCCCACCACTTTGAGATTGGGACACACACACAGCATCGAACAATCCCCCCCCTCACAGGCATCAGAGCTCTCTCACTGCCTCCAACACATCACACAAAGGGGAAGCTCCCACCTCACTAAACAGAGGCGGGTAACCCTCCCTGCCAGAACCCAATCAGCACCACCTCCATCATTTGCTCTCTTGGCTGTGCCCTTTTGGCAATACTCTCTAAGGGCACTGCCAGGGGGGGCAATGCCCAGCCTTGTTCCCCAGGACCTACAGGCACCTCCGCATCCCCAGCACATTTACCGTGACTAGTTCTAAGATCTAATAGAGATTCATGTTGGTGTGATATTGTGGGGAGGATGTTCGGTGTGTTGGATATTACAGCACCAAGCCCTTTAATAAAATGTTAAAAAAATGTCAGTGTATTGAAATCAGTTAACAGCCTCTCTGGACGTGAAGCTAATCACATCACTCAAGCCAGCTTTGGGGGGGGGGGAGAGGTGGTGGGTGCGGTGTGCACAGGGGTGGGTGCAAGGGGGGTGTCACCTCGCCTGTTTCTGACTTCTCGATAGATTTAGCAGCCATTACTGGACTTGTGCCCATGGCTAACGGAGCTGCCAGTTTGCAGCTCAGGACTCAATGATTCCAGACTCCTGGTGAGAAACCTGCTGCTCAGGGCCATGGGCGACCCATCAGGATAATGAGGCTAACCCACATGATGTTGTCTTGACCGTTACTCACACTCAGGGTTGGCACATTCTGCTGATTTCCAGCGTGTAGTTTTATTCCTGCTGGTAAGACTGATGTGAAACAAGGGGAAATAAAGTGAGATGTGTGCTGATTGCTCACAACATTGACTGTGAGAGCCATCACTCCCTCTGCATCCAATCAAGTATAAATATTGATTTTGTTTTAGCTTTTTGAAGTTGATGATAGTTCTATTAATATGTGGATGGTTAGACATTGTCTATAACTATGTTATGGAATATTTGGTGTGTATTAAATATTAAATTAAATTTTATTCAAGTGTCATAGATAATGAAGTTTAAAGTTTATTTATTACTGTCACAAGTAGGCTTACATTAACGTTGTAATGAGGTTAGTATGAAAAATCCTCTAGTTGCCACACTCAGTGTTTGGGTACACTGAGGGAGAATTTAGCATGGCCAATGCACTGAATCAGCGCGTCTTTTGGACTGTGGGAGGAAATCAGAACACCCGGAGGAAACCCACCCAGACATGGGGAGATTGTGCAGACACCGCATAGACCTAAGTTGGGAATGGAATTGTGGTCCCTGGCGCTCTGAGACAGCAGTGCAAACTATTGCACCGCCGTACCACCCATGAAGTGAAATTCTTGGGGATTGCTCACAACATTGACTGAGAGTTGTCACTCCCTCTGTGCCCAATTAAGCAAAAATATTTATTTTGTTTTAGCTATTTGAAGGTGATGATGGTTTTATTAACATGTGGCTGGTTAAACATTTTCTATAACTCGTTATGAAATATGAAATGTACTAAATGTATTTAGTCTCATCCAAGGATCATCGTTCATGAACAAACCTGATTCCAATCTTATGAGCCACTGGATAAAGTAGGGCTGCTTGTGTGCTCACTCACTCACTAGGCTGTTCATCACTGCATTCGAGATCCTGGATTCCATTCCATTCCTGACTTAGCAACTGTCCGTCTGAGGATCCAGCAAGTTTGCTTTGGCTGAGAGAATTGGCCTGTGATGCTGCTACAGGTTAGTGGGGCGGCACTGTAGCACAGTGGTTAGCACTGCTGCTTTGCAGCTCCAGGGGCTTGGGTTCGATTCCCGGCTTGGGTCACTGTCTGTGTGGAATTTCATATTCTCCTTGTGTCTGCATGGGTTTCCTCCGGTTTCCTCCTACAGTCCAAAGATGTTCAGATTGCATAAGAAATAGGAGTAGGAGTAAGCCATCTAGCCCCTTCAGCCTGCCCCGCCATTCAATAAGATCATGGCTGATCTGAAGTGAATCAGTTCCACTTTGCCGTTTTCTCCCCATTACCCTTAATTCCTTTGTCTATCAAAATTTATCTAACCGTGACTTAAATATATGCAATGAGATAGCCGCCACCACTTCAATGGGCAGAAAATTCCAGAGATTCACTATCCTTTGAGTGAAGAAGTTTCTCCTCAACTCCGTTTTAAACTGCCCTCCCCTTATTTTGAGGCTGTGCCATCTATTTCTGCTATCCTTTCTAAGTGGGAAGATTCTCTCTACCTCTACCCTATCTAGCCCCTTCATTATCTTGTACGTCTCTATAAGATTCCCTCTCAGCCTTCTAAACTCTATCGAGTACAGACCCAGTCTATTCAATCTCTCTTAATAAGATAACCCCTTCATCTCCGGTATCAGCCTGGTGAACATTCTCTGTATTTCCTCCGAGGCCAATATATCCTTTCGCAAATAAAAATTAGGACTAGGTTGATTGGCCAGGCTAAAAATTGCCCCTTGGTGTCCTGAGGCACTTAGATTAGAGGGATTAATGGACAAATACGTAAAGATATGGGGGAAGGGTCTGGATGAGATTGTGGTCAGTGCAGACTTGATGGACCAAATAGCCTCTTTCTGCACTGTAGGGTTTCTATGTTTCAGATCACTAGTCAGTCACCCGCCCAAATCCCCCTGGCTGGAGTTTTTGCCCAGGGGTCACTCTCTCAAGCAAGGATAGGAATGGCAGTCATTGTCTTCATTTTCCTGGCGTCTTGAGGAGAGACTGGGGAGAAACCCGAGGGAAAAATCAATACAGATTCATTCCTCATTTTGCATTCGCTTGCACTCAATCATCTCCCGCAATGTTAACATGCAAGAGCCTTACCTGAGCCTGTGCAGCAATAATTTATCACGCCTGGGCCTCGGGGACAAGAGTTCCTCGCTCAGGTTCCGGGGCCTGTAATTTGAGCCGGATGATAGGCTCACTTAGTACATCGGATTTAATCATAATGTTTCAATGCACAAAACCCTTTTTCCTATTCCCCACGCGCCCATAATTGAAAACATCCATCTCTGCGCGACTGCACTCCTTGTCAGGTAGACAGAGCTCAGGCAACCTCTCACTGCGAAGAGAATTCAGAAAGGGAAGAGCCAAGAAATCTTTTCCACTTGTCAGTGAGGAGGGATCAGAGAAACCTCTGTTTCTCGTCAGCGGCATGGGCTTTTGTGGAGAAGAATTGGACCAGGTGGACCTCTGCCATACTTCTCTCAGTGAAGAATTCCCTGGCATGCGTTGATGCGTTAATTGTCGCGTTGTGTTTGATGGATGGGGAATATGATTGAACACGATGAGCTGTGGTTTCATTGACAAGGCCGTTAAAACTGACAACGTTACCTCTGCACTTTCCTCCTCTGGTGGTTTCCTACTGAAAGCCCTGTCTCATGAATTAGGCAGCACTACCTCGGTTTTCTTATTGGGTGGGATGTGTGGAGGTAGATGAGTGTGGGGAGGCTGGACGGAGCAGAGTGAGCAACTCAAACCCCAATTAGCTCTTTGCAAATGTTGACCAATTACTTATTCAGCATCTGAACGGGCTCTCACTCAGGATTAGCGCTGGGGTACGGAAGCAGACTTTACACCAGCGTTAAATGCAGAAGTGTAAATTCGAATCGTTAAAGAGTTGTGACCCAGTGTGGCTCCATTAGTGCAGCTGCGAATTGGTTCATCAGAAAACTAAATGTGTTTTTGATCAGGGTCCTTAGCCCACTGCCTGTGAACCTCCCAGATTTCAAGAATTGAAAATTACGCTAACAGAAACCCAATTACAAGATACTTTTTTTGTATAAAATCCTGAGCTAGTTTCTGAATAAAATAAAATTGGAGTTAAATGCTTTTAAAAAGATGCCTTCCAGTACACTTGAAAACTTAATTTTATAGAAACATAGAAACTAGAAACAGGAGTAAGCCATTCGGCTCTTTGAGCCTGCTTCACCATCCATTTTGATCACGGCTGATCATTGAATTCAATATCCTGATCCCCCTTCACCCCATATCCCTTGATCCCTTTAGCTCTGAAAGCTACTTGAAGGTCGCATAATTAATCCTCGAAGATCCTCAAACAGGCACAACTGGTGGAAATTCGCCATGGTAATTAGTTTGATCGGGGGGTGTGACCATTGTTGTGGGTGAGGTCAGTTTTCATTCAAGCTAGTGCAAAAGATTGTAGAAATGGGATTTGTGCTGGATATAGGTGGAATGGATGGCACAACAGCACAGTGTTCAACACCGTTGACTCCCAGCAGCATGGACTTGGATTAGATTCACAGCTTGCATCGCTGTCAGTGTGGAGTTTGCACATTCTCCCCGTCTCTGCATGGGTTTCCTCCGGGTGCTCCAGTTTCCTCCAAAGATGTGCGGGTTAGGTGGACTGCTCATGGTAAATTAGTGTCTAAAGTATGTGTAGGACACATGGTTAGCCATGGTAAATATGTGGGGATGGGATGGTGGAGAAGACTTGGGTAAGGTGCTCTGTCAGGGAGTTGGTGCAGACTTGATGGCCGAATGGCTTCCTTCTGCATTGTAAGGATTTTCGATGATAAGCTTGAAATTTTGTGGTCTTTGGGCAAATTAGAACATAGAACATAACAGCGCAGAACAGGCCCTTCAGCCTTCGATGTTGCGCCGACCAATTAGGAAAAAGCAATGACCCTCCAACCTAAACCATTCCCTTTTCGTCCATAAACTTATCTACTAACCTCTTAAACGCCACCAAACTTGGCGCATCTACAACTGCCGCAGGCAGGGCATTCCATACCCTAACCACCCTCTGGGTAAAGAACCTACCTTTGATATCCGTCCTATAACTACCACCCCTTAATTTAAAGCAATGTCCCCTCGTGCTAGCTTTCTCCATCCTAGGAAAAAGGCTATCACTGTCCACCCTATCTAAACCTCTAATCATCTTATATGTTTCAATAAGGTCTCCTCTTAGCCGCCTTCTTTCTAACGAAAACAACCTCAAACCCCTCAGCCTCTCTTCATAAGACCTGCCCTCCATACCAGGCAACATCCTGGTAAACCTCCTCTGTACCCTCTCCAATGCCTCCACATCTTTCTTATAATGCGGGGACCAGAACTGCACACAATACTCCAAGTGCGGCCGCACTAGAGTTTTGTACAGTTGCAACATGACGTTGCGGCTCCGAAATTCAATCCCCCTACCAATAAAAGCTAAGACTCCATATGCCTTCTTAACAACCTTATCGACTTGATTGCCAACTTTCAGGGATCTATGCACATATACACCAAGATCCCTCTGTTCATCAACACTATTAAGAGTCCTACCATTAGCCCTATACTCTACACATTTGTTATTCCTGCCAAAGTGAATTACCTCACACTTTTCCACATTAAACTCCATTTGCCACCTCTCGGTCCAGCTCTGCAACTTGTCCAAGTCTCTCTGCAAACTATAACACCCCTCTTCACTATCTACCACTCCACCGACTTTAGTGTCATCTGCAAATTTACTAATCCATCCTTCAATACCCTCATCCAGATCATTTATAAAAATTACAAACAGCAGGGGCCCCAAAACAGATCCCTGAAGTGCACCACTTGTAACCGAACTCCATGATGAATAACTTCCATCAACCACCACCCTCTGTCTTCTATCAGCTAGCCAATTCCTAATCCAATTAGCTAAATCACCCTCAATTCCATACATCTGCATTTTCTGCAGAAGCCTTCCATGGGCCACCTTATCGAACGCCTTACTAAAGTCCATATATACCACATCAACTGCCTTACCCCCATCCACCTCTTTGGTCACTTTTTCAAAAAACTCAATAAGGTTAGTAAGGCACGACCTACCCTTCACAAAACCATGCTGACTATCCCCAATCAATTCATTTCTCTCTAAATAACTATAAATCCTATCCCTAATAATTCTCTCCAATACTTTGCCCACAACAGAAGTAAGACTCACCGGCCTATAATTCCCCGGAAAGTCTCTATTCCCCTTCTTGAACAATGGGACCACATTCGCTATCCTCCAGTCTTCCGGCACTATACCCGTAACCAACGACGACCTGAAGATCAGAGCCAGAGGCTCTGCAATCTCCTCTCTCGCCTCCCAGAGAATCCTAGGGTAAATCCCGTCCGGCCCAGGGGACTTATCTAACTTCAAACCCTCAAGAATATCTAGCACATCCTCCTTATCTACTTCAATACTTTCCAGTTTGCAACCCTGTATCCCAGTGTTCGCCACAACTACATTTACATCTCCCTGCGTGAATACCGAAGAGAAATATTTGTTCAGGCTCCACACACAACTTCCCACTGCTGTCTCTGACTGGCCCTAATCTTGCCCTAACCAATCTTCTATTCTTAACATATCTAAAGAAAGCTTTAGGATTCTCCTTGATCCTATCAGCCAAAGTCTTCTCATGTCCCCTTTTAGCTCTCCTCAACTCACTCTTTAGCTCCCTCCTGGCTAATCTACAGCTGTCCAGTGCACTAACTGAGCCTTCAAGCCTCATCCTGACATAAGCCTCCTTTTTCCTTTTAACCAGCAAATTAACTTTTCTAGTACACCATGGTTCCCTGACTCGACCATTTCCTCCTTGCCTGACAGGGACATACTTATCAAGGACTCGCAGTAGCTGCTCCTTGAATAAGCTATTGGAATATTGAAATTGGAACAGCTTAATGGAACCTCCAAAGACTGTACTCCTTGGGACATGTCTGAAGGCAAGATAAAGTGGGAGGAGAGGAAAATAATAAAAGTTTGTTGCAGAATGGAGGGTAGGAGTGACCAGGATATCAGGCAAAAGATGATGATAATGGGATAAGTATTGAAAAAATGCTGGATCCGTGATGGTAAGTAGGGAGTAGCTCTGGGGCAGAGAGTAGTGTACAAAATGTGACAAAGCAAGGAGAGTATTTGTAACCCAGGGTCACGGAAGGAGAAGGGATGCAGATCTTCCTGCCAGTGTGCTAACTCAGTACAAAATGGAGCAACCCTGGTTTACTTTGGAGTCAGCTCAGGTATTGACATTCAAGATTATTGACGTGCAATCCAAGATTATTTCTTTTGCAAAGCCTTTCCTCTGCTAATGGAGCCATAGAATCCCTACAGTGCAGAAAGAGATCATTCAGCCCATTGGGTCTGCACCAATTCTTGGTAACAGCGTCCCACCCAGGCCCTCCCCTCTGCCCTATTGCTGGAACTCGGCACATTTACCGTGGCTAATCCCCCTAAGCTACACATCTTTGGACACTAAGGGGCAATTTAGCACGGCCAATCCACCTATCCTGCACACCTTTAGAGTGTGGGAGGAAACTGGAGCACTCGGAGGAATCCCGTGCAGACATGAGAAGGATGTGCAAACACAGCACGCACAGTCACCTAAGGCAGGAATCGAACCCGAGTCCCTGTCACTGAGTCTTGGACAAGGGCCGTAGAGTATAGAGTCATAGAGATTTACAGCATGGAAACCGGCCATTCAGACCAACTTGTCCGTGCCGCTTTTTTCGTTAACTATGAACTAATCCCAATTGCCTGCATTTGGCCCATATCCCTATATACCAATCTTATGCATGTAACTATCTAAACACTTTTTAAAAGACAAAATTGTACCCATCTTTACTATTACATCCAGCAACTCGTTCCAGACACTCACCACCCTCTATGTGAAAAAACTGCTCCTCTGGACCCTTTTGTATCTCTCCCCTCTCACCTTAAACCTATGCCCTCTAGTTTTACATAGAACATACTGTACAGTGCAGGCCCTTCGGCCCTCGACGTTGTACTGACCAGTGAGACTAATCCAATGACCCTCTAAACTATTCCAATGTTATCCACATGCCTATCCACTGACCATTTGAATGCTCTTAAAGTTGACAAGTCTACAACTGCTGCAGGCAGGGCATTCCACATCCTTACTACCCTCTAAGTAAAGAACCTACCTCTGACATCCGTCCTATAACTACCACCCCTTAATTTAAAACTATGTCCCCTTTTGTTAACCATCACCATCTGAGGAAAAAGGCTCTCACTGTCCACCCTATCTAAGCCTCTGATCATCTTGTGTGCCTCAATAAGGTCACTTCTTAACCTTCTTCTCTCTAATGAAAATAACTTCAAGTCCCTCAGCCTTTCCTCATAAGACCTCCCCACTATATTAGGCAACATCCTGGTAAACCTCCTCTGCACCCTTTCCAATGCCTCCACATCTTTCTAATGTAATACTCCAAGTGCGGCCGCACCAGAATTTTGTACAGTTGCAACATGACCTCACAGCTCTGAAATTCAATCCCTCTACCAATAAAAGCTAACACACCATACGCCTTCTTAACAACCTTCTCAGCCTGGGTGCCAACTTTCAGGAAGCTATGCACATGTACACCGAGATCTCTCTGCTCCTCGACACTACTAAGAGTCTTTCCATTCGCCCTATATTTTGTACTCCTGTTACTCTTACCAAAGTGAATCACCTCACAGTTTTCCAATATTCAACTCCATTTGCCACCTCGCGGCCCAGTTCTGCAGCTTATCTATGTTCTTCTGCAAATGTAACATCCATCCTCACTTCTACAACTCCTCTGACTTTGGTGTTGTCAGCAAATTTACTAACACATCCTTCTACACTCTCATATAAGTCATTTATAAAAGTGACAAACAGCAGTGGCCCCAAAACAGATCCCTGAGGTACACCACTTGTAACTGAACTCCAGGTTGAATATTTCCCATCAACCACTACCCTCTGTCTTCTATCAATTGTCAATTCCTGATCCAAACTGCTAAATCACCCTCAATCCTATGCATCTGCATTTTCTGTAGTAGCCTATCATGGGGAACCTTACCAAACATTTTACTAAAATCCATATACACCACGGCAACTGCCTTACCCTTTTCTGCCTCTTTGGTCACCTTTTCAAAAAACTCGATAAGGTTTGTGAGGCATGACCTACCCTTCACAAAACTGTGTTGACTATCCCTAATCAATTTATTTCTCTCTAGATGATTATAAATCCTATCCCTTATAATTCTTTCCAAAACTTTGCCTACAACAGAAGTAAGGCTCGCCGGTCTATAATTCCCAGGATGGTCTCTACTCCCCTTCTTGAACAAGGGGACAACATTTGCTATCCTCCAGTCTTCGGCACTATACCTGTAGCGTAGTTTTAGACTCCCCCACTTTTGGGAAAAGATAGCGACTATCTAGCTGATCTATGCCCCTCATTATTTCAAAGACCTGTATAAGATCACCCTGAAGCTTCCTACATGCCAGAGAAAAAAGTCCCAGCCTATCCAGCCTCTCCTTATAACTCAAACCATCAAGTCCTGGTAGCATCCTAGTAAATATTTTCTGCACACTTTCTAGTTTAATAATATCCTTTCTAAAATAGGGTGACCAGAACTAGTATTCCAAGTGTGGCTTACCAATGTTTTGTACAACTTCAACCAGACTCCTCAACTCCTGTATTCAATGTTCTGACCAATGAAACTAAACATGTCAAATGCCTTCTTCACCACTCTGTCCACATGTGACTCCACTTTCAAGGAGCTATGAACCTGTACCTCTAGATCTCTTTGTTCCATGACTCTCCCTACTGCCCTACAATTAACTGGATAAGTCCTGTCTTGGTTTAATCTACCAAAATGCATCACCTTGGATTTATCTACATTAAACTCCATTTGCCATTCATCAGCCCACTGGCCCTGTTGATCAAGTTCCCTATATGCCTGTCAGGTACAGAATGCCCTTTCTTAGTTTAGTTATAGGATGTGGGCAAGGTCACATTTACTACTTAGTACTAGTTTTCTTGTGTTGAACTGGCTTGCTTGACGATGTATGTGCGGGACTGGACTCTCATATAGAATAAAGATGGCATAAGTACCAGCTTTGAGGTGAGTGCGGCTGCTGGATATTTACATCAGTTCAAAGTTTTCCCACTTATTTCATGTTGTTGATTCCCATTTATGGGATTCAGTTTTATACTTTCCAATGTTGAGATCTGAGTTCACAACCAGAAGTCTGGTACCATAACTGCCACATTATTATACTGAGTACATTCTCTAAAGCATCGATAGGAGATTAATTCCTTTACACTGGGCTTACAGATTGAGTGGGCATTGAGTAACATTTTTCCCTGATGCTTCACTCATTCCATCATTTTATCTCTAATCATGTGCAATCTTCTCCTCCTGACGCTATCTCCCACTTAGATCCACAGGTATTTCTTTTACTGGTTGGGCCAACATTTATTGCCCATCCCTAATTGCCCTAGAACAATATTTAAAAGTCAACCACATTTGCTGAGGAATTGGAGTTACACATAGACCAGACCAGGTGAGCACAGCAGATTTCCTTCTTCAAGTGGGCTTTAGTGAACCAGATGTCACTGGATTAATTGTTTTATCACTGATCGACAATAGTTTCATTACCATCATCAGTTCCAGATTTTTAAAAACTTGAATTAACATTGCACCATGATGGGATTCGAACAGAGGCTTCCAGGGAATTACCCTGGGTCTCTAGCCAATCAATCTAGTGACAGCACCACTTTCCCGTCTTACTGAGTATAACCTGACTGGTCCCAATCAGGTGATACCTGAATGTGAAAAGTCATTGGGCATAATTTTATGAAAAGAACTCAACACCTCTATTTTCTCAGAAGACTAAGGAAATTTGGCATGTCAGCTACAACTTTCACCAACTTTTATAGATGTACCATAGAAAACATTCAGTTGAATCATAGCTTGGTATGGCTTCTGCTCTGCCCAAGACCGCAAGGAACTACAAAAAGTCATAAATGTAGCCCAATCCACCATGCAAACCAGCCTCCCATCCATTGACTCTGTTTACGTTTCCCACTGCTTCGGCAAAGTAGCCAGCATAATCAAGGACCCTGCGCACTGTGGACATTCTCTCTTCCACCTTCTTCTGCCGGAAAAAAGATATAAAAGTCTGAGGTCACATACTACCGACTCAAGAATAGCTTCTTCCTTGCTGCCGTCAGACTTTTGAATGGACCTGTCTCACACTAAAGTTGTTCTTTCTCTACATCCTAGCTGTGACTGTAACACTACATTCTGCACTGTCTCCTTTCCTCCTCAGTGAACAGTATGCTTTGTCTATATAGCGCACAAGAAACAATACTTTTCACTGGACACGAGCATTTTTGACAATAATAAATTAACTAAATCAAATCTCAATGCTGAATGAATGAGAAGATGGGTAGATTCCAGACTCTTTTTTTTGGGCAAGTTTGACATTGCAATCTTATGGCACTTAGGGCAAAACAATTGCCACCCCCCACTGCTCACATCCCCTGCAGAGTTCCTTCCCTCCCGATTGTCAATTGCACCCACTCTGCCCCCCGCACTCACCAGAGATCAGTAGAGAGACAATGTTTCGAGTCAGGGTGACCCTTCACTCTATTCTCTCTCCGCAAATGTTGTTAGATCCACTGAGATTTTCCAGTGTTTTCTGTTTTTGGTGCCAAAAGTCTCTTTTCCTGGCTGTCTGCCAATTCTTTTCGTCTGACCCCATTCCTGATGTTCTGTTGAAGGTGCTACTTAAATGCAGATTGCTATTGCTGCCACTTGTAGATTCTAGGACAATGGTTGGAAAATTATGGGAATTGGAGTGGGTGAGGAGCAGACAGCAGGAAGGTCTTTGGGTGAGATTTTACTGTTTTGGGATGAGCAAGGCTGGAAAATCCTGCCCTGCCTGCTTTCAGGGCATATGGGGCTATTTTCCGAAGAGCGGTGTGGATTACAAGGACTTCGGATTGGGGGAGTTCAATATTTTTGAATCCCTACAGTGCAGGAGGAGGCCATTTGGCCCACTGAATCTGCACCAACCACAATCTCACCCAGGCCCTACTCCCGTAACCCCACATACTTATCTGCTCATGCCCTGACATTAGGATCAATTCAGCATGGCCAATCCACCCAACCCACACATCTTTGGACTGTGGGAGGAGACTGGAAGAAACCCATGCAAACATGGGGAGAATGTGCAGACTCCACACACACACACACACACACACAAACAGTAACCCTCGACCAGAATTGAACCCGGGTCTCTGGTGCTGTGAGGCAGCAGTGCTAACTACTGTGCCACCATGCCACCTGGCAAGGTAATACAGTGGTTAGCGCTACTGCTTTGTAGCTCCAGGAATTTGCGTCCAATTCCAGTCTTGGGTCATTGTCTGTGTGAAGTTTGCACACTCTCCTCATGTCTGTATGGGTTTCCTCCAATCTCCTCCCACAGTCCAAAGATGTTTGGGTTGGATTGGCCATACTAAAAAATTGCCCTTAATGTCCTGAGATGCATAGGTTAGCGGGATTAGCGGGTAAATATGCAGAGCCTGGGTGGGATTGTGGTCGGTGCAGACTCGATGGGCCGAACGGCCTCTTCCTGTACTGTAATGTTTTCTATTTCTATTTCTAAAATGAGGAAGATCTGAGAGGTCGATGACGAGTGAGCAGTAAGAGGAAAAAACGTGAACATCAAATTAGAAGGAAGGTCTAAGAAGATGAAGTGATTACTTTTCACGAAGGGGCGTCATAGGGACACGGAATGCCTTGTGAGGATCAGTGGTGGAAGCACAATGTACTCAGGCTTCAAAAAGGGAAAGGAAGAAATAGCTGAGAAATAAAAAAAAAAGCGGAACATGTTAACATGACTTGGGGGGATTAGGCCGGGGAATGGGTCTGACTTTTCCCCGGAGCGGTGTAGCCATTGACTGGCCAAATATCCCCCATCTGTGTGGAAAATTCTGTGAGTTGCTGGGCAAAGATCAGCAGCAGGAACCCTGGCTAATTTTCCTGCTTCCCAAGCTAAGGGATACAGAGAGCAACAGTTGTGTCATTACAAGCGCTGGCTGAGATCATATAGCAACGGCCAGGGTTTGAACTCCTGCCTTCCCCGGTCTTTGTGCTACAGAGCAGTTACCTATCGAGCCCCCATCTCCAGGGCTGATGATGAGTCCCACCTGAAATGTGAACTTGACTTCTCTCGTGATGGATGCGCTGTGAAGCCGGCACTTTGCTGCTCTCATTTCAGACTTCCCGGAGCCTGCAATCTTTTTCTACTTATCCGCGCCTTCCGCTGACTTGCGGACAAAAACTTGGCCGCGCCACGGGGGTCGCCTGGGAGAGTTGGAAGCTGCCTGTCTCCACGGCAACTGGCCTTGCGAGGCACGTCAGGCCGGCGCACTGAGGGGAGTGCGAGGCAGCATCGGAGGAATGGTTCCATCGTCACGTGGACAACGCAACATCTGTCAGGAAACAGCTGTGTCGATGACGGTGTTCCTTAATTAAATTGCTTTTTTTTTACAAAGCAGGGAAAACTGTAGAAGAGATCGACTCAACAGCATGCAGAGCTGAGAGTTGTAATACAATTCTCTGAATACTAGCGTTTGGTTGGAGAATTGGGTTCTGCATGGCTTCAAAATATAAGAAAGAAAAGCTCTGATTAATATCCAAACGTAGTGAAATTTTATGGAAGAAAAAAATGTTGATGACTAACGTTTTATTTCCTGCTTTCCTTATGCTGAACTAAGGTTCCGTTGGCAAGTCGTCTGCCATTCACGGTGACAACTTTTTTTTTAACCAGAGTGCTCACTTGCTCGCCTGGATGCTTGTACAAATTGTACGACTTGACCAGCTCCTGAGTTGACAAAACTCTCTGGTGAAACCTATCACTCTTCGAGCATTAACTCAACGTCAGATGAGATGCCATGTATGTTCCTCAAGCCCCCCTACGTGCCTATAAAATGGGAACGCACTGAATAACTGGAGCTATCAATTATCCTCCCAATGGACTTTGATTCCAGGACGTAACATGCAACTGCTGTTGCCACATTATCCAGCGTCAGTAAGCCCTCCTTAATGGATTAATGCATTTTGGATTCCTGAACTCCAAGCAAATTTTATTGGAAAGGCAGGTGGTAACGCACTAGCTTTACTTTTCCCCACGGCAACGCCTCAGCCAATCAATCATCGCCTCTTACTCCTGTAGTATAAATTGTTGTGATTGTTTGAAACTTAGTATTCATTACAGTTCAGAAATATTGAAATACCGTAACACCGAGCAACAACTTTCTACAATTGTTACTTTAATGATCTTTGGCCAACTTTAATCCATGTTACCAATTAACTGGACATCAGATGGGCCCTGATATTGGGTCTGAATGTCACCCCCACCTTGGTTTCATTTGTACGTGGACAATTCTCTTGACAAAGTATCGTTCCCCCAAATTAATCAAGAATCTATCTAGCTCTGCCAGAAAATGATTCAAGATACTTCTTCAATTTGAGGGTTCAAATCCCAACCACTGCAGAAGATGAATTTGAATTCAATAAAAAATGTCTGAATTAAGAATCTAATGGTGACCACGGGTAGGATTTTACAGCCTTGCTCGTCCCAAAATCATAAAGTCTCATCCAAGGTCAACAGACCTTTCCATTGACCCTGCGCCCCCCCCCCACCCCACCACCACTGTGTCTGCACCGATTCCCATACAGATGGGATGGTAAAATTCTAGCCCATGAAACAAATTGCGATTATCCAAAAAAACCCATCTGGTTCAGTAATGTCCTTTTGGAAAGAAATCTGCCATCCTTATCTGGTCTGGCCTACATGTGATTCCAGATCCACAGCAATGTGGTCTTAACCTCTCTCAGGCAACTAGGGATGGGCTGTAACTGTTAGCCCCGCCAACAACGCCTGTGTCCCATGAATTAATAAAAAAAAGTTACTCAAAACCCACTGAGAGAAAATCATTTCTCCTCGTCTCTATTTTAAATGAGCACTCATCTATTTTTAAATAGTGACCCCCTTGTTCTAGATTCTCTGACAATCGGAAACATCCTCTCCACATCCAGCCTGTCAGCACTCCTCTGTATCTTAAAGGTTTTGACTAAGTCGTCTTTTGCTCTTCCAAACAAACACACCAAACCTCACCAACCTTTCCTTGTAAGACAACCCACCTATGCATGTTATTAGTCTAGTAAACCCTATCTGAACTGCTTCTAATGCTTTCACAACTTTTCTTAAATTAGGAGACATGTAACTGGATACAATACTCCAGATGTGGTCTTATTAATGCCTTGTGCAAATGGAGCAAAACCTCCCTATTTCTGTAATCAGTCTGGCAATCAATTATAGCATTCTATTGGCTTTTCTAACTGCTTGCTTTACCTATATCCTTTTCTTTATTCATTCGTGGGACATGGGCACTGCTGACATTAAGCTTGACTTGTGTCAGCCATGGGGCATTTAAGAATAAATGTTCAGAATGGCTTGTGTACATTGTGGCCTGCAAAAGCTTTTGATGATGATTTGATGGTTGGAATAAAGGAAAAGGTTCGGACCCACTGCTGTATTGTGAGAAACAATGTAATGTATCTGTTTAATTGATCTATCACATACCTACTTTCCATGATAATTCCCACTCTCTTTAGGACTAGAGCTCACTTTGTTAACTCTTTACTTATTTCAGTGTCTACAGAAACTCTTACTGTCCCTTTTTGCATCACTGACTTGCTGGGTAGAATTTTCCCATCCCATCCACCACTGGAATTGTAGTGGGCGAGATGGACCCTCCAAAGGTCCATTGAGTTTGGGTGGGATTTTCTGGTCTTGGGGGAGCGCGGTTGGAAAATCCCACCCTCTGCCTCTGGTAGTCTCATTTTTTTTCCCTCCTTATCAATCTTTTTGTCATTCTTTGAAGTGCTTAATAAAGAACTTAGCCTCCCATCCATTGACTCTGTCTACACTTCCCGCTGCCTCGGAAAAGCAGCCAGCATAATTATAAATCCCATGGCCCCCGAACAGGTTCTCTTCCACCTTCTTCCATCAGGGAAAAGATACAAAAGTCTGAGATAATATACCAACCTACTCAAGACAGCTTTTTCCCTGCTGCCATCAGACTTTTGAATGGATCTATCTTGCATTAAGTTGAACTTTCTCTACACTCTGGCACTGACTGCTATGCTACATTCTGCACTCTGTCTTTTCCTTCTCTATGAATGGTAGGCTTTGTTTGTAAAGCAAGAAACAATACTTTCCACTGTATATCAATACACGTGACAATAGTAAATCAGATCAAATTAAATTAAATCAATATTCTGTCCAATCCTGTCACTTGGCTTTGCCCAAATATATTTTCTTTAAATTTAATAATGTTAACGTTTTTATTGGCTACATATAATGAGCCCTTCCCTTGAACTTTTTTCTTTCTCATTAAAATAAGTCTGTTCTGTATATTTTGAAATATCCCTTTAAATGTCTGCCACTGAACCTCTAGTGATCTATCCCTTAAGTACATTTGCCAGTTCACTTTAACTGTTATTATGTCCTCACAATTGCCCTTATTTAAGTTTGAACTGCTAATCTGGGACACACTCTTCTCTCCCTCAAGCTAAATGAAAAATTCAATTGCATTATGATTGATGCTTATTTGGAGGTGCTATCACTATGAGCTTATCAATTAACCCAATTTCATTGCACAATACCAGGTTTAGTTTAGCCCACTCTCTAGTTGGCTCCAGAATGTGCTGTTCTAAGAAACAATCCCAAAAATATTCTACAAACTCCTCATCTATGCTACTTTTGGCCATCTGTTTTTTTCTAATCTAAATGTAGATTAAAATCCCCCATGGTTATATTTTCTGGCAACCTCGCATTGTGGGAGCGATTGTCCCAAAAACATTCTAAGTGTTGAATTTGTGTAAAAGCTGGAGTAAATCCCACTGGTCTTTTCAGCAGGGTTTTCAAAATGAATCTCCAACACTCTGCACTGCAGAATGCACTAGCGTAAATCACGTGAAAAATCCAGGGGTGGAGCCTATTCCTGCTGGAGAAGCCAGAAGCACAAGGCTGAGTAGGCCAGTGCGCACACACTGATCTCTGATAGATCAGCACATGGCCTGCACTGCCAGCCTCCTGATCACTGGTCAGCTCATTCGTTGGCTAGCCCTGTGACCCTGCTCCGCTGTCCCTCTGAGCACCCTCACGGCCTGATCATTAACCTTGACCCTCCTCTTCATCAGCCCGTCTCAATCCCACAACCCCTGGAGGTCCTGATTTCCCAATCCATCACCCCATCCAACTGACCACCTCCACCCTAACCCATTAAACTGCTTCTGGCTCCTGGCCAGTCTCCTGGCTGGGAGAATTGTTCCCTATTGCTTTCATACTCTAGCCTATTATGCAGTTATAATTAGGAGGCCTGTACACCTCTACAAGTGATTTTTTTTTGCCTTCATCATTTATCATCTCAACTCTAACTGTTTCTACATCCTGGATCCCCGAATTCACGTCATGCCTATCCAATGCACTAACATCATTATTAATTAACGGAACTGCCTCTACTCCTTTTCCTAATTTTCTATCCTTCCTAAATGTCACTTACCTTTCAAAATTCAGGTCCTAACCCTGTAGCCTTGTCTCTGTAATGGCTATTAGATCATACTTATGAATTTCTATTGCAGCTATCAATTCATCTGTTTTGTCTCGAACGCTGTGTGCATTCAGATTCAGAGCTTTAAGTTTTGGCTACTTACGTAGCATCGAGCTTTAACTGCTGATTTACTCTTAGATTTGAACTCTCTGTCTCTTCTGTCACAATCTATTTATCACTTTCCAGATTAGTGCCTTTCTTTCTTGTCTTGTCTCTATCCTTTGGTTTACCACATCTTCCCAAATGTGATCCCTTCTCTTCCATCCGGTTAAAAACTCTCTTTACTTCCCTAGTTTGTGGCTGGTTGCCACATCTGCACCAGGTACCCAATCGTACAGATCACTGTCTCCAGTACTGGTAACAGTGTCATAGAGTCATAGAGGTTTACAGCTTGGAAACAGGCCTTTGACACAACTTGTCCATGCCACCCGTTTTTTTTAAACCCTAAGCTAGTCCCAATTGCTCACATTTGGCCCATATCCCTCTATACCCATCTTGTCCATGGAACTATCTAAGTGCTTTTTAAAAGACAAAATTTGAAACTGCCTCTACTCCTACCTCTGATAGCTTCTTCCAGACACCTACCACACTGTGTGTGAAAAAAGTGCCCCTCTAAACTCTTTTGTATCTCTCCCTTTTCACCTTAAACCTAAGCCCTCTAATTTTAGACTCTCCTAACTTTGGGAAAAATATTGACTATTTAGCTGACCTATGCCCCTCATTATTCTATAGACCTCTGTAAGGTCACCCCTCAGCATCCTACGTTCTAGAGAAAAGAGTCCCAGTCTATCCTGCCTCTCCATATAACTCAAACCATCAAGTCCCATAGTAAATCCTTTTTGCACTCTTTCCAGTTTAATAACATCCTTTCTATAATAGGGTGACCAAAACTGTACACAGTATTCCAAGTGTGGCCTTACCAATGTTTTGTACAACTTCAACAAGACGTCCCAACTCCTGTATTCAGTGTTCTGACTGATGAAACCAAGCATGCCGAATGCCTCTTTCACTGCTCTGCCCACTTGTGACTCCACTTTCAAGGAGCTATGAACATGTACTCCTAGATCTTTTTGTTCTATAATTCTCCCCAGCGCCCTACGTTAACTGAGTAAGTCCTGCCCTGGTTCAATCTACCAAAACGCATCACCTTGCTTTGTCTAAATAATCTGCCATTCGTCAGCCCATTGGACCAATTGAACAAGATCCCATTGCAGTCGGAGATACTTTCTTCACTGTCCACTACGCCACCAATCTCGGTGTCATCTGCAAATTCACTAACCATGTCTCCTATATTCTCATCCAAATCATTAATATAAATGACAAATAACAGTGAAGCCAGCACTGATTGCTGAGGCACACCGCTGGTCACAGTTTGAAAAACAACCTTCTGTATCCACGAAACAGAACTCACTTCTCCCACATCTGCCTTTGAGGTGTGCATTCGCTTCTCCAATCTTATTTATTCTATATCAGTACACGGCTCAGGTAATAATCCAGAAATGACTACTTTTAAAGTCTTGCTTCTCAATTTGATATCTAGTTCCTCATACTGACTCTGAAGAATCTCCTTCCTTGTCCTCTCCAGCCTGGTGCAGATACACCAAACCCTGACACTGGGCAGGCAACACAGCCATCTGGACTCTTGTTCCTTGCAACAGAGAAAAGTGTCAATCTCCCTCACTATACTGCTTCCTAGTACCATTATATTCTTATATACTCCCCCGACTTGAATGGTTTCCTTTACCAGGGTGCCATGGTCAGCCAGCTCATCCAGTGGGTGGGTTGGGGAATGGGAGGGGTCAGTAGCATTGTGGGGGGGGGGGGTTTAGGGCAATGTCAGTAGGGGACAGGGTGAGGCATAATCCAGCCAGAGAGTGATGTGGTGTAGGAACGTTACTCTATTTTTCTTTACTGAACATGTGCATTCGAAGGCTCCAATTGGAGCAGCAGGATTTCAGGTGCATTAAGCCCTACCCACAGGGTTGTGCAGCAAATTGCTGCTATTTTTTCATGGGAGCCTGAGAACGAGTTTAAAAGTCAGATCTGAAACAATCCTAGATTCAAGTTTGCCCAGCACTTAAAATGAAAATGGTAAAATAGGGCCATTAGTGCCCCAAGTTAGAAGGATGGATAGGTAAATATTAGGGGAATAGGGCGTGGGATTGTTGCCGGTGGAGATTCAATGGGCTGAATGGCCTCCTTCTGCACTGTAGGGTTTCTATGAAGCCGAAAGAACTTCAAACCTGTTTGAACAATTGCAGAGATTGTCCCTCCTGCCATCTGTATTCCCTTACCTGGCTCAGCTGCTGTCACACCCTCCTGTCATCGACCACTTTCCCAACCAGAAGACTCTGTCCTAATGGGCATGACCACCTCCTGAATCAGAGCTTCCAGAAAACTCTCACCCTCCCTGATGTGTTGCAGTGTCTGCAGTTCAGCCTCCAGCTCGATGACTCTGAGCCAAAGCTCCTCAAGCTGCAAACACTTACTGCAGACATTTTTGCTCTGGATGTTCATGAACGCCCACGTGCTGCAGCCATGACACATCACCTCTCCCTCCACATATGTGAGATTTAGTTAATTATTCAATTATTATATTCAATAATTTATCTTAACTTATGCATTCTATTACTGTCCTCTGTGTGTGTTGTATACAGTATCACTGTCCTCTTTCTGTGTTGTACGCAGTATCACTGCCCTCTCTCTGTGTGTTGTACACTGCATCACTGTCCTCTGTATGTTGTACATTATATCACTGTCTCTCTCTCTCTCTCTCTCTGTTGTGCGCTGTATCACTGTCCTTCCTCTGTATCTTTTACACTATATCACTGCCCTATTTCTGTGTGTTGTATCCTGTATCACTGTCCTATTTCTGTGCGTTATACACTGTATTACTTTTCTATCCCTGTGTGTTGTACACTGAATCAGTGTTCTATTCCTATGTGTTGTACACGGTTTCAATGTTCTATCTCTGTTGTACACTCTATCACAGTTCTATTCCTGTGTGTTGTATCAGTGTTCTATCTCTGTTGTACACTGTATCACGGTTCTATCTCTGTGTTGTACACTATATCACTGTTCTATCTCTGTGTTGTACACTGTGTTATACACTGTGTTATTGTTCTAACTCTGTGTTGTACACTGTATCACTGTTCTATTCCTGTGTGTTGTACACTGTATCACGGTTCTATTTCTGTGTGTTGTATACTGTATCGCTGTTCTATTCCTGTGTGTTCTACACTGTATCGCTGTTCTATTCCTGTGTGTTGTACACTGTATCACTGTTCTATTCCTGTGTGTTGTGTACTGTATCACTGTTCTATCTCTGTGTTGTACACTGTATTACTGTTCTATTCCTGTGTGTTCTACACTGTATCACTGTCCTCTGTGTGTTTTCATCTGCAGGAAAGGATGGAAGTCAATACTGATGAATTTTCACCCACTGTGCGGATTAATTGTAGCAATTTCATATCTTTTGCACTGTGAGCATTCACTTCAATATTCCGAATCACTGTTGCTGACAACTGGAACAGACAGCATAACAGAGCCCTTGAGTGAGATGAAGATCTGATTTGATAGTCACCCAGAAGGACTGGACTAAAGTGCTGGCATCAGTGTTAATCTCTGAGAGTTCCTGCGTGATTTATTTAGAATGTCAGGAGGTATAAATGCCATTGTAACAGAGTTTACACTCAATAGAATCATAGAATCTCTACAGTGGAGAGAGGCCATTTGGCCCATTGAGTCTACACTGACAACAATCCCACCCAGGCCCCTATCCCTGTAACCCCATATATTTACCCTGCTAATCCAGCTGACATTAAGGCTGGGATTTTACTACTCTGCCCGTCATGGGAATCAGACCAGGGGATCATGGAAAGGTCTGTTGACCTTGAGCTGGATTTTATAGTTTCGGGATGAACGCGGTTGTAAAATCCAACCCTATTGGGCAATTTACCACGGCCAATCAACCTAACCCACACGTCTGTGCACTCTTTGAGGAAACCAGAGCACCCCAAGGAAACCCACGCAGACATGGAGAGAATGCGCAAACTCTACGCCCACAGTGATCCAGGGCCGAGAATCGAACCTGGCTCCTTGGCACATGTGAGGCAGCAGTGTTAACCATTGTGCCACCATGCCATCCTTCATGGCCTTTAATAAAGGGATCTTTATGGGAAAGGCAGAAAGCGCAAGCTTGCCGTATATAGTCTAGTGCTGGAGCCTGCCTCGTCCCACTGAATTCCAGGCCTTCAGCCTCTGCCTGTTCCTCTGCTGCTAACACTTTAGTTTAAATAACGCAAGTTGGAAGACTGAAGCTGGCAGCGATAAGCGAGGAGTTTGAACAAGTGAGTCTGGGAATATTAGTCTCCAGAGCGCCTTCGATTACACTAAATGACCCTTATAATTTGAAAAAAATTAAACTTGGCCGGGGAAGGCAGGCTGGCCCCAGACACTGGAAGTTGGCCCAAGAAATCATTTTCAGTCGCATGTTTGAGAGAGCAAACATATTGAAAAATGAGGAAACAGCTCAAGCGAAGCTCAGAGGGCCCACATGCCATATCAATAAATTGGATAATGTGTTCAGGTTCCTCCGTGGCTGCTGAGTGATGATTACTTGGCATAAGTGATGCTTTTATGATGCCTTGTTCATTAGGGTTTATCCAGCTATCCCATGCTTCCTCCTGGGAGCCTCTTCTGACAGGGGCACATGTCAGATAATTGGTGTCACAGTTATTATAGCCCCTATTCTGACCCGCGCTTCCAACACTGGCAGCGCTGAATATAAACTCACATTTTATAACCTGTCCCAAAGCCTCAGTCCTCCTGTACCACGGGCAAACTCAGCCTGTCTGCATGAACCCAGACAGGGAATGTTAGCGGGCTATTCAATTGTGTTGTGTACCACAGTTGGGCCAAAATGTGTCTTCTCTATTCACACATTCACATGCAGACAAACATACAAACACACACACACACGCATGCACAAATCCATGCAAACACACACACATAATCACTGACACATACAAACAAGCAAACACACTGACACATGCACACACACACACATGCATACTATACGCACACAGAACACACAAATCCCACAAATAACACACAATCACAGACAATGCATACATTCAATACACAAGCACATGCGTGCACACACACGCACACGCACACGCACACACACACACACACACACACACACGCAGCATATGTAAACACACAGACACACACACAGATGCACATGTGGACATTCACGCTTCTGATCTTTCAGAAGGGAGAGTTGCTGGATGATGATTGACAGCAGGGTCCCTGGCTCCTTTTCCCTTCCTTAACTGGAGGCCAATTCCACTTCCCCAACTGAAACAAGAGCATTCAGCTCAGGCTGGTGACCGGACCTGAAACCTGGCTGTTGTCTACCGCTCAGCTGCTGCTCAGTGTATTGGTCCGGGTGGCAGTGAAAGGTGCCACGATTGAATCTGTCTGCCCCTTTCTGAGAGGGGATTAGGTAAACGTGTCTGGGTCCCTTTCCCGAGTTCTTAATCAGCCACCCCCTGTTGGAAAGTGCCAAGCGCGTGGGTGATGGCTGAAAGCCTGATTGATGCCTGCTGTGGTCGAACAGTCTGCAGCCATTCACTCCCTGTGACCACACATACAGGAAGTTGGTGATGCTGGAGGGATCCAAGTGGGTAACTGGCACCTGCACAATTGTGGCCAACACCTTTAGGAATTGGGAGACAACTGTCAGGGGATGGGGGGGGGGAGTGAAAAATGTTCTTCTTACAGTACTTGGGGCTACACCAAATACATTAAAAGTTACAGCAATAAGCTAAACATGTGTATGTTTGTTTACGGAATTCTATATCTATTTATAATAGCCATGCACTATCCAAGTACATATTTATTTTACGGGGACTGTTTACTCCTTCAGATACACACTGAGGCTTAACTGTATCCAAGTGTTGCAATGCCGACATACACGCTCGATGTAGATTCAAGAATTAAAAACCACTGTTTTAAAAAAAAAAGTCAGCTTCAGATGTCTAGACTGAGAAACGGAATGGAGGGCGTGGGCTATCAGAAAGATTCGGATAGGGGCTTCGGATGGTCGGACACTGAACAGAGTCCAATTGCAAAGGAAAATCATTTGAAGGGAGTAGAAGGGGATAAGTGCAGAGTATATATTGTGTTACAGACATCCAACTTTGGATTGTCACAGATAAATAACTCTGCTCACTGGGGACACAAAGTAACTGTGCTCCAGCCAAGACTGTGCTGCAAGAGAGAGAATGGTAGAGGGGGGTGGGGTGGTAGACGGGAAACTTTGCAGTTTAACCACCAGACGCACAGAAGCCTCTTCACAAGAAACAATTTTTGCCGTTTTTCAGAAATGGTTAAGGGCGCTTCCCTTTTGCATGAAGGCACGCCGGAGTTAACTAGCTTGGAGAAGACCCAAAAATGGCCACTGGTGTGCCATTAACCCCCGCCTGCCTATTCTTTGCATCGCAGGCCGTGTGTTAAAATAGTGTTGCCCGTTGCTTTATCTAAATGTCTCATTCAGCCAGCATTGTCCCTTCTTCTTAGCGGCTGCACACGTCAACAAGGGGCTGGGGGTGGGGGGGGGTGGGTTGATGTGCGGGAGGGACTTGGCAGTTATCATGAGGTGGCTTGTATTCCTGAAGGGTAGTCATGAAGGAGGTGGTTATTTTGGTTACAGGAAAGTATTTAACTCATTTCAAGAGTGAATGTCATCTATGAAACTTTGAGGAATGGTTGGAAATGGAAGAGAGTGAACATCAGGGTTTCCTGACAGGGCGGAGATCTCGGTGCACAATGTGGAGAGGAGGAGGAATACCTATGGGAGGGATTTTCCGATTGTGCGTGTCCAAAACTGGAAATGTTCACCTCAGGTCAACAGATTTTGGTCTATCAGGTTTTCTGACCTCATCTTCCTCACCCCACAACATCTTCTGATGCACAAGCTACCAATGGTGTAAATAACACATTTTCCCCTTCTCCTCTCCCTTCCATAATCCAAACCTTGTCCTGTTTTTATTTCACATACACAAGAACGGGAACATTCCCAGTCAGCAGAGGAAGAAGACAGTGAAGATGAATTGTCACAGGACCTGACGTTGGTAGACATCAACTCAGACACGGGGAAGGGGAGGAGAGGAGGGTGCAGTGGGGGAGGGTGAAGAAGTTTACAACTTTGCTCAAGTAAGCCTGGAAAATCCCACCCGAGGTCAATGGACATTTCCGTTGTCCGCCCCTCGCCCGCTCCGATTCCATGGTGGTGGGGTGGGATGGTAGAATTCCGGTGTGAGTATATTCAAGAGGCCAGGAGTGAGGAGGATCTGCAACTACAGAAAGACTGGGCACAAGTGTGCTTGAGCCAGGCCTGGGGAAAGCATGGCACCAGTGCCAGCTCACCAGAGGATAAGTTTACAGGTGACTTCTGCCGCAGTGGAACCAAAACGTTGATGAAAAAAGTCACCCAAAGTCTCAGTGCACTGGACCACATGGCAGAAAGCCTACCTACAATATCCAAAGGCATGGAGGTGCCCAGCAATAGCTTTGCACAGATTGTTGCACAGAACCCGTGCTTTCAAACATTAGGGTGGCTTCCATCAGCACATTATTAGAAACCAGAGTGATGTGGCATCTGGAGACCTTCATCAGATCTTCCATTGCAACTCCAACAGGCTCCCAAAGACATGAGCCTTTGAGTGAAGGCCCAGGCCATCATGCCCCTGGATGCCAGTGTTCAAAGGGGTTTTGGGTGAGTTGCGACAATTTGCCAATCTGCTCTCCAAGACTGGCATTGCCTCCATGGAACACAAACTCAGGATGACCTCTATAATGGCCTGTGTTTGCTTGAATAGAATAGAATCATTGGAAGGAAACCAACTGCAAACAAACATCAGGCCAGTTGTGCAGGCACAGCAAGATGACCTAAAAACTGACATAAAAATTGTAACAAGTCTCATAACACGAGGTTAAAGTCCAACAGGTTAATCTTGGAATCATGAACTTTCAGTGCGCTATTCCTTCATCAGTTGAGTAATGAAGGAGTAGTGCTCTGATGGACCATTTGCATTTGCATGCAGTTCAGAGAAGGTTTGCTTGATTTATTCCTGGAATGATAAGATTATCTTATGAGGAAAGATTTGACAGGTTGGGCTTGTATTATCAGGAAAATCATGATTACATGAAAATTTCAGGGAAATCTAATAAATTGGAATTTTGCCGGCTATATATTTTAAAAACTATAGAGACACATAAGCTGCTTAAGGCAGGAACAGTTTAGTGATGATAATGTGGAACTAGCAATTTTGATATATTGATGAGCCTAGCAACACTGCAAGTAAATATTTACCTCAGGCAAATTGGTGATAATGGGAAAAAACACGAAGAGTTTCTGCATAAGATGTTAACAATTCAAAGGAGGAGACAAGGTGTATAGAGAGGATCATGAAGTGAACTTACTCTGCATCTATGCTCCAAAAGCTAGACTGAAGAAATGAAGGTAATTAAGTTTGACTTCTGAAGTAGTTATGGAATAAGGGAACTTCAAAATGGAAAATGAGGAGATAACTAAACCTCCAGGGTAGTTATTACTCAGACCTCAACCACAGCTAGGATCTCAGCAAGCAATGTCTCTGAAGAAAACCTGTTTTCACTTTACCTCAGAAGTAACTGCCAAAGAGATGTAAATGCCTTGTGTGGTAACTATTGTTGGATTTTTTATAGGTTTTAAAATCTACAAGTTGTTATGGAACATTCAGGGAGAACCAGCTCTGAAGATAGTGAAGTTGATATTGTTTGCAACTGGGTAAAGTTATACTATGTACAGCTTTTGTTTCAGTTAAGTGTATTTCCAGTTGACTTTATTGATGTTTATTTTATTGCTTTATAATGATTTATTTCATCTAAAATCATTATAAAACTTTTGGGACGTCATTCTCTGGATTTTAATCCCTTGCTCACATTATATAAAATTGAAAAATAGAGTTGAGGGCGGCTGTTTAACGTTCTCTTCTGGGAGTTGGAATAATCAGTGGGCCTCATTCTTAATATTATCCACGAGGGAAGAATGAGAGGTGATCTTATTGAATGATATAGTACTGAGAGGGCTTGACAGAGCACTTGTGGAAATGACCAGAACTAGGGGAACACAGTTTAAGAACAAGAGTATCCCATTTAAGACAGAGGTGATGAGAAACATTGTTCTCAGAGGGTTGTGAGTCTGTGGAACATTTTTTTGCAGAGGACAGAAATAGCAGTGTCATTGAATGGGTTTAAGGCAGAGATAGATAGATTTTTGACTAAAAAGAAAATCAAAAGGTATAAAGTGTAGGTAGGAATGTAGCATTGCGGACCAGTTGTGATCTCATTGACTAATGGAGCAACTGTGAAAAATTCCTAATTTGTACATTCATATTACCACTTAGATGCTGGGTAGAAAGCATGGTCTACATTATATCTTTCCTTCTTTTTCCTGTTCTCCAATCTCCTCCTCCTCTTCCTCATTTTCTCACCTCAGATGATGGTGGTAAGGATTGTTCCCTCGCAACTATGAAGCTGTGCAGAATGGAACATGGAGATACAGGCTCCTCCAAGTACTGCAAGACTCTGCCATAACAGCCCAGGTGGCAGTGGTGTTGCTCAAGGATGCTCGTAGCATACTTCCTTGTGGGACAATAGCACGCATTTTTAAACTAGTTGTCCAGTTGTTGATAACTTCCTAACAGGAATAGTAGGGCAGCACAGTGGCACAGTGGTTAACATTGCTGCCTCTCAGTGTCAGAGACACAGGTTCGATTCCCAGCCTGGGTCACCGCCTGTGTGGAATCTGCATGCTTTCCCTGTGTCTGCGTGGGTTTCTTCTGGTGCTCTAGTTTCCTCCCACAGTCCGAAAGGCGTGCTGGTCTCCCTCAGCGTACCTGAACAGGCGCTGGAATGTGATGACGAGGGGATTTGCACAGTAACTTCACTGCAGTGTTAATGTAAGTTAACCTGTGACATTAATAAATAAACTTAAACTTAGGAGAGGTGAACCAGTGAATGAGGAATGTACAAATTAGGTGTTTCTTATTGCCCAGTGACAGGAATATGTCAATCTAAGTCCTATAAAAAGTTAACCATAGCCTGTGATAGGCTGTGATTTCAGAGAAGGGAGTGACATGATCTGATGTGAGCCTCTGGGGCAATCCAAAGGAGAAGTAAGAAAGCAAGCGTGGTTAAGGAGCTTGTAAGATTGTTCTCTCTAATCACTGAGTATGTTCAAATAAATGTTTAAGAGTGTTTACAACTAGCAGTCCTCAGGGGTCATTGAAACTACTCCAACCCAACAACACATCACATCAAATAAAAACAGAAAATGCTGGGAAAATGCAGTTTGTCTGGCAGCATCTATAAAGAGAAACAGAGTTAACTGAGAGAACCAGATCTCTGAAGAAGACTCATACAGACACAAACCGTTAACTCTGTTTCTCACCCCACAGATACTGCCAGACCGGCAGAGATTTCCGCAGCATTTTGCTTTTATTAACACAATGACATATGGTGGCAAATGGCGAAAGGATAATGCTAGAAAAATCTCTACCTCTACCAGAGTTGCAGGTCTAAATCAGGCTGAAGTGCAGCCAAAATGACACAAGAGATTTGCTCAACTTTGCACTGCATTGTGTCTTGCAGTGAAGCCGGACTGTGAAATGGTCAGCACACTATTGTGTGCAGTTGGTGACTGAACAGATATTATAATTACTCTGGGGGTCGCTGAAGGAAGAACCACATATGTCAAAGTCACTGAAGACATATTTCAATCTCCACAAGAATATTATTGTGGAATGTGTGAAATTCAATAAACTTACTCAGAGACACAGGGAAAGCATTGATATGTTTATCAATGACAGTTAGCAGAATATTGTAGGTATAGTAATCTGAAAGAGAAGATGATTTGTGACAGAATGTACTCAGAGAAAGAGATGGTGCATTATCAGGTAACAGTCCCAGAAAAACTTGACACTGGTGAAGGAGACCAGTTGATAGTCAGAGAGGGTAAATGCAAATTACTGCAGATGCTGGAATCTGAAACCAAAAGAGAAAATGTTGAGAAATCTCAGCAGATCTGGCAGCATCTGTAAGGAGAGAAAAGAGTCGACGTTTCAAGTCCGATGACCCTTTGACAAAGCTGAACTAATCAAACATAAAATAGAGAGACATGTGTGACATGAAGAGCAGTTAATGGCAGCAACCAAGACTAGCTGTTACTATGGAGGAAGAGAAAGTCATGAGAATTGTCCTACTAAGGACGATCAATGCTATTAGTACAAAAAGATTGAGCATTTTCGGGCAAAATGTCACAGTAGAAAATAAAGGCTGAACATGCAAAGAGAAAGAGTTTTAAAAGGAAACATGAAGTTGACAATTCCCAAGGCTTTGAGATATCGTTCTTCAGAGGGATTAATACAGTCAGTAGAAATAATTGGAAAGAAACCTTTAAGGCTGAGTCATAGGACACATTTTAAATTAGATACTGGAGCAGCAGTTTCAGTTCTTTCAGATGCTGAACCATCATTCTTCGACCATGCTACAAAAAGCAATCTGGTCCAGGAGGAACAGAGCTGAAGGTTTTGGGAGAATACATCACTACCTTAAAGTACACAGGAAAAGTAATTACTGTAATACTGTACATTATTCGAGCTCAGGGTTGAACACTGTTAAGCAGAAAGGCATGTATAGAATTGAACCCACAGAATAGAAGTAAAGAATGGCAAAGACCAACTAGGAGACTCCATTGCCAGTTGTCATGCCAAGACGAGAAGTAGCGTTAGAAAGAAACACATTAGAAGTCACTCGACAAAATTAATGAGAGAGTCACGTCATCAGCAATTTTAACACATTACAATCTGGAATTATTTGCGGTGGACACATCTTCTACAGGATTTGGGGACAATATTATTTCAGTTACTAGGAGATGGAAAATGCAAACCTGAACATTTTGCATTTATAAATACAGAGCAGAGATACGCAGTAATTGGAAGGAAAGTATTAACAGTCACGTGGGCTTGTGAGAAATTTGTTTCTGAGGTCTTCATGTGACACACTGACATGAGCCTTTTGTCACGTTGTTGAATTCAAAAACCCTTGCAACAATGGAATCAAGAGTTCAATTAAGTTAAGATTGATGAGGTTTAATACCAATGTAATCGACGTTGAAGGGAAACAGCAGATCACAGCTGATGTTTCATTATACATTGAAACAGAGAATCTAAGGAAATGCGATATTGGATTTGTGGAAAAATTCGGGGAGTTTGTTATAATGACAGTCCCGACATTACCAGTAACTACACAGAGATTGAGATCAAACAGCTGCAAATTCAGAGGCAATTTCAGATCTGTGCTTGTTACATTTTGGTTAGACAAGGGTCTCGTAGGTTTTGGTGACAAGGCAGCCAGATAAAGAGAAGAGACTAAGGGAATCAGGATTGTTAGATACTGAGCAACACATCATGAATCATAGAATCCTACAGTGTAGGAGGATTTGGCCCATCAAGTCTGCATCTATCATAATCCCACACAGGCTCTATCCCCATAACCCCACACATTTACCCTAACTAGTTCCCCTGTCACTGAGGGGCAATTTCCAATGGCCAATCCACCTAACCCGCGCATCTTTGGATGGTGGGAGGAAACCGGAGTACCTGGAGGAAACTCACGCAGACACAGGGAGAATATGCAGACTCCACACAAACAGTGACCCACACCAGGAATTGAACCCACGTCCCTGACACTGTGAGACAGCAGTGCTAACCACTATGTACTGCCCGCAAGGTAAGTACAAAAGGTTGTAAGATTCCTTCACCATTTAAAGTTGTTCTTCATTTCTTTTCTCTCCTATGACTTCATAGATTTCAGAAATGGTGGAACACAGACCAATGGGATTCATTAGTAATGCAGGGAAATCATTTCATCATCCATCGCTTTTATTTCATCAGTCCTCAATTCAGAGTGGTCTTTTCGAGGTTTATAAAATAATGATGGGCGGAGATTAGTTAAGATAATCAATATCTTTTCCCAAAGTTAGGGCAGTCTAAAACTGATTTAAATGAGAGGGGAGAGATACAAAAGTGTCCAGAGAAGCAATTTTTTCACAGAGAGAGTGGTGAGTATTTGGAACGAGCTGCCAGAGGTAGCAGACTGATAAAATTTTGTCTTTTAAAAAGTTTTTAGACAGTTACATGGTATAGTGGGATATGGGCCAAAACCGGGCAGTTGGGATTAGTTTAGGGGTTTTAAAAAAAGGGCGGTATAGTTGGGCCAAAGGGCCTGTTTCCATGCTGTAAACTTCTATGACTCTATGAGTCTGGCCCTGTGTGTATGTAAACATCCGCATTTAGCAGCAGGAGTTGGAGCAGGAACTGTGGCTGGTTTTAAGCTCCATATCCGATGGACACAAGGATTGAGCTGTGGTTATCCCGTTGCCACTTCAGCAGAGACCAGTTAACATTAACGATGGCAATTTATTTTTGTACTGTTTCGGCACGCGAGCTTATTTTATTAGTATCATGAGCATGAGCCGATGGATGGAGCAAACCTCAAGCTGTTTAATGTGGGTTTTTATAGCGATTTATTAAAGTTCATTCTTTGGTACAGTTTGGGTTCCAGAGAGTTGAGCTGGTTGGTTTGGGGGGAATGTTCACACTGAGTCAGTGTGTTATATTTTCTTTCAGTTGTACTCACTCTGGGTGCTCTGTCAGTTTGTTGCCATCTTTAAGTTGCCTGTGGGCTTTATAGAAATTGTATTAATTCCCATGGTTTGTTCTTGAACCATTATTCCCCTTGTTTGGATTCATCTGACACAGAGTGGAGTCAGTCTTTGGTGTGGTTAATCAGTTCCAGTTGAGTTTCAGTTCGGATCTTCGGTCTTCTGTGCCGATCGATGACTATCCGGATGTCTATTAGGTTGAAGTTTGGCATCTACGCATTGGATTCTCCAAGGATGCTTATTGACATTACTGTGATATTTTCATTGACCTTACTATAGAACCATAGAAAATTACTCTCAGAAACAGGCCTTTTGGCCCTTCTCGTCTGTGCCGAACTATTTTTTGCCTAGTCCCACTGACCTGCACTTGAACCTTATTTCTGCACATCCCTTTCATCCATGAACCTGTCCAAGTTTTTTTTAAATGCTAAAAGTGACCCTGCATTTACACTTTATCCGGTGTAAATTGTCCCTTTTGTGTTTGGGGACTAGCAGGATAAAATATGTGGGGTTATGGGGATAGAGGCTGGGAGGGATTGTAGCCAGTGCAGACTTGATAGCACTGTAGGGATTTATGACATTGGGGCCAAATGGGGTCATGGATCCTGCATTAGCCAAAATTGGGACTGGCTCATCAATTTTCTTCAGTGTGGCCTCCTAGTTTGTTGACCAACTGTTGCCAAGTCAAGCTTCATCTAAAAGTATACACCCCCTATGAAAGAGTCAGTTTTCACCACTTTCAATGAACAATCCCCCAATCAAGGAGCATCAAGTTCAGTCTCAGCTCAATCCTGAATGAAGTTGAAGTTGTCCCACCTTCACTGCTATGAAATGGGCGGCACAGTAGCACAGTGGTTAGCACTGCAGCTTCACAGCTCCAGGGACCCAGGTTCGATCCCAGCTTGGGTCACTGTCTGTGTGGAGCTTGCACATTTTTCTTGTGTCTGCGTGGGTTTCCTCCAGGTGCTCTGGTTTCCTCCCACAGTCCAAAGATGTGCATCTTGGGTTAATTGGCCATGCAAAGAAATTACCCCTTAGTGTCCTAAAATGCATAGGTTAGAGGGATTAGTGGGTAAAATATGTAGGGATATGGGGGTAGGGCCTGGGTGGGATTGAGGTTGGTGCAGACTTGATGGGCTGAATGGCTTCTTTTTGCACTGTAAGGTTTTTATGATGATTTCTAAATTAAATTAAATAAAACTTCAAATTCAGCTGCAAGTCCTAAATTGACATCAATCTCCCCATTACATTACTCTTCATACGCAACAGAAGTCCTCAGTAACCCATATCACCAGAGAAGACCTCTTGAGTATCTGGATTCCAGTAAAGGTGAACCCATGCATTTATTTGAAGGTGTAGCACTCCGTCAGGACTGCACCCCAGAAGGTCAGGTGAGATTAGGTGCTCAGGTTTGAACTCACAACCTTGCTACTTAGTGTTCCACCCACAGAACCACGTATTGAAGCCCAGGGTCACTGAATTCAACCGTAGGGATCCAATTGGGTGGACGTGAGATCCACTATTCCCGAGACCACATCTGAGAGCTTCCTGATAGGATCACAGAACCCCTACAGTGCAGAAAAAGGCCTTTCTGCCCATTGAGTCTGCACTGACCCTACAGTATAGAAAAAAGGCCATTCTGCCGGTTGAGGCTGCAATGACTTTCTGAAAGAGTATCCCACCCAGGTCCTCTATGAGAAAGCCCCCAGTGCCTCTACTTTCTCAGGAGCGTGAAGAAATTTGACATGTTCACAACAACTCTCACCAGCTCTTACAGCTGCATCATAGAAAGCATCCTTTCAGGATGTATCACAACTTGGTATGTCTCCTACTCTGCCCAAGACCGTAAAAAACTACAAAGCATTTTGAACAAAGCCCAATCACGCAAAGCAGCCTCCCATCCATTGACTCTGTCTACACTATCTGCTGCCTCGGAAAGCAGTCAGCTGAATCAAGGAACCCACGCTCCCGGACATTCTTTCTTCACCTTCTTCTATTGGGAAGAAAATACAAAACTCTGAAAACACGTACCAACCGACTTAAGAACAGTTTCTTCCTACTGCCATCAGACTTTTGAATGGACCTACCTCGCACTTAGCTGATCTTTCTCTACATCATACATATGACTGTAACACTATATTCTATCCCTCGCTATTCTTTCTCCCCCAAGTAGAAAGAATTTCGGAGGATTGAATTTCGGAGCCGCAACATCATGTTGCAACTGTACAAAATTCTGGTGCGGCCGCACTTGGATTATTGAGTACAGTTCTGGTCGCCACATTATAAGAAGGATGTGGAGGCATTGGAGAGGGTGCAGAGAAGGTTTACCAGGATGTTGCCTGGTATGAAGGGAAGGTCTTATGAGGAGAGGCTGAGGGATTTGAGGTTGTTTTCGTTAGAAAGAAGGCGGCTAAGAGGAGGCCTTATTGAAACATACAAGATGATTAGAGGTTTAGAAAGGGTGGACAGTGATAGCCTTTATCCTCCGATGGAGAAAGCTAGCACGAGGGGACATAGCTCTAAATTAAGGGGTGGTAGTTATAGGACGGATGTCAGAGGTAGGTTCTTTACCCAGAGGGTGGTAAGGGTATGGAATGCCCTGCCTGCTGCAGTTGTAGATATGCTAAGTTTGGGGGCATTTAAGAGGTCCGTGGATAGGTTTATGAATGAAAAGGGAATGGTTTAGGTTAGGGGATCATTGCTTTTTCTTAATTGGTCGGCGCAACATTGAGGGCCGAAGGGCCTGTTCTGCGCTGTAATGTTCTACGTTCTATGTATCCTAAGAAGTCTCACAACATCAGATTAAAGTCCAACAGGTTGATTTGGTTACACAAGCTTTCAAAGTGCTGCTCCTTCATCAGGTCCACATCATGTACTCTATGAACGGTATGTTTCGTCTTATAGTGTGCAAGAAACAATACTTCTCACTGTATCTCAATACATGTGACAATAATAAATCAAATCAATTGCACATCCTTGGGCACTAAGGGGCAATTTAGCATGGCAAATCAATCTAATGCACATAGCTTTGGACTGTGGGAAGAAATGAGAACACCTGGGAGAAACCTACGCAGACACGAGGATCACCCAGTGCCTCACCCAAGGCTGGATTTGAACCTGGGTCACTGGTGCTGTGAGGCAGCTAATCACTGTGCCCCCATCTGTAGTACCACTGGATAGTGCATTAACTTGCTGAGCTCACAAGGAGGTTGCCAAAGTGCATGTACACATATGCAGAAAGTTGTAATGTACAAATAATGGATTTTAGCCGAGAAAGTAAGAGGGAAAAAAAAGTGCAAGTAAGAATAAGGCTGACTTACAGCAACCAAGGAAGTGATGCATCAAATTGCAAAAAAACTATTTATAAATCACTGTTTGGGCCTCAGCTGGAGCATTGTGTCCAATTCTGGGAACCAAACCCACAGAAAACATTTGAAGGCAATGCAGAGGTTGTGGAGGCGGTTTACTGGAATGGTACCAGAAGTGAGGCACTGTAGCGGAGAGACTGGAGAAGCTGCGACTGTTCTCCTTAAAGCAGAGAAGGTTAAAGGGAAGTTTCATCAGAGTGTAGAAAATTCTGAATCAAGTTGCTGCTATCAGAATGGTTTAGCTAGCAGGGGATGTAGATTTAAGGTCTTGGAGGAAGGTAAAAACTAAATTTCACAAATCGAGTAGCTGTGATCTCGAAAGTACTGTCAGACAGGATTATGGAAGCAGATCCGTTAGTGAATTTCAAAAGGGGATGGGATAAATACTAATAGAATTACGGAATCCTACAGTGCAGAAGGAGGCTATTCAGCCTATTGAGTCTGCACTGACCACAATCCCACCCAGGCCCTAACCACATAACTCCATGCATTGACCCTAGCTGGTCCCCCTGAAACTAAGGGGCAATTTAACATGACTAATCCATCTAACCTGCACATCTTTGGACTGTGGGAGGAAAGTGGAGGAAACCCACACAGACACAGGGAGAACATGCAAACTCAGCACAAACAGTGACCTAAGCCAGGAATCAAACCCAGATCCTTGGCGCCATGAGGCAGCGATGCTAACCACTTGAGCAGGAAACATTTACAAGACCTGCAGGGAAGATTTTGGCCCCTGGAAGTGTAGTGGTTTTTAGTTAAGTCGGGCAGCATGGTTGGTGCAGGCTTGGAGGGCCAAGAGCCTATTCCTGTGCTGTTCTGTTCTTTGAAAGAGCAGGAGATTCGGATGATTTGGGGAATTCGCAAGTATGATGGGTTAAGTGCCCTCCTTCTCTGAAGAGTCCATGGTCTGAAAAGTAGCGATGGCATGGCATTGTTACCACCACCACTCCAAAAATAAGCTGTGACTGAGGTAAATCTGCAGTTTGAGAAATTATAGAGGGTGATTTTTAGCTTGTGTTCACCAGCAGAGAGGATAATGGGCTGAAAATCTGGGAAGAATCAGGAAACACAGTTTTGCCCCACTCCTCACCAGTGACACTATGAAGTTCACATCCACAAAAGGGCAAGAACTTAATTCTGATGCATTTGTCTAAATTTTAATATAATTTTCAGGCCACCCCCTCAACATATTTTCCCCCCACACTGTAGTTTGGGTCTAAGTTAATGGTTAAAAAGAGGGATTAGTGGACAAATTGGGCCGAAAGGCCTGTTCCCATGCTGTAAACCTTTCTGATTCTATGGTTCTAGTTTCTAACCTCACGTCATGTGACGTCATGTCAGTGCGGTTTACAACAGGTTCACCCAGACGTGAACCTGCCGTGGGGACACAAAGGTGAGTATAGTCCCACCGGGGACGAGGGACATGCTTGGGCATTGACTGACATGGCCCTTGGCATAGATTGCCGCTGGCAGGCTGGCACAGTGCCAACCCGTGCAGGCAGCAATGTTGGGTCATCTCTCGTAGGAGCCTCATGGGGATCTCATGTACATATAGTGGTGGGTCGGAGAGAGAGAGTGCACAGAAGGGGGAGGAAAGCGAAGAATGGAGGTGGAGCGGAAGCAACGAGATGAAGATGTCAACGATGGTTAGTCTTTGGGGAGAGGGAGTCTCTGACGCCTCCATGGTGGGCTAAGGGGAAAGTTATTTTTTGCTTTGTTTGCTGTTGTCTTTAGGCCCCAATCCTCAAAATGCCAGGAGGAAACACAGTCCTCCCTCCACTTTTTTTTGCCAAAGTGTCATAAGATCTGGAGAGAAAACCTGCCTTTTCTCTGGAGAGAAACACACCAGTTTTCAGTCAGATCCTGACACTTGGGGTGCGATCTTATCTGCCACTCCTGGCATGCATCCCCTGCAACAAAGTCAAAGAATTTGGTGTCCAGCCAAATCATTGAACCCTACAGTGTGGAAAGAGGCCCTTCGGCCCATTGAGTCTGCACTGAACACAATCCCACCCAAGCCCTTTCCCCCATATCCCTATATATTATACTCACTAATCTCTTTAACTTACACATCTATAGACACTAAGGGGCAATTTCTTAGCATGGCCAATCAACCTAACCCGCACATCTTTGGACTGTGGGAGGAAACCGGAGCACCCACAGACAAGCATGTGTAAACTCCGCACAGTGACCCAAGCGGGAATTGAACCCAGGACTCTGGAGCTGTGAAGCAGCAATGCTAACCACTGTGCTACCATGCCACCCAGCCAAATCTCTGTTCACTGCAAAAGGATGGAAAAATTCAACCAACAGAAATGACCAAAAGCTAGTGTGCAGGTCCAGCAGATAATAAAGAAAGCAAAGGGAAAGTTGGCATTTATAGCTAAAGGAATAGAATAATAAATAGTAATAGGAAGTATTGTTGCAACAATAGAAGGTATTGGTGAGGCTGCACCTGGAGTTTGTATACGGATTTGGTCCCTTTATTTGAGGAAAGATGTAGTGGCATTGGAGGCGATTCAGAGGAGGTTCACTAGATTGGTTCCAGAGATGAGGGGTTTGTTGTACGAAGAGAGATTGAACCATTTAGGCCGACACTCTCTGGAATTTAAAAGGATGAGGGACGATCAGATTGATGTATTCAATTTGATAAAAGGTATGGATAAAGTAGATGCGGAGCGGATTCTTCTTCCTGTGGGGAATTTTAGAACGAGAGGTCATAGTCTTAGGACTTTTGAGGTCATAGTCTCTCAAAACAGAGTTGAGGAGAAAACATTTTTCCTAAAGGGTTGTGAATCTGTGGAATTTGCTATCCCAAAATTTGGCAGATGAGTGATGGTGAGGATGGTGAGTAAATTTAAGGAGATAGACAGATTTTTAATTGGTAATGGGTTGAAGGGTTATAGAGAGAAGGTAGGAAAATGGGGATAAGAAGTATGTGAGCCATGATTGAATAGAGGACTGGACTTGATGGGCCAAATGGTCTAAATCTGTTCCTGTATCTTATCATCTTATGAACTTACTGTCAATCTGGTTGTTGCCATTTTTTTGGTAAGATTCCGCTTTATAGATCCAGCATTCCATATCATTTATATCCTGTTTACCATGTGTGTTTTTAAATCTCTGGCCTATTAGGTTTTATCTTCCTTCTTCTTCTATGATGTACATTTGCTGTTTTATTTATTCTCTCCTTTATCCTTTCAATCCTATTCTTGGTCTGCCCTTCTGGGTGGGCATCCTGGCTGGTGTTTACTTGAACAGATAGGATTCATGGAGGATTCGCAATAGACACTTGATAAATCATGAGCCTATCTGGATTGTGAGACTCCCTCCCCGGTTTTATTATATAAAGGATTATACATCTTTCCTCTCAGTTTTGGCTCGGAACAGAGCAATAGGTTCTGTAAGCCAAAAATTAATTGGTGCAAATATTTCCACTAAGCAGTGCACATTGATATGCTCTGTGTGGGTTGAGAACAGCCAAACGCAAGGAACAAAATTCATTAATGTTACTTAAACCAGACCCATACTAAAATCGAGAAAGCTTTCCATTTCTGGACAACCCTTGACTCCATAACACAGAAAACTAATGATAGCTACAGTAAGCTGACTATGTTTTGCAATTTATAGCTGTTTTCGTAACCTGGGATGTTTAAGGGGTCAGGCAATGAGAAACATTACCTTTTCTGATTTATAATATGCCCAAAACTTTCCGAGGTTAGAAAGCAGCTCGTTAGTTAATTCTTGTTCCCCTCTCCTGAGCAATTCAATTCCTTGAAGTAAAAATATTAACTTTATTTAAGGGGCAAGTGTTAACTCACAGCACATTGGCGTAAGCCTATCTATTAACTGCATTACAACCTCGACATGACTATTGGGAGAAATATGACACATTCCTTTGGCATTCTTTCAAAGGTTTAAGTCATTTGAAGTTGGGGGGGTGGGGGGTGTGCTAATGACCACACTACAAGATGGGCAGAGAAACGTTCCTATATGAACTGAACGGTCACTTATTAATTGCACTGACAGTCTTTTCTACATCTTGAGGTTCAATGCTTACATGTTGCTCCCATATCTAGGGGGGCTTTTGGTTACACTTTTATTTTATCTATCACTGTCACAAATAGGCTTATATTAACAGTGGAATGAAGTTACTGTGAAAATCCACCATTCGTCACACTCTGGCGCCTGTTCGGGTACACTGAGGGAGAATTTAGCACGGCCAATGCACCTAACCAGCACATCTTTCCGACGGTGGAAGGAAACCAACATGCAGGCATTGGGAAAATGTGCAAACTCCACACAGACAGAGACCCAAGCTGGAAATCAAACCTGATCCGTGGCGCTGTGAGGCAATAGTGCTAATCAGTGTGCCGCCATGCCACTTTTAGAAAAGCATCTGTCAATTAGAAACAGAAACTTGCATTTAGTCCACACCTTTGGATCTGCACATTTGGAGCGTCATGGTGGCACAGTGGTTAGCACTGTTGCCTCACAGCAGCAGGGACCCAAGTTTAATTCTGGCCTTGGGTCATTGTCTGTGTGGAGTTGCCAGTTCTCCGTGTCTGCGTGGCTTTCCTCTGGTGGTCCGATTTCCTCCCACAGTTCAAAGACGTGCTAGTTAGGTACATTGTCCATGATAAAATCTCCCTCAGTGTAGTCAAACAGGCACCAGAGTGTGGCAACTAGGGGATTTTCACAGTAACTTCAGTGTTAATGTAAGCCTATTTGTGACTAATAAATGAACTTACACCTTTCACAGAGTATCTAAAAGCACACAACAGCCCATTATATATTTCTGGACAGTTCTCATTTTTGTGACGTAGGAATGCTGCAGGTAATTTGGACATAACAACCCATGAAAAGCATCATCAGAACATCTTATGTGACGTTGATTGAGAGATAAATTTCGACCAACAATCTTCTCTCTATTGCAACTTTTCAGATCTCTTTTTACCTCTGCCCAGTTGTTCTTGGGCAAAGGCTCCAGAGGACTTTTCTTTCTATTCCTCATAAGAAATACATGTGTTCAGGCCACTCTCCCTCCTCTCCATACTATGTTGAATTCAAGAGGTTTCACTCCAGTTTGAGGGCAATTAAGGGTGGACAACAAATGCTGGCCTCGCTGGTGACATCCATATAGCATGGAAGAATAAAAATAAAACATCGTATGTATAAATTGATGAGGTGCAGGGATAGGGAATGGGCCAATATCCAATCAAGCTCTTTATGATAGCGTAACCATTCATAAAACTACTATCTCTGTTGATTTTGAAGACCTGGATCCACAATGTCAGAACTTGCATCCCTTCCCCCAACCCTAAGGGTCAGGCTTACGTATGAACCCCACCACCTTCACCGCCACAGCCCCACACTCACCCCACCCACCCTTCAAGCATCATTTATCCAAATCAGCCAGGCTGCCGGATGTGACCACTATGGCATAAAGAATGCAGCAGGTACAATGTGGCAATCTACACATACATCCTCAGCACTGAGAGGCAGCAGTAGCATAGTGGCATTGTTGCTAGACTGATAATCCAGAGACGCAGGGTAATGCTCTGGAGATTCACGTTCAAATCCCACAACAGCAGATGGTGAAATATGAAAATCTGGAATTAGATGTCATAAAAGCCCATCTGATTCAGTAATGCCCTTGAGGGAAGGAAATCTGCCATCCTTATGTGGTCTGGCCTATAAGTGATTCATTATAATGTGGTTGACTCTTAAATTTGTCCTCAGGCATGGGCAATAAATGCTGACGTAGCCAGCACTGCCCACATCCCAAGAATTAATATATTAATGAAAAGCTCCATAACTTTCAGTTGCACAGTTACAGGCAAATATAACGCTTATAGTTTCAGTATAAGATAACAACTTCAAAACACATACTACAAAATTGAAAAGGTAATTTGCACCAGTTCATCTCGTGCTAAGTACGTGGCTGACCTCATTCATTGTGGATGCAAGAAATTGATAAGTGCTGTGAATCGAATGGTTTTCATGATTGTGAATGAATCTTTCACACACTCTTCTAAGATTATATTTGTAACTGTCATAACAAAAAAACTAATACACAACAAGTCAGCTGGTATTGGGTGGGCTTGAACCTTGTAGAGAATTCCAAGTTGCCAATTAGGTCATTCATTAATTGCAATGGGAACAAATGGAAATTAAGTGGAATTCTCATGTTGAGTATAATAAATTGACATGTGTTCGAAATTGACAACTTAATCCACCATACTTATGGATGCTGGCCAAATGAAGACTTGAAACCGTAATTACTGATTATTGACAGTCATGAATAAAATATTCACTCTTTTGAGGACTCACATGCGTCATACAGCACTGTTGCTGAATTATTTTCCACCCAGCCTCATCCTGGAATATTAAAGAGCTTCAGTCAGAAGGAGAACATGAGGCATGCCTACTTATTTCCTTTTACTATCACTTGCAGTCGTGGTAGATTCTTTTGTAGTGTTGGCCAATCAGTATCCAAGAGGGAAAAGATATTTGCTGAGATCTAGCCCTCAGCTGTACCAATACCCCCTGCTGAGCTCTTCCAGCACTGCTGATCCTGAAGCCACTGATTGCTTGACCCAACTGCCCCAAGCATCTGGAAGTGGCTTCATAAGAACATAAGAAATAGGAGCAGGAGTAGGCCATCTAGCCCTTTGAGCCTGCCCAGCCATTCAATAAGATCATGGCTTCGCCTTGATGCTGATGGTTTAGCAGCATTCTGAAGGTGTCCATCAGGACATCACTGGCTCAACAATGGCCTTACTGTCTGAGTAACACAACATGACCTAATAGCACATCATTGGCTAAGAAATGAAACGTATAGCCTATCACGACACCATTGGCTTTGTGACACTGAGTAATGTAACATGATAACATTGGCTAAGTCAAATGAAATTATCTAATAGAGTATCGTTGGCTTTGAAACGCGGGAATGACATAATTGGACAGCGTTGGTTGAATGGAAACTTTGACACCACTGTAGGGTTCAGAGAATGGGGGAGGAGGCTTGTTCTGAGGACAGGAGAGTAATCATCTGATAACTGGAACTGACAGGAAAACTCTAGTCAATAGACAATCTATATTGCTGGTCTAAAGAACGGAGAGAAGTTCCACATTAAGGGCCTGAGCCTAATTAATTATGTGCATTTTAAAATGATAATCATCCATGCATTTTTGCCTGTTAGATAACAACACAAAGTTAATATATAGCCAGGGAAAAGCAATTGGATATGCATGTGGACTTGACCAAAGACACATAGCGTTGACATATGCCAAACATACAAGCGTGCTATAGTTACAAGACGAAGAGATTTGGGTCTGAGATCACACTTGCTGTTTGCTTAAGCGAAACTGCTATGAAAAACTCACCCATCAGTCAAGGACGTAGGGATCCGATATAAGCAAGAGAGGGCCTGCGTCCATACTGGTTGATACTTTAAACAAGGACAGGTTTTGTTACCATTCTAGAACAGCATAATCACAAATAAACTATGCTGATAAGACAATAAGTACACTGAGACTGCCCCTGCCCCTGTACAGCGTAACGGAATATTGTCCTCAGTAAAACAAACTGGAACATTCCTGCCTTTCTCCTGCTATCATATGGAGTTTCAGTTCCTAATCCACACCAAATGAAGTGATGTTATCCTTCATGCGAGGAGCATGATGTAATCTTATATTTTCAATATGCTTTTTTTTCCCAAAAATCCTGGATTTAAACATGCTGATCTCCCGCGTGTGTGATCGGAGTTAATCAAATGCAGCAGTACCCCATTACTACATATCCCGTTCAATAACAACAACCAGCTAACATGTTTATAATGGGAGCAGGCACCCTGAGGTGCACCCTAGGCTATTTTAATACAATCCACAAGTCATTCCATCTGTCGACTCCCAGGTCTGTGCAACCCTTTTACAACTCTGGGTTTGGCCGTAACTGGACAAAGCCAGATCAGCACAGTGGTTAGCACTGCTGCCTCACAGTGCCAGGGACCTGGGTTCGATTCTCAACTTAGGTCATTATTATCTGTGTGGAGTATACAGGTTCTGCCCATGTCTGCGTGGGTTTCCTCTGGGTGCTCCAGTTTCCTCTCACAGTCTGAAAGACGTGCTCATTAGATGCTAAATTCTCCCTCACTGTGTCCGATGCGGAGTGCGCCGACTTTTCACAGTAATTTCATTGCAGTGTTAATGTAAGCTTACTTGCGATACTAATAAATAAACTAAAAAATATTACTAGCCGTTAGTTAGTTAATCTCTCAACTGCCATTTCTTTAGATTAGGTTTAAAATAACTAACGTTTAGTAATGAAAAGTTTCCACTTCCATCCCTCCTGCTGTTCTTGTAAAAAGTTCCAGTCAACAAGCTTTCCAACCATAAGGGGTTAGGATCTTACTCTGCAGGAATGTATTCATCTTATGGTTAGGTTCTTGGCCATAATAAATCACCCCATTGGTGTCAGGGGGAAGAACAGGGTAAATATGGGGGGAGTTACAGGGATAGGGCCTGGGGGGATTATCAGTGCAGGCTCAATGGGCTGAATGGCCTTCTTCTGTACTGTAGGGATTCTATGATTCTAATGCTTGTACACAGAAGTGAGAATTTTCCCATCCCACCCAAGACACAACCATGCAAAGGTCTGTTGACCTTGGATGGGATTTTCCAGCTTTGAAATGAATGTGGCTGAAAAATCCTTCCCAGTGTGTTTCCAGTAAGGGGCCACGAGATAGCAATCAGGAATCTTCTTCTATTCTCTGAGCAAAGGCACGACACTGGGGCTTCTACCATCCATAGGGAAAGGAGGCAGGTAGTGAACTCACCCCAGCTGGAACAGGGATTAAACTCCATGCTGAGTTGACCTGATCCAGATGAGAATTCTGACCAACTGCCCCACCCTGTCCAAGTTGCTATGGAAACGCCCACTTTTACATGCATGTTTTGGCCAGGTGCTTTGGATAGCGAAAGCAATGACTTCAATCTATTTCCATCAAATCCCAGAATATTTGGATTGGGAAAAGGTCTCCATGAAGGAAGCCATCTTTTTTAAATTAGACTAGTTGGGCCAACCGAGAGGTTTGAATAAAGACACGGAGCCATTTCATTCCTCCTTATGCAGGAGTATCACAATTTGGGAATACCCCCATCTGGAATCACAGCAAATTCATAGAATCCCTACAGTGCAAGAGGCCATTCAGCCCATCAAGACTGCACTGACCACAATCCCACCTAGGCCCTATTCCTGTAACCCCACGTATTTACCCTGCTAATCCCCCTGACACTAGGAGCAATTTGGCATGGCCAATGCACCTAGCCTGCACATCTTTGGACTGTGGGAAGAAACTGCAGCACTCGGAGGAAACTCATACAGACATGGGAAGAACATGCAGACTCCATGCAGAGAACGTCCAGAGGCCGGAATTGAATCTGGGTACCTGGCACTGTGAAACAGCAGTGCTAACCACTGTGCCATCTTGCCATCTATATTGAGGGAATCTCTAACACTGGACTGAGAATAGCTGATGTTCTCCGAAACACTTCAGCTATGCAGAGCAATGATTTTCATCCAGTCAGTCTGAATTAGATTCAAGCCTGGATCCCAGAGGCACAAGAACAAGTGTTCCTACGAGCAAACTCATCCAGTTACAGGGTGACCATATTTCCGGAACAAATTCATTTCTTACAATGCTTCTGTTTCCTAAATATCAGAAAAGTAACTAATCCTTGGTCACCTACTCCAACTAAAGAAGGAACTGGACTGTGAGAAATGGCGAAAGGTTAAAGGTTAAAGAGATCCTAGGTTTGTTTCACATAGAGGCCAGGAAGAGATTAGGATTTATTGAGTACTTTGGGAAGTGGGTCCATGATTGAAATGAGGAGTGTGAAGAGAACGAGTTTGATCAATTGAATCTTATTTCTTCTTTTTGCGAATAAGTGTGCAGTACTTAAAAAATATCTTATTGACATTTGACTTCTACCATCTGGCTTTTCATCACAAAATGGCCTTTAAGTTTATAAGTTACCATTTTAAGTGCCCTGATAATTAATTAACTCTACCTTTGTCGTAATTAGTCAAGTGGATCGCAAGGGTTTGTTAGCTCACTGTAACAGTACAGTGATTAACACTGCTGCCTCACAGCGCCAAGGACCTGGGTTCAATTCCAGTCTAGGATGACTGTCTGCGTGGAGTTGGCATGTTCTCTCTGTGTCTGTGTGAGTTTCCTCTGGGTGAGTGGTAGGGTGGTTAGCACTGCTGCCTCACAGCGCCAGGGACCCGGATTGAATTCCCAGTTCGCATCACCGTCAACAAAGAACAAAACAGCACGGGAAACAGGCCCTTCGGCCCAACAAACCTGCGCCGCCACTGTCTGTGCGGAGTTTGCACGTTCTCCCCGTGTCTGTGGGGATTTCCTCTGGTTTCTTCCCACAGTCCAAAGAATTGAGGGTTAGGTGGATTGGCAATGCTAAATTGCCCCATAGTGTCAGGGTGATTAAGTAGGTAAATATATGGGGTTATGGGCTGGGATTGTTGGGCCAAATGGCCTCTCCCTGCATTGTGGGAATTCTATATTAATTTTTAATGTAAGAGTTAATGCACACCCTCAGATATGGACAGATTGCTTACCTTTTTATTCATCTTCCTAATATTGCTGTGAGCAGGCAGGTCCACTTCACATTAATGGTTGTGTCTCTCCGCAGATGAATGGGAGGGTTTTAAGGTTTTCCAGATGATGTCAGAATTCTTGCAGCTCCGGTGGTTCCTGTTTGTAAAACAGGGGCTAAAGTCAGGAAAGTTCAAGAGTTTTAAAGTTTCTGATATTTGTTAAATGCCCGTCCAGCTGTGTTGCTTCTTTCTCCTGGACTTCATAGAATCATAGAAGCCGTACAGTGCAGAAGTAGGCCACTCAGCCCATCAAGTCTGCACCGACAACAATCCCACCCAGGCTCTCTCTCGGCTGAGTTATCCTGCTAAACATCCTAACCTATCACAGCCTGGAACACTAAGGGATAATTTAGCATGTCCAATCAATCTAATTCACAAATCTTTGGAATGTGGGAGAAACCAGAGCACCAGAGGAAACCAGGGAGTATGTATAGCCTTCACACAGTCAGTGACCCAAGTTGGGAATCGAACCTGAATCCTTGGCACTGTGAGCTAACCACAGTGAATTAATTGACTTGATTGGGCTCAGCCACTCGAAACACAGCTCTACAGGACAACAGACATAATGTGAGTTCATCAAGTAGAAAGATGAACCATGCCCTGGGACATCAATCTATGACAGATTACTCAGCGTTGCAAGATTTTCTTCCTTAACACTTTCTTCCAGGGAGAGCTAATACAGGTCCAACAGGTCTTCATGGGAATGGTCACCATCTACTGCTATACCTTCTGTACCCATCACCTCTGAGCTTGCTTCATGAAGATCTGAGAGATTTGTGACTTCAATTTCTGCCCTAACTCTGGTATCTCTGAGGAAGAGAGGAATTTACTATCAAGAGAATAAATTTTCTCAGCTTCTGAAAGCTGGATTTCCATCCCTGTAAATAAAAGGTTGCAGGTTGTTGCATGAAAGACAGTGAATCGTTCAAATAAGAGTGTCATCTGGTTTCTCTCAGACTTTTAGAAGAATGCCAACATCTCCACTCGATAAGAATGTATGTTGGGGTGTGCTGTCAGAGACCAGAACACCTCATTCACCTGACGAAGAGGGTAACCTCGAAAGCTTGTGAGTTTACTATCAAACAAATCGGTTGGACTTAAACCTGGTGTTGTCAGACTTCTTACTGTGAAAAAAATTACCCCTTTGGACCCTACTGTATCTCTCCCCTCTCACCTTAAACCTATGCCCTCTAGTTTTAGACTCCCCTACCTTTGGGAAAAGATATTGACTATCGAGCTGATCTATGCTCCTCATTATTTTATAGACAACTATAAGATCATTCCTCAGCCTCCTACGCTCCAGAGGAAAAAGTCCCAGTCTATCCAGCCTTTCCTTAAACTCAAACCATTAAGTCCCAGTAGCATCCTAGTAAATCTCATCTGCACTCTTTCTAGTTTAATAATATCCTTCTTATAATAGAGTGACCAGAACTGTGCACAGTACAATTGTTGTTTGATGAATGGTGGAGTAGGCCTGGTAAGCTGGAAAGGCTTACTCCTGCTCCAATTTCCAATGATTTCATTGAAGAATGGTTTATAGAGACAGTCTGCAATAAATAACATTGACTGTTCCTGAGGACACAATAATCAATTAGCGGAAGGAATCAAGAGATCTGTACAGTGAGGCCCAGGGAACAGAACTGGAGCCAGGCATGGGATTTGGATAGACCGACTTTGGGGGATAAATGGCTTTTCCTTTCTCTGGATTTTCTCATGGTCTGTGTTCTGAACCCGACTGTACCAGATATCAGTTCGTTATTACTTAATGGGCCTTTATTACATTGCTTTACCAGCTAAGCAAAAAATAAAACAAAATATTAAATGATGGAGTTTTGGAAAATACAGGTAAGCTGTCACTATCCACCAGACTTTTCTCAAACTATTTATGGATCTGAAGGAAACAGATGTTCCTCTGACCAAAAAACATAAATTGGCTTATACAATTAGGCAAAGCACAATGATAGGAAGCAATATTTTTTATTCATTGCTGATAGTAACTCTGCACCAATGGGACATTTCTTTTCTCCTTCAATGAAGAAATCTAGCTAGAACCAACTAATATCTACTGGTGACAGAACCGTCAAGCTACGTAAGAGTAAGTTAAATGAGAAATAATCTTCATCAATTTTGCAGCATCGACAGCAGTGTGATGTAGGAAGGAATGAAGACTACACGGAAGTGGGGAGCTCCATCCTCTTGTGTTGCTAAGGAAGAAAGAGGAGGAACAAAAATTTAAAAAAATGCTGGAAAATCTCAGCAGGTCTGACAGCATCTGTGGAGACAGGATAGAACTAATCTTTTTCGTCTGGATGACCTTCCATTAGGGGTTCAGCAGTGCTCCAACAATGGGTCATCTGGACACGAAACATTATCTCTATTCTCTCTCCACAGATGCTGTTGGACTGGCTGAGATTCCAGCATCCGTAAGTGTTTTGTGTTTATCAGGAGGAGGAGGACTTGGGATGGGATATAGACGGAAGAATTAGCATTCCAGGCCTAAAAGGAATGCTGACGGGGGACAGAAAAACACACAAAAGTGTGCCTGGGACAGGTGTACAAGTGTCTGCGAATAAAAATAAAGGAAAAAGTGAAAGAAAGAAGGAAATAAAAGGAAACAAGGGAGGGGGGTGGTGGAATCTTCCCGTGTATTTTCAGAGAGGCAGGTAGGATAACTTCCTCCTACACTAATTCTGAACCCAGCAGAGTTTTGGGGCCAGGTTTTCTGCCACTCTGCAAAATATAAAGGAGTAGGTGGGGTTTGACCGCCACTGTGTTGGGGCAGGGCCGAATAGGATTGGCAAGTTTGCAGCGTCAATGACAACACCAAGGTGTCATCAATAATCCGGGGCCCCAATCAGCACACAGCACAGCAAGTGACCACCCCCCCCCCACCCCCACCCCCCTCACGTCCGCTCCTTACACAGCCCCCATGGGCCTGGAGGACCTCACCGCCCCCTCACAAGCAACAGGGTTCTCTCCTGCCCACCACCATTCCAACATTACCATCAATTGAATAGACTGGGGTTATTTTCCCTTGAAAGACGTCGGCTTAGAGGGGATCTCATAGAGGTGTATAAGATTATAAGGGGTATAGATAGAGTAAATGGTGGTAAACTTTTTCCACCTTCAGAAATGGATAGGACGAGGGGTCATGGCCTTAGGGTGAGGGGGGCTATGTATAAGACGAATATTAGAGGGCAGTTTTTCACACAAAGGGTAGTGGGGGTGTGGAATGCACTGCCGAGTAAGGTGGTGGGAGCAGGCACGCTAGGGCTGTTTAAGGGTCTCTTGGACAGCCACATGAGCGGTATGCAGATAGAGGGATATAGTAGGACTGTTTAACTATGACTTTTTTTTTCCCACAGGTAATTCGGTCCATACTTGACCAACAAGGAGCATGCATTCGGCAGGTGGTGCGAGGACAGCTCTTGGATGTTGATTCATGGGTTGCCTGGTGCTTCATGTCGTAAATGAGTGCTTTATCTGGACCATCTGAAGGGCACCATGACAGCTCAGTGACTATCGCTGAGCTGTGCAGACACTTGGAATTGGGCCGGTGTCTGCGGGAGTTTGCGCGTTCTCCCCGTGGTTGCGTGGGTTTTCTCCGGGTGCTCCGGTTTCCTCCCACATCCCAAAAATTTGCTCTTAGGCTGATTGGGAAACAAATTGTCCCTATATTGAGATTCTTCCATATTAGGAATAACCTAAAATTAGAATAGGAAAATGGAATTGTTACTATAAAGTTATGACGGCGGCGCGGGCTCGTTGGGCCAAAGGGCCTGTTTCCCGTGCTGTGTTGCTCTAAAAAAAATCAAGCTGGCACGGTGACATAGTGGTTAGCACTGCTGCCTCACCGTGCCACGGACCTGAGTCCAACTCCAGCCTCCAGTCAATCTAATCCACACATCTTTGGGAAGAATCTGGAACATCTGGAGGAAACCCACGCAGACATGGGTGACCAGAACTGCATACAGTATTCCAAGTGTGGCCTTACCAATGTCTTATACCATGTCAACAAGACATTCCAACTCCTGTATTCAATGTTCTGACTGGTGAAACCAAGCATGCCAAATGCCTCCTTCATCATTCTGTCCACCTGTGATTCCACTTTCAAGGAGCTATGAAATGTATCCCTAGATCTTTTTGTTCTGTAAGTCTCCCCAACACCCTACCATTAACTGAGTAAGTCCTGCCCTGGTTCAATCTACCAAAATGCAACACCTCGCATTTGTCTAAATTAAACGTCATTTGCCATTTGTCAGCCCACTGGCCCAATTGATCAAGACCCCATTGCAATTGGAGATAACTTTCTTCACTGTGCCACCAATCTCACCAACCCTGTCAACAGGGCTTCCCATCATTCTCACCAGGGAACTTGTGGTGGGAGGTTTGAGTCGGGAGGAGAGGAAAACTTTGCCGGCAGGAACATTTTTACATCACGTTTAACAACAAAGCAACAAGCTTTTAGGTGTCCAGATCACTTACAACTTGTCCTGGTCCCCCCATGCTGACACTGTAGTTAAGAAAGCCTATCAACACTTCAGAAGACTAAGAAAATTTGGCAAGTCAGCTACAACTCTCACCAACTTTTACAGATGCACCATAGAAAACATTCTTTCTGGTTGTACCATAGCTTGGTATGGCTTCTGCTCTGCCCAAGACCGCAAGGAACTACAAAAGGTCATGAATGTAACCCAATCCATCACACAAACCAGCCTCCCATCCATTGACTCCGTCTACATTTCCCTCTGCCTTGGCAAAGCAGCCAACATAATTAAAGACCCCATGCACCCTGAACATTCTCTCTTCTACCTTCTTTCTTTGAGAAAGAGGTACAAAAGTCTGAGTTCACATACCAACCGACTCAAGAACAGTTTCTTCCCTGCTGCTGTCAGACCTTTGAATGGACTTACCTTACGTTAAGTTGATCCTTCTCTACACTTTAGTTATGACTATAACACTACATTCTGCAGTCTCTCCTTTCCTCCTCTATGAACGGTCTGTATAGTGCGCAAGAAACAATACTTTTCACAGTGTGTTAATATATGTGACAATAATAAATTAACAAATCCTACACTGAATCCTAAATGCAGGTCATGTGTTGTCTTACATTACTGTGTAGGTGATACTGTACCTAGTCCCAGCTTAACCCTTAGTGTGCCAGGCAATTATACTACACCTTCCCCACTCCGCCTCCCAGTCTAATGTGAGCTCCATCCCACTGAGATCGGCACAGGATTTGTGTCCTAATGTAGACCAGTCTCAATCTGTACAATTCAGGTCTATACTGGGAAAATGCACTGTTTCCAGATGTTTTAGAATAAAAATGAGTTTTCTCAACCTCTGAATCATGCCTCAGGTAGGCTGCAAAGCCTCTTAGTTTTAAAACATAAACTTTTTATCCATGTCTAACAGTGAAAAGAATGAAACTTTATATATTTAACTTCATATATTTATATATATATTTAATAAACTTCAATAGATACATTTAAACAACAGTTAATCAACAGGATTGAGGGGAGCTCCAAACTACTTTGCTACATTTTTATTAACTGCTTAATGGTGTTGTTTGACAACGTGAGGACACTGTGCTCGATTTAATAACCGGGACATCATTTATGCTTCTCCAGATGGTCCAGGAGGGTCACATATCATCTTAATGGTTTAATTAATCCAGCTGCAGAGACACAGGCATGGAAGTTGGATGGTTTGAGATTAGTTAAAGATCCATTGAACGTAGACCAAATGTTTCTTCTTATGGGACAATCCTGAACAAGGGGTCACAGGTAGAGTGTTGAGAGATGGTAGGTTTGACACCGAAATGGGAAGGAACTACTTCTCGCAGAGGATGGTGAATCTGTGCAATTTGTGGAGCCTGAATCGTTAAGTGGGTTTCATGAAAGAGATAGATATGTTTCTAATACAAAATGGGATGAAGGGATATGCAGAACAGATGGGAAAATGGAACTGAGACCAGGGCAAGGTCAGACATGATTTGATTGAATGGCAGAGCAGGCTCAAAGGGCTGAATTTGCCTACTTCTGCTTCTAATTTCTATGTTGCTATGTTCCTCCAATCACATTTTGATCTGCTAACTGCCCTTCTCTGAGAGGGACAAGGTAACTGGCCTTGTAACACACCAGATGACTGAGAGACAATCAGATATGAGAAATGCTAGTGTTTGTTTTATTCATTCAATGGGTGTTGCTGGCTAGGCCAGCATTCATTGGCCATCCCTAATTACTCACGAGAATATGGTGGTGAGCTGCCTTCTTAAAATGCTGCAGTCGCTGTGTTGTAGCTTAGTGCTTGTTAGGGAGGGAGGTCCAGGATTTTGACCCAGTGATAGTAAAGGACCAGCAATATATTTCCAAGTTGGGATGGTACTTGGTTTGAAGGGAAATCTGAAGGTGGTTTTGTTCCAACGCATCGGCTGCCCTTGACCTTCTAGAGGATAGAGATTATGGCTTTGGAAGGTGTTGTCAGAAGAATCTGAGGGCTGTGCTGCAGTGGTAGATAAGGTGCCAATAAGTAGGTCGTTCAGTCCTGTATGATTAAAAGCTACATCTGGCTAGCCATCTTGTTTGCGTTTCCAAATCAGCTAAGAGCTATTTTCAGTTGGTCAGGAGAGATAGTCAGACCTTGGATTAACTTAAATTCACCAAGCAGCCATGGCAAATAAACAGCAATAACTTGCAGGTGGCAGATCCCAACAGAAAAAATGACCTACCCCCTGCCCTGCGCCACCCCCCCCGCCAACCTGTCTCAGTTTAATATGTACTCAAGAATCAACTTCCCAGCTACCCACCACAAGAAAACTCACTATGACCTCCGAAACCCATCACTTTACAAGGCACCAAAACTGCTCCCTCCAAGAAACCACAGGTTGGCACCTGGTTTTGATTCCCGGCCTGGGTTCCTATCTGTGTGGAGTCTGCACGTTCTCCCCTTGTCTGTGTGGGTTTCCTCTGGGTTGCTCCGATTTCCTCCCACAGTCTGAAAGACGTGCTCATTAGGTGCATTGTCCATGCTAAGCTTTGCCTCAGCAAACCCGAACAGGTACCAGAGTGTAGCGACTAGGGGATTTTCACAGTAACTTCATTGCAGTGTTGATGTAAACCAACTTGTGACATTAATAAATAAACTTTAAAGGCTGACCTGTCATGTGGGAGACCATAGTTCGGAAATTGAGAATGAGTGTGTCTGATAATTCACTCAACTGCATTTATTTCGGAGTACGTTTGTGGGAATAAAAGAGCTTCTTTATATTAAAATTCATAATCGCTTGCTGCTGGGTTATTTAATTAGAAAATGCAAGCCAAGTATAAGAAAGCACACCCATCTTTCCCCACAAAGCATACTGATCATAGGAAGTAAGAGAATATGTACATTCCCTTCTTGGTGACTGTGTTCAAATTGGCATCTTCTTAGCCAGGATATGGCCAATTGCGTCATTGGGGTGGTCACTGTGGATTGATTGTTCTGGAGTGTTTAAATATTTGAATTGCAGGCTGTGGTGAGAAACTAGGCCAGTGAGATTAATTTCAGATGTTTTTATTTCATAAACAGCTGGCACAGAGGAACCAAATGAACATTCTAGGTGTCTTTAAGAGCAGAAGATTGTTTCAGTAATGAGCGTGGATTTTGGTGAACCCAGATTACTCTGAATTCTGGTATCTTGGCACAATTCTGTGGAATCCTTCAAATGAGGTGGCCAAGCCATGAATCCATTCAGTCATAAAGAGCAAATTTAACTATTTAAATTATATCAGTTTAATCAACCAACCAATTATATCAATCTACATCAATGTCAAGATGGCTCCAGAGCGAGGTGACTTCTTCTGAGCTGTCTACAGCATTCCCTCAAATCCAATCTTTGACCCTTATTCAATGCTCTAAAAATGTTCTTTACTCTCTAATAATCCTCTGGGTGCTCCATTTTTCTCCCTCTGTCTGAAAGATGTGCTGATTAGGTGCTAAATTCTCCCTGAGTGTACCCAGACAAGGGCTTGAGTGTAGAGACTAGGGGATTTCCACATTAACTTCATTGCAGGGTTAACAATAAGCCTACTTGAGACACTAATAATTAAACTTTAAACTCTTAAAAACATATATTTTACACTCTCTGCTATCCTTCTCTCCTATGTACTCTATGAACAGTTAACATTTTGCCTCTAGCACATAAGAAACAATACTTTTCACTGTATCCTAATACATGTGATAATAATAAATCAAACTAAATTAAGTTTGGATTTTCTTGTAATTATCTATTTCATAAACTCTAACTGAAAACCTTACTTCATCTTTCCTTTGTAATATTGACTTTCCAGGGATGAATTTCAAAGCCATTGAGTTGATCCAGATTGGATCATAGTTTTCAATCCTTTCCCATCATCCCTCATGTCCATCCCTCATGCCCTCCCCCACCAACCCCCCAGGAATATGTTGGTCATAACTAGTGTATGAGGGGGTGTGAGAGGGGGTGGCTGTGCTTTGCCAAGGAAGCCATTATCTTTCAAAAAAATTAATGAAAACATAGAATTGTAGAGTGATTACAGCACAGAAGGAGGCTGTTCAGTCCACTTGCCTGGGCTTGCAACATCTCACCTACTGTCCTGTCTGGAGACAATATATATCTCTTTAACCTATGCTTAATGCTTTCTCCATTCACATTGTCTGCATCTTTACAACTTGATTAGCTATAAAGACTCACATTCTAATCAGTATTCTATAAACTGTGTGTGCCTTTATACGCCCTGTTTGTGATCAGAACTCTCCACTCACCTGACGAAGGAGCAGCGCTCCGAAAGCTAGTGGCGTTTGCTACCAAATAAACCTGTTGGACTTTAACCTGATATTGTGAGACTTCTTACTGTGTTTACCCCAGTCCAACGCCAGCATCTCCAATCATGGCATGACAACCCTTTGCATCCACATTGGCTCTCTATCAAGAACAATTCCACTTCTCCCTCTCCCCTAATCTTCCCCATTACCTTGCAACTCCTTTCTTTTCTTCAGGTGATTATCCAAATCCTTTTCGAAAGCCATGATTGAGTCCTCCTTCACCACGCTGTTGGGTGGTGTATCCCAGATCCTAATCATTGGCTACGCTGAAAAGAAATTCCTCTGGTCATTGTTGCTTCTTTTACCAATCACCTTAAACTGGTATCTTCTACTTCTGGATCCTTCTGCCAATGGGAACAGTTTCTTCGAATCTATTGTCACTAGATTCCCATGTAAATCACAAACAGCAAGAATTGAACATGAAACCAATCATCAGTTAAGAACTCAGAATTTATTGAGCTCTGGGCTGTGAATCAATTCACTTTGATTTGATGTATTATTGTCACATGTATTGGGGTACAATGAAAAGTTTGTTTCTTGTGCTATACAGACGAGGTCTATCGTTCACAGAATACATAGAGGAAAAGGAAAGGAGAGATTGCAGAATGTAATGTCGTGGTTATAGCTAGGGTGCAGAGAAAGATCAATTTAATATAAGGTAGGTTCATTCAAAAGTTTGATGACAGCAGGGAATAGGTTGTTCTTGAGTTGGTTGGTACGTGACCTCAGACTTTTGTAGCTTTTTCCTGACAGAAGAAGGTGAAAGACAGAATGTCCAGGTTGCATGGGGTCTTTGATTATGCTGGCTGCTTTCCGAGGCAGATAGAAGTGTAGACAGAGTCAATGGATAGGAGGCTGGTTTGCGCAATGGATCGGGCAATATTCACAACCCTTTATAGTTTCTTGTGATCTTAGTCAGAGTAGGATCCATACCAAGCTGTGATACAACCAAAAGGATGCTTTCTATTTTGATTTGAGTTGATTTATTATTGTCACATATTAGTACACGGTGAATAGTATTGTTTCTTGTACTGTACACCACACATAGAGAAGAAAAGATGACGCATCTGCAGGAATTGCAAGAAGTCTTACATCACCAGGTTAAAATCCAACAGATTTATTTGGATGCAGTGACTCACCTGATGAAGGAGCAATGCACTGAAAGCTCATGGTTCCAAAATATCTATTGGACTTTAACCTGGTGATGTGAGATTTTTTACTGCGCCCACCCCAGTCCAACATGGGCATCCCCACATCATGGCTACTTGTAGAAACTGGTGCGAAGACCCACTTCCCGGGGGTTTGGTATACAATGAAGAAAGATTAGTCAGAGAAGATGAAAAAAGCTTTTTCTTCATCGAATTGGCTTCCTCATTATAGAGATCAAGCAATCTAATTTAGATTGTGGAAATACTCAGTGGGACATGGAAGGTCAAGCAACATTTTGAACCTGGGTTCAAATCTAATCTCGGACAGAAGGGATAAGAGCCTCCACTGCCTCTGGTGTTCAGGATAAAATGCATTTGGGACATTTTCAATCATTATTTTTCCTAGGCCAGGTTCTTTGCTTCGAAAGGCCACCAGATGATTGAGGTAAGAAATGGGGAATTGTCAAGTGGGTGTGGTAGGAGGCATAATGCAAGGGGAAATGGATAGAATTTCACTCCATCTCTAATTCCACATTGTTTAACTAGATTGGCCACAGAAAATGGCACTGGATGAACACAAAATAAATTTTAAAAATGTGAGCCAAAAAAATGGTTATACTCTTTTCACCCAATTGGTGAAGTTAAATTTGTTACAGTCTATTGTCACTGCTACAAAAATTCCATATTAAAATCCACATAATATGACTTTAATCATAAACATGCCACCAGTTTTCCTGCACATGTATTTCATAAATCCCATAGAAATTTTGCAGTGACTCTCAGCGGCCAGAGAGGATTGTTATCACTGCGGGTTCTTTGACTTTGGAATACTCGGGCCAGAAGTGATTGGACCACTCCTTCACGTTGAGAAGTAAGGCCTGTTCTTAATAACTTCCATCTGAGCCCCTGGCAGAATTATCTTTGCTCCTTCCATCACTCTGGCCACCACTGCCCTCCCACCCCCACACTATTACCATTACTGACCTCTCAGATCCCAAAACCGCGGGTAGCACGGTGGCACAGTGGTTAGCACAACTGCCTCACAGTGCCAGGGAGCCGGGCTCGATTCCCAGTTTGAGTCACTGTCTGTGTGGAGTGTACACATTCTCCCCATGTCTGCATGGGTTTCCTTCAGGTGCTGCGGTTTCCTCCTACTGTCTGAAAGATGTGCTGGTTAGGGTGCATTGGCCATGCTAAATTCTCCCTCAGCGTACCTGAACAGGTGCTGGAGTGTGGCGACTAGGGGATTTTTGCAGTAACTTCATTTCAATGTAAGCCTACTTGTGACATTAATAAATAAACTTTAAATTCTGATAGCTTATTCCTTCAGAAAAGCAAAGGCTTGGGAGTGGGCAGAGTTGGGGGAGAAGGAGAGGGAATGCAATGAGTTTGGGCCATTTATGGACTGCCGACATCTGTGAGGTTAAACCACAAAGCTGTTCAACTGCGTAGGCATCACAGTCAAACCCAATCCAGTGCCCACGTGGCATTTGCTAAAGATGTGAGCAGAGTTTTAGCAAGCCAGCAGCGAGGGCATGCATTCTCTGCTGCGTAAGCAGGTACTGAATCGGCGTAAATGTATGATTATTGCTGTAAATGTAGTTAAGGAGGTTAGAAGATTTTTTTAACAGGAACTGGCTGTTGGAATAAAAGATGTATTGGCACATTCATTGACTGAAGTATTCAATTAAACACAAGATGGAATTGGGCAAATATAGAGAAAGAAATATTAAAATGAACGGGGAAAGTGAGGTTACGGTTGTGTGGTCGCATTTGTAGAACCAGAGTCGCTAAATAGCTTCCTTTAGAATTTCCATATACCCATATTCTGCCACTCAGCTCTGAACCCACACTGTCAAAGAGCAAGATCCTTAGCTAATCTGTCTTCACCCCTCACCCACCCACTCACTGCCCCCACCCCTCCTGCCCCCACCACTCCATCCCCATCCATTACCCGGGCTCTGAGTCGAATAAACTGGTTGGACTTTAACCTGGTGTTGTGAGACTTCTTACTGTACAAACTCTAACAGCCCCAGCTGAGTGCACACAGATTCTTTTTTTAATAATGATATTTATAAGTGTTAGCCACACTTTGATGGCAGCTGCGTTATCCGCCTCTCAGCATCCTGCTCATGAATTCTGGGGCCATTTTACTGGCCTATTAGTAACCCAAGTTACTGCTGTAAAATTAAAATAGCTTTTACAGGGCAAGTAACCAGGGTGAAATCATCCCAGGTCAAACAGGATACAGCGTCCACATGCACGCAGCTTCAGTGTAATCGAATGGTCTTGGTGTGCATTCCAGGAGCTTGCGGCTGAGAACATTTTCAATTGTTGCTTACACGCTCCCTCTAGCCCCACGAATGGGATCAGTTTGCCTGACATGGTATTAGATATGCAGCAATCTTCCCTCCTTATCAGCAGGTTGAGAGTTCAATTCTGAGTCTGGACACTTAAGCGCAAACATTGGTTGTGAGGGAACGTTGCATTAATTGGATTTTTCCCTGTTTAGGCCCCACCACAAGCGAGGATTGAAAATCACTCAGCCAAATCTCCAATCACTCCAATAGGGCAAGAAAATCCTGCCGGTGAGAATGGCTGGAAAATTCCGCCTGACATCTTTTATATGCGATGTTAATCTAAGGTCCCATCTCCTTCCTCTATTGACCACAGAATACATCACGGTGTCATTTTAAGGAAGAGTAAGAGGGTTCTACCCCCCCCCCCCCCCCCCAGTGACGTGGACAACATGTATCACTCAAACAACAACACTCAAAAATAGATGATCTGGTCCTTATTGTATTGTTTTGAATTTATTGGGTGGGATTTTCCAGCTGCGCTCGCCTCAAGATCGGAAAATCCTGTTCCAGTTCAATGAATCTTTGCAATGTCCTGTCCCGCCTGCAGATATTCCCGTGGCAGACAGAACAGGAAATTGGTTGCTGATTTCCTGACATTACACAAGAGATTCAGGTACAGATTGAGCCTTCTCTGTGATTGTTACAATTAATCGACTATCTTGGGATACCATTTTACAGATGCACCATAGACAGCATTCTTTCTGGTTGAACACTTGAGATGGAATTGGCCAAATATAGAAAAAGGAATATTAAAATGAACAGGGAAAGTGAGGTTACAGTTGTGTGGTGACACTCGTAGAACCCAGTATTGGCTAAATAACTTCCTTTAGAATTTCCATATATCCATACACTTCACATTGAAGAGCAACAGTATTGAACGAATGCTTATTATTTCAATATCAAGCTTTTAGCTCTTTTCCCCATAAAAATTTCAGCTCTGAACTCACACTGTCAAAGAGCAAGATCCTTAGCTGATCTATCTTCACCCCTCACCCACCCATCCCTTCCCGCCCTCAGCACTCCATCCCCATCCATAACCCAGGCAATCTATCGAATAAACTGGTTGAACTTTAACTTGGTATTGTGAGACTTCTTACTGTACAAACTCTAACAGCCCAGCTGAGTGCACACAGATTCTTTTTTTAATGATCTTCATATGGCTCCTGCTGTGCCCAAGGCTGCAGGAAACTACAAAATGGTCATGAACAAAGCACAGTCCATCACACAAACCAGCCTCCCACCCACTGTCTACACTTCCCAGAGGAAACCCACGCAGACACAGGGAGAACGTGCAGACTCTGCACAGACAGTGAGCCAAGCTGGAAATTGAACCTGGGTCCCTTGCATTGTGAGGCAGCAGCACTGTGCCGTCAATAAATGCAATGCCAGCTAAGCAACCAATCCAACTGAGTGTCAATACTGTGTATAGTTTTAATAACACTTCACATTAAAATAAACCTTTGATGTTAAAAAATTATAAATTTCACCAGAATACAAAAGTACTGTTATCTTTCTTATGGCACTTGCGCACACGTGTGTGTGTGTGTGTGTGTGTGTGTGTGTGTGTGTGTGTGTGTGTGTGTGTGTGTAAATGCGAGGGGGCAGGGGGTGACTTTGGACACTGAACTTTACAAACCCATCCTCAGTTCTAAAATACTATGTAATGCCATTCATTTCCTAACACTTCACATTGAAGGGCAATAGTATTGAACTAATGCTTATTATTTCAATATCAAGCTTTTAGCTCTTTTCCCCATAAGAATTTCAGGAATTCACATTACTTTGAGTGGGTATTAGCTGGCCTGTCTGGAGCCAATTTAGCAGAGGAAAGACTCAATATTAGTTTTCTGGTAAATTAATATTTGGTTCATGTTTCCTTATTTGTATCTCTTCCATCTTCATCAGTGCACTGCCCTTGGGAATCAGTCATTTCTCATGTGACAGTCAAGAGATAGAGAAAGTGTCACATGATTGGAGCCTGTGCTCTTTATAACAGTGAGACTGAGTACTTTTTACTAACAGTGAGGTATGATGGAGAGATTATTATAACTGAGGATATTATAATGTGGCCTGGGTTTAATTGACAACCTCAAGTCATACACAGGGAAATTGCAGTAGCAGAAGTGCCTATTTAAACCAGTTACATGAATTTAATCGCGGTCGTTCACTATCATCATGTATTCTGGGTTAGCTTCCCTCTGTAATATATCCAGTGGGAGAAACAATATCAAAAATGACTGAGTCAGTACACTCATAACATGACAATTACCTCAGCAATGTAGTTAAAAGTTTATTTATTAATATCACAATTAGGCTTACATTAACACTGCAATGTGAAAATTTCCGAGTCCCCTGTTCAGGTACACTGAAGGAGAATTTAGCATGGCCAATACAACTAACCAGCACATCTTTCTGACTGTGGGAGGAAACCAGAGTACCTGGAGGAAACCCACGCAGACATGGAGAGAATGTGCAGACTAACCACAATCTCGGCTTCTCACTTTATCAATCCTCTGGAGTTACCATTGACCAGAATCTGAAATGGATTAGTTATATGGCTACAAGACTGGGGGAAGGCTGGGAATTCTGCAGAGAGTAACTCATCTTTTGTCTTGCCAAAGCCTGTCCACCATCTACAAGGCACAAGTTAGGAGTATGATGGATGGGTGCAGCTCCAATAACGCTCGAGAACATTGACACCATCCAAGACAAAATAGCCTCCTTGATTGGCATCCCATTCATCTTCAACATTCACTTTTCCCCCACCAATGCACTGAGGCATCTTTGTGTTTATCTACATTATACATTGCAGCGATCCACCAACCTCCTCTTTGACAGCACTTTCCAAACAACAACTTCAACCATCTCAAACAACAAGAGCAACAGATGCTTCAGAACATCAAGTTCCCCTCAAAGCCACACACTATCCTGACTTAGCACTATTCCTTTAATGTCACTGGGTCAAAATCCTGGAATCCCTTCCTAATAGCATAATAGGTAAAGCCGCAGAATGCAGCAGTTCAAAATGGCAGCTTATCACTACCTCCTGAAGGGAAATGAGAGATAGGAAATAATGAAGGCCCAACCAGCGATGCTCATAATCTCATGAAAGAGCAAAAAAAAAGAATGAGGAGAGAGTCAGACTCTTCAGCCTCTGTTACACAATGGCCAGAATTCTGCGGCCGTTCACGCTGGTGGGATTCTCCAGCACTGCCGGCAACGCACCTCCGCCTGCGGGTTTCCCACCGGCGTTGGGTGACATCAGTGGGAATTCCCAGTGAACACGGCAAAACCAGAGAGTCCCACCGAGAGTGTGACGACTAGGGGATTTTCACAGTAATTTCATTGCGGCGTTAATGCAAGCTTATTTGCGACATGTGTAACTAAACTCAACATAATCTGCATAGCCCGTGTTGCACATTCCTAGATCAGGATTTTACGGCTGTTCCCACCCAGTAGAATACAACCTCTGCAAAATAAATGGTAATTTAAACTGCCGACCCCATCGACCGGGAGGGTGGAGAGGGGAACATGCCTTGATGGAGTCTACCAAAATTCCACTCCTGTGGAGTCAGATGAGGGTCGAGACGGCCAGCTGCATCCATAAATCACACACGTGTAAAACATGCCCCACGTCCCTCCAGTCCCACCCCCGGAAAAATGGGAAGCATCATGTTCGGAGAGTGAGGTGCTGAGGGTTTAGGATTTATGGGCACCTCTGCTATTTTCGCCATCTCATCATAGCAGAAATCATACACCTTGCATTGGGCAACAGAGAGGATAAGCAAAGTGCGCAAAGGCAGCAGGCGAGCCCGTACAAAGCCTAAAATGGGCAAGAGGCCTTCAAGGTCATTAATTATGGTTTCTGGAACGGATTAAGTGACCATATAATCTAATTTACTCTACAAGAAATACATTTAACCAGAAGGCAAAGCACAGCCTACAGATTAATGCAGACAGAGCCAAACTCAGAACTCCCAATCCACTGTTCTCATTCCTCTGGCAATCTCTCATATATTGTTACTGTTACAATCCCAAAATATTTTTGTAACATGCTTAAATACACACCCAGTTGCAGAAAACAGAGACTAATGATTCTATCACCATAACCTGTAGCTTTGGAAGTCTCTCTTTTGGTTTCTCTCTAGCTGATTTCATCCCCAATACTCCAATGGGAAAGGTCACTGCCCAGTTGTATGAGGCTTGGTAGTGAGTGTGGAAGAACTTCAGGACAAAGTTAACCCAATCTCCATGTGGATTTGCAGTAGATCCTGGGACCAGGAATCCTGGATATTTCTATTTGCTAATTTAGAAATCCAAAGATGAGACAATGGCTGAGTGGTATTATCGCTAGACTATTAATCCAGAAACTCAACTAATGCTCTGGGGGATCCTGGTTCAAAACCCACCATGACAGATGATGAAATTTTAATACTATGAAAGGTACCTAGAATTAAAAATCTGATGACCATGAAACCATTGTCGATTGTCAGAAAAACCCATCTGGTTCACGAAAGTCCTTTAAGGAATGAAATTTGCCCCAACCTGACCTGATCTACATGTGACCCCAGAGCCACAGCAATGTGGTTGACACTCAACTGCCCTCCAAAATGGCCTAGCAAGCCCCTCAGTTCAAAGGTGACTGGGATGGACAATAAATGCTGGCCAGTCAGTGACACCAAGTCCCAAAAATGAATTAAAACAAAATGTCAATTGTACTTCAAATAACCGTGTACCTTGTCAGTGACAGAAGGCTGACAACACCAGGTTAAATCCAACTGGTTTATTTGGTAGCACAAGCTTTCAGAGTGTCACTCCTTCTTCAGGTGAGTCCAACACTGGCATCTCCACATCTCGTCATTGAGACAGATAAAGCTTTAGATTAAAACAGAGCAAGTGAGCAGATACAGTGATCGAGTGACACTTCACCTTGGTAGCATTTATTGTCTTGAGTCTATTTATTAGTGTCATAAGTAGGCTTATGTTAACACTGCAATGAAGTTATTCTGAAAAGTTGTAGGAGGAACAAAGTTTGAAGAACTGAAAAGTTCCATTTTTGAGATAATGGGAGAAAATTAGTTTGAATGAGAGATTATTCAGTGAGTTTTTATTTCAATACAGCAAGGATGTAGTGGGGACTGATAACTTGCAGTTTAAGAACAAGAAAGCCAAGTCCTCAAATAGTACTGATGATGATCGAGGGAGAAACCAATTCAATTCAAGCTAATTCAAGGGGCAACATGGTGGCACAGTGATTAGTACTGCTGCTTCACAGCGCCAGTAACCTGCCCTTGTCCTTCTAGATGCAAGTGGTCGAGGATTTGTAAGGTGCTGTCTAAGGATCTTTGGTGAATTGCTGCAGTGCATCTTGTAGATAGTACACACTGCTGCTACTGAGTGTGATGGTGGGAGGGGGTGGATGTGGTGCCAATCAAGCAGGCTGCTTTGTCCTGAATGGTGTCAAGTTTCTTGAGAGTTGTTGGAGCTGCACCCATCCAAGCAAGTGGGGAATATTCCATCACACTCCTGACTGGTGCCTTGTAGATGGTGGATGGACTTTGGGGAGTCAGGATGCGAGTTATTCACTGCAGTATTTCTAGTCTCTGATCTGCTCTTTCAGCCACTATGTTAATGCGATAAGTCCAGTTGAGTTTCTGTTGAGGATATTGACAGTAGAGGATTCAATGATGGTTACGCCATTGAATATCAAGGTGTGGTGGTTCGAGTGTCCCTTATTGGTGATGGTCATTGCCTGGCATTTGTGTGGCGTGAATGTTACTTGCCACTTGTCAGCCCAAGCCTGGATATTGTCCAGATCTTGTTGCCTTTGAACATGGGCTGCTTTCTTTTCTTTCTATCTATGCCCCTAATAATTTTGTACAACTCAATCAGGTTCCCCCTCAGCCCTCTCTGATCCGAGGAAAACAACCCTAACCTAATCAACCTCTTTTCATAGCTGAAAAGCTCTAGCCTTGGTAATATTGTAGTGAAACTCCTCTGCACCCAGCGCCAGTGCAATCACTTCTTTCCTTTAAAATTTATTTAGTCGTGCCACAAGCAGGCTTATATTAACACTGCAATGAAGTTATTGTGAAAATCCCCTAGTTGCCACAGTCCAGCACTTGGTCAAGTACACTGAGGAAGAATTTAGCATGGACAGTGTACCTAACTAGCATGCTTTTGGAACTGTGGGATGAAATTGGAGCACTCAGAGGAAACCCAAGCAGATTTGGGGAGAATGTGCCCTCACATATTAATTGATGTTCAAGCTTCAACAACTGACCATTCTGAAAGAACATTTGAGTATAGAATTTGTCTCATCACTGCTTTGTTGATCATTGCTCCCTTGGCAGCCTAGGGAACATCTTTGGGATAATTCTGAGTTGTACTGGCTGGTTTGTGAGATGTTCATTGCAGCCAGCAGTGACCTGCTTGCACCCAGTCAACTGAGTGTTGAAACAATCCAAGGCCCCTTATAACCCATTTGCAAGGAGTTCAGGATGTTGACATTATTGGCTGCGAAACTTCAACACCACCTTTTGATATTGTTTATGACCATCCATAAAAAGTCTTGCTGCATTTTCTGTTCTCATCACGGCTGTAGCTAGACACTACATGGCCTCTGTTCAAAACAAGCTGCCATCCATACTGTTCAAAACCCACGCAGTCATCACTGAACATGTTGTGAGTACTGAAGGACACCATCTTTAACCCTTCACTGAACTCTGGTTACAGGTACAGACTATTGAAGGCTCTTTCTAGCATGTTTTTAGGCCATGCATTCAGCTGTCTCTCTCTTAATTTTGGACTTTTCACTCTGAACTACTCTCATTTAGAATACTGCTTAAAAACCTATCTCTCAGACCACACTTAGTACTGTTGCCTCACATCGACAGGGATGTATGTTTCAATTCCGAGCTTAGATCACTGTCCATGTGGAGCCTATACGTTATCTGTGTGGATGCTCTGGTTTCCTCTCATGTTCTGAAAGATGCATCGGTTAGGTGCATTGGCCGTGCTAAATTCTCCCTCAGCATATCCAAACAATCGCCGGAATGTGTCAACTAGCGGATTTTCATGTTAACTTCATTGCAGTATTAATGTAAGCCTACTTGTGACATCAATAAATAAACTTTAAAGCTTTCACTTTAAACTTTAATATTTTCTTCCCTTATGTTTTTCATTTTCACCATCATTTTTTTCCCCTGTAGCAACGCCTTTGAAGTGCATTAGGGTGTTTTACAACATTCCTTTTTAGTGTGTGCACAGTAATCACCAAGCTAGGCAATAGCTTCTGCAGTGGCCAAATGGGGCCCTCTGAACCCTCTGTGAATTCTGGCAGGGGGTATTGATTGGGCTGCACCACAGTCTGAGTTTTCTGTAAGCTCCCCCCCCCCACCCCATCCTTGCCAATTCACAAACCCCCACCCATTCCCATGCTTGTGCCCACCATATTGTGGAGATGCTGGCATTGACCTGCCCGATGAAGAGGCAGTGCTCCGAAAGCTAGTGGCTTTTGCTACCAAATAAACCGGTTGGACTTTAACCTGATGTTGAGAGACTTCTTATTTGCCCACCATATTGGCCAGGAAGTGATTCATGTCAACATAGAATCATAGAATACCTACAGTGCAGGAAGAGGCCATTTGGCCCATTGATTCTGCATTGACAACAATTCCATCTAATCTCTATTCCTTATAATCCCACACAATGCCCCTGACGCTACGGGACAATCCCACCCAGACCTGTTTCCCGTAACCCCAAGTATTTACCCTACTAATCCTCCTAACCTATACGTCTTGGGACAACAACAGGGAATGTAGAATGGTAAATCCATCTAACTTGCACATCTTTGGAGTGTGGGAGGAAACCAGAGCACCCAGAGGAAACCCAGGCAGACACGGGGAGAATGTGCAAACTCTACACAGTGACCCCAGGTTGGAATTGAACCTGGGTTCCTGGGGTGATGAGGCAGCAGCGCTAACCACATATCGACATGGGCTACCTGCACCTCTGACTGGAAGCTATAAGAATTGGAGTCTAACCTGCACTAATTGGTTTTCAGTGACTGGTTCTACTGCTTCTGTGCTTATTGATTCCCTCCTTGGAGCAGCATGGTGATACAGTGATTAGCACTGCTGCCTCGGCGCTAAGGACTTGGGTTCAATTCTCAGTTTGGGTCACTGTCTGTGTGTGGAGTCTGCATGTTCTCCCTGTGTCTGCATGGGTTTCCTCTGGTTTCCTCCCACAATTCGAAGCTGGTTAGGTGCATTGGCCGTGTTAAATTCTCCCTCAGTGTACCCAAGCAGGTACCAGAGTGTAGCAACTAAGGGATTTTCACAGTAGCTTCTTTGCAATGTTAATGTCAGCCAACTTGTGACACTGATAAATAAACTTTGAAAATCTTTAAGAGCCCAGGACCAGGATCATGGCAGCCTGAAGGTCAGTGCTGCCCATTTGCACTCCACTTATCTCCAATAGATACTGTAAGTTGCTTTATCATTCTTCGCATAAAAAAAATTATTCTTGTTTATTCAAGACCAATGGAATCTTGTGGTTTTATTCTCTTAGCGAGTGTCTGGAATCTCAAACATTGTCAACTTGAAGCAATGTGTTTTTAGTTCCTAATCAGAGATTTATCAACAACCTGGGCATCTGGCCAAGGATCATAATCCATAACAAATGCAACTATATTTTACAAATACCTCATTGGCTTTGCAGCTCATTGAGACATTTTGAGGTGAGTGAAAGATGCTACATCAATGCAAGGTTCTCTTTCTTTCTGTAGCTCTCAGGATTGAGATACCTGGCTTGATTTTCTGTCTACAAAGATCAGGCGGCTTGGAATAGACCGCTGATTCGAGCAGGTTTGTACAGTTCCGTGGTCACACCATTTACCAAGCGAACCTTCTGCGGAGCTTTCTGTTCCGTATCTAAGCCCGTCTGATGTTCTGAACCTGCCAGTTGCATTCAGTCAGTGGCACACTTCCAGGAATTGGTTTTGTTCCTATAAATTACTGTTGGATATCCACTATTCACACTCACACCATGCTGCCCAGTCCAATACACTTCTCTCTGCTCACTGAAGCAAGGTTTCACTTCCAGCGCTGTGATTGAAATGCTGGAGTCACCTTTGGTACCAGAATTAACCTCAATTAGTGTCTGAAGCCAGCGGGTTACTGAAATGATTCCACTTATTTTAAACAAAACCTATAGAGGTGTGGAGTGACACAGTGGCGCAGCGGTTGGCATTGCTGCCTCACAATGCTAGGAACTCCTAGCATTGGAACCTGATGCTAGGTTGCAACCTGGAATTGAGGCACTGTCTGTGTGGAGTCTGCACATTCTCCCCGTGTGTGCATGGGTTTCCTACCAGTGTCCCAGTTTCCTCCCACGGTCCAAAAGACGTGCTGGTTAGGTGAATTAGCCATGCTAAATTCTCCCTCTGTGTATCCGAACAGGTGCCAGGGTGAGGATTTTCACAATAACTTCATTGCAGTGTTAATGTAAGCTAACTTGCAACTAATAAACTTTACTTTTTTACCCTTCGGTGTGGAACTACCCAGAGTAGCCTGTGCCGATTTACAGGTGAACACAGGTTGGGAGTGGCAAGGTGGCATAGTATTAACAGTGCTGCCTCTCAGTGCCAGGGTTACAGGTTCAATTCCAGCCTCAGGAGACTGTGTGGTTTGCACATTCTCCCCATGTCTGAGTTGGTTTCCTCCAGGTGCTTCCGTTTCTTCCCACTGTCCAAAGATGTGTGGGTTAGTTGGATTGGTTGTGCTAAATTGCCCCTTAGTGTCAGGGGAATCAACAAGATAAATACGTAGGTAGGGAATATAGCCCGGGTGGGATTATTGTCAGTGCATGTTGGGAGGGCCAAATGCCTCCTGCATTGTAGGGATTCTATTCTATGCTTCTGACACTCCTCCGCCCGATCTCACACACATTGGACCAACATCACCTGAGTGTCCACACCATCAAAGGTGCTAGTATGATTAAAAGTGCAAATAGCATTTATTACATAAGCTCCCAGGATAGCCAAGGCTCATTAATGTTATCATGTCTACTTTTCAGTTTCTTCAAAGTTTTTTATTGGCGAGATAAATAGGCTTACATTAACACTGCAATGAAGTTACTGCATAAACTCCCCTCGTCGCCACACTTCAGCACCTGTTTGGGTACACTGAAGGAGAATTTAACACAGCCAATTCAGCTAATCAGCACGAAATCGGAGCACCCAGAGGAAACCCATGCAGACACAGGGAGAACATGCAGACTCCGCACAGACAGTCGCCCAAGCCGGGAATCAAACCCAGGTCCCTGGTGCTGTGAGGCTGTAGTGCTAACCATTGCGCCAATAATTAGTTTAATGCACTTCTTATGCAGAATCTTCCCATCTCACCAGCCACGGGAATCATTGCAGATGGGACATGGACCACGCAAAGCTCTATTGATCTCGGGTGGGATTTCCTGGTTTTGGGATGATGCAGCCAGTCCTTGCCTCTGCTAGATCTTTTTCACATCCTCTTTTATGTCTCTCAGTCTTCATTGCACCTGGCCGTGTGTCTGCAGCTCACTTGACTATGTGTTACTTCTTGTTTTGAGGGTGAAATTTAGAAAGTGAAGGATTTGGAGATAAGGCTATCACAACCTTAAGAGGGTTCTTTGTTTATTTTGGCGCTCTGTAGCGGGAGATAGGCGCGGGGACTGCTGGGAAGGAAGCACGGCATTATATAAAGAAGGCCAAGGTAGACAGTGGGCAGCGTCGGGAGCGGGCAGTGGAGTGAGGCGGGGAGTAGAGCGAGAGCTGTAAGGGCTTAAGCTCACTGGGCTTGGGTGAGCGCAGGCTTGGACGCAGCAAGTTACTGGATTCCTGTCCCACCAAACCTCTAGTGCCCATACCTCTAAAGGGGGTCTAGAAAATGTCAGGGTCCTTGATTAAACGCATCCGCTGTGTTCGTTGCCATATGTGGACATTCTTGGAGGCAGCACGTCTCCCGAAAGCCCACATATGCACAAAGTGTTTAGAGTTGCAATGTTTGAGGGCTCAGGTGAGGCAGCTGGAGCTGAGATTGGAAGATATGTTTTTAGTTAGAGAGAATGAGGGGATAATGAATAGGGACCATAGTCCTGAGGGGACCCCAGGGCCTAGGAGGAGGGATGGGTGGGTTACAGATAGGAAGTGGAAAAAGAAAAGGAGTTTTAAGGAGCATTAAGATCACCTCAGAGGAGGCATCCCAGAATATCAAGGGTAGGGCAAAAGCTGAGGTAGCGAGGGCAAGGGAGGGGGATCAGAATGCCCCGGAGGACGGCAGGAATGCGGGATGTGAGATAGTGGTGGGGGATGGGAAGGTCAAAGGGATCGACAGGCGGTTCTGTGGGCAAAAGCGGGACTCCAGGATGGTAGTCTGCCTCCCTGGAGCAGGGGTCCAGGATGTTTCAGAGAGGGTAGAGGGAATTTTGAAGGGTGGAGGGGCTAAGGCTGATGTAATAGTTCACGTAGGAGAGAAGGATGTAGGAACAAAGTGCAGGGGGGACATACGTAGGCAGTTCAGGGAGTTGGGGGCTTGGCTGAACTGTAGGCCTCCAGGGTGGCATTCTCTGGGCTGCTGCCGATGCCCGGGACTGATAGGGTTAGGAATAATGAGGTACTCCAACTAAATGCGTGGTTGAGGGATTGGTGTAGGGCAGAGGGTTTCAGATTCATAGACCATTGGGAAGTCTTCATGAGGGAGGGGCATCTATACAAGAGGGACGGGGAACAGTTGTCTGGGAAGGGCACCCATATTTTAGCTGGGAGGTTAGCTGGAGTGTTTCGGCAGGGTTTAAACTAATATGGAGGGGGGGTGGGGAGACAGAGGGAACTGGGAGTGGGAGAGAGATGGGTGACAGGGTAAGTCCAGAGGGTAGGAAGGAGGATCAGAGAGGGCCTGAGGGTCTTCAGTGCATGTGTTTTAATGCGAGGAGTGTGACTGGCAAAACAGATGAACTGAAGGTAATAATGTTCACGAGGAAGTTAGAAGTGGTGGCGGTGACTGAGACGTGGTTAAAGGAGGGGCAGGACTGGCAATTGAATATTCCAGGGTATAAGTGTTTTAGGCATGACAGAGGTGGTTTGAAGAGAGGAGGGGGAGTGGCATTATTAGTTAAGGATCACATCATAGCAGTGCAGGGGGAGGGTGGTATGGATGATTTAGGAATTGAGTTGCTATGGGTGGAGTTGAGGAATAGGAAAGGAGAGGTTACTATGATGGATGTGTACTACAGACCGCCCAACAGCCCGCGGGCCGTGGAAGAAGGGATATGCAGGGACATTTTAGATAAGTGTAGGAAGAATAGAGTGGTTGTAGTGGGAGATTTCAATTTCCCTAGGGTAGATTGGAAGGTGCCCAGAGCGGAAGGTGCGGATGGGGAGGAATTTGTACAGTGTGTTTTGGAAGGGTCCTTGGAGCAGTATGTGGATAGCCCGACTAGAGAAGGGGCTATACTGGATTTGGTTCTGGGGAATGAGCCAGGGCAGGTGGTTGACGTTGTAGTAGGAGAGCATGCGTCAAATAGTGACCACAACTCTGTCTGCTTTAGGGTATTAATGGAAAAAGATGAAGCCTGCCCCAAGGGGAGGGTGTTAAACTGGGGGAGGGCTAGATACAGCCAGATCAGGCAGGATCTTAAGGATACCGCCTGGGATAAGCTGTTCGAGGGTAGGTCGACGCTGAACATGTGGGAGTCTTCCAAGGGAAAACTAAAATCCTTGCAGGAAAGACACGTGCCGGTAAGGAGGAAGGATGGGAAAGGTAGGATTAGAGAACCGTGGGTTACTAGGGATATTGAGGACTTGGTCAAGAAGAAGCGGGAGGCGTACGTTAGATCTAGGCAACTGGGGACAGAGACAGTGCTGGAAGAATATAGAGAGTGTAGACGGGATCTTAAAAGAGGTGTCAGAAAGGCAAAAAGGGGCCACGAAATGGCTTTGGCAGGTAGGATTAAGGAAAATCCTAAGGCACTTTACTCCTATGTAAGGAGCAAAAGGATGGTTAGAGGGAAGATTGGACGTCTCAGGGACAGAGGAGGGGAACTATGTTTAGAGCCTGAGGGAATGGGGGAGATCCTGAATGAATACTTTGCGTCGGTATTCATGCGGGACAGGGGGCTGATGTCTGGTGCCGGCTTTGAGGAATTTGAGGACCCGTTAAAGGAAATAATCATTACGAGGGAAGAGGTGTTGGGGCTTTTAGGCAGCATAAAGATTTATAAAGCTCCGGGGCCTGATGGCATTTATCTCAGGCTGCTAAGGGAGGTGAGAGAAGACATTGCTGAGCCTCTGACGCAAATCTTTGTCTCTTCTTTGGACACAGGTGAAGTCCCAGAGGACTGGAGGATAGCAAATGTAGTACCGTTGTTTAAAAAGGGTCAGAGGGATAACCCAGGGAACTATAGGCCGGTGAGCTTGACTTCAGTTATAGGTAAGCTAATGGAGAGGATCTTCAGGGACAGGATGTATGAGCATCTGGAGCGCTGCGATCTGATCAGGGATACGCAGCATGGCTTCGTTAAGGGGAGGTCGTGCCTTACGAATCTAGTGGAATTTTTTGAAGAGGTGACAAAAACGGTTGATGAAGGACAAGCTGTTGATGTCATCTACATGGATTTCAGTAAGGCGTTCCTCATGATAGATTGATAGAAAAGGTGAAGGCGCATGGGATACAGGGCCAAGTATGTAGATGGGTTGAGAACTGGCTTGGGAGGAGGAGACAGCGGGTAGTAGTGGAAGGCTCTTTTTCCAACTGGAGGTCTGTCACTAGTGGTGTGCCACAGGGCTCAGTACTAGGACCTCTTCTATTTGTGGTGTATATAAATGACTTGGAAGAGGGGTTAGGTGGTGTGATCAGCAAATTTGCTGATGACACTAAGATGCTTGGATTGGCGGGTACTGAGGAGCAGTGCCAGGCAATACAACAGGACATAGATAGGCTGGTAGATTGGGCAGATAGATGGCAAATGGAATTTAATCCGGATAAATGCAAGGTGATGCATTTTGGCTGGAATAATGTAGAGGGGAGTTATAGGGTAAAAGGTAAAACTATCCGGAGTATAGAGACGCAGAGAGACCGGGGGGTGCAGGTTCACAAGTCTCTGAAGGTGTCAGTACAAGTGGAGAATGTGATAAAGAAAGCGTATGGTATATTAGCCTTTATAGGAAGAGGTATAGAATACAAGAGTAGGAGTCTAATGTAGCAAGTGTATAGAACGTTGGTTAGGCCTCACTTGGAGTACTGCGTCCAGTTCTGGTCGCCGTACTACCGGAAGGATGTAGATGCCCTAGAGAGAGTGCAGAGGAGATTTACCAGGATGCTGCCTGGTATGGAAGGGCTGTTGTACGAGGAAAGATTAAACACACTGGGGTTGTTTTCCCTTGAAAGATGTCGGCTGAGAGGGGATCTATTAGAGGTATATAAGATTAAGAGGGGTATAGATAGAGTAAATGGTGGTAAGCTTTTTCCACCATTAGAAATGGATAGAACGAGGGGTCACGGGCTTAGGGTGAGGGGGGCTATGTATAAGACGAATATTAGAGGGCAGTTTTTCACTCAAAGGGTAGTGGGAGTGTGGAATGCACTGCCGAGTAAGGTGGTGGGAGCAGGCACGCTGGGGTTGTTTAAGGGTCTCTTGGACAGCCACATGAGCGGTCTGCGGATAGAGGGATATAGTAGGACTGTCTAAATATCGGGAGCTTTGGGACGACCAAATAGTACTAGAATATCTTTTAGTTTTAGTTTTCTCATGTTTACTGTCTTATTTGTTTCCACAGGCAATTCGGTCCACCTCGACCAACAAGGTGCATGCACTCGGCAGGTCGTGCGAGGGCTGCTCTTGGATGTTGCTTCAAGAGTTGCCTAGTGCTTCACGTCATTAGTGTATGCTTAAACTGGACTATCTGATGGGCAACATGACAGCTCAGAGACTATCGCTGTTGCTGTGCAGATACATGGATTTGGGCCTGTGTCTGCGGGAGTTTGCACATTCTCCCCATGGTTGCGTGGGTTTTCTTCGGGTACTCCGGTTTCCTCCCACACCCCAAAAATGTGCTCTTAGGCTGATTGGGTAACAAATTGTCCCTATATTGGTCCCTATATGGGAATCTTCCACAATAAGCATAGCCTAAGGTCATGGTTATGTCATAAAGACGTTAAGACGGTGGCGCGGGCTCGTTGGGCCGAAGGGCCTGTTTCCCGCGCTGTGTTGTTTTTTGTTCTTTGTTCTTTGTTCTTAACCTCAACTACCCACCATCCTGCCAATCACTCTGTCTTTGCTGATGTACATGGACTCTCCATTCTAAAGCTCTGTTCAGTCTGATATCCCCCTTCCACCATCATTTAACCGGTTATTGTAACTCTGTTTGCTTCCCCTCTCTTCAACACCCATTTCAAGTGTGGTGCACTGACTCACTCTTTGGAATGCCTCCCTAAATCCCTTCCACCTCGAATAATCTTGAGCCTTTGTCACAATTAAAATTAAAGATCATATAGATTGTTATTAGTAGTATGAGGGATACAGGCTTGAAGAGCTATAGGCTGGGGTAAATCCTTAGCAGAGTCAAAGATGAAGGTCAAAATCTTAAATGTGATGTATTTGTAGAGGGATTCAGAATACATGGATAACAACAATGCCCAAATGAAACTTTGGCACCAAGGTTAAGAATGCTGAGATTTTTCCTTCTTCAACTCATCCAATTCATTTTCTTAAAGAAATTGGTACTGGCATTAGTAACACCTCACTAAACAAAATGGCATCCTCGGTTTCTCAATATTGATAATAAATTCCATAATCTTGCTCTTAAGTTGAAGAAAGTTCACTCAGTGGTAAGTAAGAACCTACAATCCAAGAGGCCATTTAGCCAATGAGCCTGCACCAACAACAATCCCACCCAAGCCCTATCCCCATAACCCCATGGACTTACCCTACTAATTGCAATTTGGCATGGCCAATCCAGCTAACCTGCACATCTTTGGAATGAGGGAGGAAACCAGAGCACCAGGGGAAACCCATATAGACAGATGGGCAATGGGCAAACTTCACACAGTGACCCAAGGCTGGAATTGAACCCTAATCTCTGGGGCTCTGCAGCAGCAGTGCTAACCACTATTGAGTATAGAATTGAAACACACAAACCAAAAAGTACCATGTTTGATTGGTGGTCTGTGATGGATTAGCCATGAAAACCATTGCTGGGGAAAGGGAGGTGGGAGGGGAGGTGAAGTAGGGGGAGATGGTGAGAATTCACCTTGATCAGCTTGGGAAGGAGAAGGAGAAGTGAGCTGTTGTTAACTTGTTGGTGTTGAGCGAGGCCAGAATGAGCTCCTTCTGCAATGACCTCACAAAAGAATGGCTTGTTAACACTTATTGATGGCCACGTGAGTGTTCCAGAGTTGTGCAGCGCTGTGAGCCAGTATGAAGAGGTGACCTCAAAAGGGGAAAGGAACTGGTTGCTGACTGCAGCATATCAGAAGCCAGCTGACCTTATGTTGCAACTGGCCATTGAGGGGGAGACATCCATGGATGTTTTTGCTAACCCTATCACCCTGCAGCTCCAACATATACCCTTCCAAAGGCTAACTACATTTTTTTTTGACTTTGTGATCCTTAAATAAAAATCCACCATACAGTTTCCAGAAAGTAATTTCAAAGAATAAATAATAGGGAACAAAAAAGGTCTCTGCCAATAGTCCAACACTGGGGAGGTGATGGCGTAGTGGTATTATCGCTAGACTCTTAATCCAGAAACTCAGCTAATGTTCTAGGGACCCGAATTTGAATTCTGCCATAGTAATGGTAGAATTTGAATTCAATAAAAAAAATTTGGAATTAAGAATCTATTAATGACAATGAAACCATGTTGATTGTTGGAAAAACCCATCTGGTTCACTAATGTTCTGAAGAGAAGGAAATCTTCCACCTTTACCTGGTCTGGCCTACATGTGACTCCAGAACCACAGCAATGTGGTTCACACTCAACTGCCCTTGGGCAACTAGGGATAGGCAATAAGTGCTGGCCCAACCAGTGCTACCCATGTTCCAAGAACAAATAAAAATACAATTTTAGTCTTTGCTTATTGTATGATGCGGGATCAGAGTTGACCCCGTCCAACTCGTGTGGTGATTGGGGGTTTATGTGGGTTACAGGAATAGGGACTGGGTGGCATTGTGGTCAGTGCAGACTCGATGGGCCGAATGGCCTCCTTTTGCACTGTAGGGATTCTATGATTCTACTTTGAAATAAAGTTGATGGATGGGATTTTCTGACTATGCTCATCCCAAAGTCGGAAATTCATGCCCAACAGACCTTTTCATGGTCCGTGTCCCAACTGCTACGATTCCCATGAGAGGCGGAATGGAAAAATTCCACCTGATGAGTCTTTTTATGAGATTCCCATTAATCTTAGTGGAATTCCACATTTATCTGAAGTTGCTTTAATAGTGAGAGAAATTTAACAAAAATTACCCAGAGAAGTTTAAACGTGCCAAGTGATATTGGACAAAATGGATATTTCAGACAGAATAGCCTTAATGTTGTCATTACACTGCATGTATATTTGCATTCAATCAATGTTGACTTCAATGTTGCACACACTTGCTTGTCCCATTAACCCAGTGATTGACCCTATAAGGGCACCTTGGTCATTTTAACCTGGATTTTAAGCAGCCTCCTACTCTTGAGCATCCAGCGCTTACAATTCAACTTGGATCCATATTTTCTCAAACATGTCCAACATGTTCGATGCTCCTGCCAGTTCCTATGATTTATACTCTCAAAGATCTTTTTTAAGTTTATGAAGCCCTTGAGGTTAAGTGAAAGAGAATGCTGTGTGCTTTTGATTCCAATAACCTTTTTTTTAAACTTTGTCCTGTTTTCTGGAACAGACGGTGTCATATTAAAATAAATTGCAGCAGGATAAAATCTGGTAAAACAGAATGTCTTGTAACATGGGCCCCTTTCCCCTCGATGGCCAGTCTTTGTAGATTTTAAAGGGGGAGAACGGGGGCAGGGAAATTAGGGTGGAATAATAGAAATGTGAATAACACATTTGCTCGGTCCCAACGTTGATGATCTCGCTGACATAACGAGCATGAAACAAAACTGGATGGAATTTCTTCAGCCAGAGAGTGGTGAATCTGTGGAGTTCATTGCCACAGAGAGCTGTGGAGACCAGGTCTTTGAGACAGAGATAGATAGGTTCTTGATCAAAAAGGGGATCAAGGATTACAAGGAGGAGGCAGGAGAATGAGTATGAGAATTATATCAGTCATGATTGAATGGTGGGGTAGATTCAATGGGCTGAATGGTCTAATTCTGCTCCTATGTCTTATGTCATTCAGGGATCTAATTGGCAAAGGAAAGTATAAGGGAAAAATTGGATAGGATAACCATTGAATAAGCTTAACTGAGTAACTAATCAGTTTCTTATGTCTGGGTAGTCACAATAATTGCGTATCTGTTTCTTTGGAAAGGTTTGGACTTCCCAAGCAACCAAACAGCCTACCACAAAAAAATACTAGGTCCTAAACTACTCTCGTATTTTGTCTGCAATCTGGTGGCAACTTAACAATTTGGCTTGAAAGACTGTGAGCATTGGTGGAGCTACACAAGTGACATCTGTGGCACAAGTTTCTTTGCTCTTTCACACCCTCTCTTCAAAGCCTTCATCCAATCCCTGATTACAAAACTGTCCCCCACCTACCCCAACTCTCAACTGCTAGTCAGCCTTACCTTGGCGGTGGGAAAACTGTTGAGGATAGGCTTTGAGGAATAAGAGAAATCTTCAATCAGAAAGATGACACAAAAGTGGTCAATACTGACTTATTAAGGGAAGACTGTCTGACTAACACTGACATTTGAGGAGATAATAAGATGGGTCGATGTGATGTGATCTCTCTGGGCTTTTGCAATAATCTAGATTAGTCACAAAGTAAAAACTCTTGGGATCCAAGGTGAAATGGCAATTTCAATCCAAAGTTGGTCCAGAGGTGGTGTGTTAGTGATCAATGGGTGCTAATGATGGAAGAGTCCAGGGTTCCAGACTCGATTCCTGGCTTGGGTCACTGTATGGAGTTTGCACTTTCTCCCCGTGTCTGTGTCGGTTTCCTTCAGGTGCTCCGGTTTCCTCCCACAGTTTAAAAGATGTGCTGGTTAGGTGCACTGGCCATGCTAAATTCTCCCTCAGTGTACCCGCGCTGGAATGTGGCAATTAGGGGATTTTCATAGTAACTTCATTGTGGTGTTAATATAAGCCTACTTGTGACACTAATAAATAAACGTAATTTAAACTTAAAAAAACAAATTAATATTGGAAATCACCATTTAAACACATGCTACAAATCTATTTTTTGCTTTACAAGCTAGGTATGTCAATTCGTAAACTTTAGGTGAAGTCAAGTGTGGAGCTGGGCATGTTTTGAGAAGTAAGTTTAAAAGTCTTGCCAACTTCAAATGTCATAGCGTAATAATGTATGCTAACCAAATATGTTTTCAACGTGATAACTGGTCAGAAGGCTCTCTCTTTAAAAGGTAAGTGACCATTAAATTGACCAGCATTGTACAGATATTCACATGCATTAGAGAACTTTCTCCAATGAATAAAGTCCTCTTCTGCATTTAGCAGCATTGATGATTTGACTTAAATGGGTCATTTGGACACTATCATTTCATTATTATAATGCTTTAAAATCAATAAACCCTTTTCACAACTTTAAAAAATACAGAACAGCTGCCAGCTGTATCTGTTGGGAACTCAATTGAACCTTTGAGAAGAACAGAGCAGGTGACTGGACATCTGTCTATGCAACTTCAAAGAGTATCATATTGAATTCTGTGGTGCATGTTTATTCAGCTGTATAATATAATCCCACTATGAATGCATGGCTGATCCAAACCTACTAATGGATCCAGCCCAGCAGGAATTGTTTACATGGCAGTGGAAGAAACAATTTTTTTTAACGGTCAGTTTTGTGGGCAGATAATAGCATTAAGTATTTTGAAGAGATTTCTGAATGATTGCTTTACTTTGACAAATTAACAAAGACTTGAGATGAATGCCTGTCTTTCCAATGCAAATTCCACTGGCTTGTATTTGATTGACAGTTTTATGAATCTCAAGGAGGGGTATTTTTGTCCAAAGGAGTTTGAACGGCTGATGGTTTACATTCATTTCCCGAACATTTCAAAGATTTCCAGTTACCACATGGCTCATGGGGCCTATACTTAATGGACACTAGATGAATGGACATGGAGGGGGTATGGGAGCTGGGTGGATTAGGGAAGATGAGTAGTGAGGATGAGAAGGTCAAATAACCATGTAGAAAACTGGAGTGACTTTCCAGGTGTACTTTCTTATCTGCCTGTCCTGACATCCATTTGCCTCTCTTTCCACCTCAGGAATGCATCAGGAAATTGTGGCCACTTTTCCAGCCTTTCACTGACTTTGGAAAATGAAAATTCCGTGGTAATGGGCTGACGTTCAGCATTGGGAAATGGCTGAAAAAGATCTCTGGACTTCAGACTATTGTGATATTCAAATGAAAGTGTCTGCATGACCCATTTAAATCAGATCACCAATACTGCCAAATGCAGATCCATTAGGAGAAAGCTCTCTAATACATGTGAACACTTGCATGATGCTGGCCAATTTAACTGTCACCTTTTAAGAGAGAGCCTAATGATCAATCATTGCATTGAAAATATATTTGGACAGTCATACACCCTTATGTTATAACATTTGAAGTTGGTAAGACTTTCTAAACTTACTCATCAAAAGATTCCCACTTGCTCCACACTTGACTTCCCTCAAGGTTCACAAATCTCCTTACCTGGTTCGTTTCGCAACTCAAAGGAGACCATCTGGCCTGGAGCATTCCATTCCCCTGGCTGAGCAACCAGAAATTTATCTGATGCTTTTGCTGTGTCAGAAATATAACAACTTGCATTTATATAACACTTTCAACATAGTAAAATGCCTCAAGGCACTCCACAGGAGCTTTACTGGACAAAATCTTCATCCAAAAAAAAAAGGTGCTAGTTATCAAGACATTTCCTGAAATAACAGTTGTTGGTCCTGAATCCTTTCCTTCATAAAACAACAGCAAAATTCTGAAAAAGTGGGAAACCTGGGACAAAATCTGAAATGCTGGGAGCAATCATCCATTCTGCAGTACCTATGGGGGTGACACTGTACCATCAATCCGATCATTTAACCACTCCATCATAGAACTGCCCTTTTATTCTCTGCCAGCCTCCCCCTTTTTCCTTTTTTTTACATTTTGTCCAAAAACTGATATCTCAACATTTTCCAGTTCTGATAAAAGGTCATCAAACTGTGTGGAGTAATGGTTAACTCTACTGAAAGTTACAATGGAGCTCTACACAAGGAACTATGTCACTCAGAGAAAGAGGATGACAAAGAAGCACCTTAGAGGTTACTTCCAGCTGTGTCTTGGTCTGACTTAATCTTAGGATCAGAGAATCCCTACAGTGTAGAAGGAGGCCATTTGGCCCATCAAGATTACACTGACAGCAATCTCACCAAAGCCTATCCCTGCAACCCCATGTATTTATCTTGTTAGTCCCTTGACACTTAGAGGCAATTTAGCATGACCAATCAATTTAACAGGCACATTTTTAGGGTGCAGAAGGAAAGCACACACTGGGAAGAAACCCATGCAAACACTGGGGGAATGTGCAAACTCCATACAGTCAATGACCAGAGGCTGGAATTTATAGGAGCAGAAATAGGCCAATCAGCCCATCGAGTCTGCTCCGCCATTCGAACACAGCTGATATGCTTCTCATCTCCATGGGTCCCTGGCACTGAGAGGCAGGAATGCTAAACACTGTGCCATCGTGCCACACTGTATCTTTCAACAATAGACCACTGTCTCCAGCAAGACCTTCTCCAGTGGAGGAACCTAATGAACCTTGATATGAAACCCATGATACCAGAACCTGATCTATGTTTCTCTTCCTATGAATGCTGCCAGACCTGATGTGTGTTTCCACCATTTTCTAGTTTTATTCCTTTGCCTAATGCACGGTTTACTAATAAACCCATACTGAATAGGTGCCTCATACCTGACCTTGCCGCCTCCTGCCCTTTGGCCTACGTCTGAGCTGCTCTGGTGACTCTCGGGAATCTCTATCTTCCCGTGAGAGAATGAGCAGAAGACAAAGCTTTGGCAATCCCCAAAAGTCCCGAGAGACAAGAGGGTGCTGGGGGAGATAGACAAAGGGGGGAATCAAAAAGAATGCTGCCATTCTTCCAAATGCAATAGGCCTACCTGACAAGTCGCGCTACCCCACTTTCAGCCATGTCTCTGCCCTCACCGCCAACCTTTCAGCTCAGAGACATGGCTCGCTACTAAAAACAGCAACACCAGCCTTTATCCAACATCTGCCAGAGCAATGAGTAGGTGCAGTGATGAACGCGGACGGAGACAGGCAAATGGGTGCGACTCAGCATTGAATCAGAGCAACCTCCGCTCTGCTTTGGTTAAAAAAAAAACGCAAGTCCTCACGTGGTCACTGAGCACAAAGAGAGGAAAGAGTGAGATATAAATGTGGCTGCCCCACTTCCTGTTGCTCTCTCACTCTCACTCTCTCTCTCTCCCAATCTCTCCATTGCCGTCTAACCTCAGTTACAGCACATTTCTCAAATTAACAGTTCGCCCGCCTTCCTCCTACCGCACACCCCCCCCCCGCCGCCGCCATCGAGTGGCGCTGAAATGTTTATAAATTTTATAGACTGATGTATGAACCTATTGGGAAATAATTTTCTGCACTAAATCACTTCTGCGGGTAAAGGTTTTATTATCTGCCTGTCGAGGTGTAAATATGGTAATAGGCCTTGTCGGGCACCTCATTTTTTCTGCCCGGGTTGACAGCTCTCTGTGCATCGCTCCAGCCCAACGTGTAAACTGAGTCACTTCACAATCCAAAAACTATCAACGCCTTGCAGACATTTCCAAGTGGTCGCCTCCCATAGATTACTTTTGAATTTCAGTGATTGTCTTCAGCTTGACTTGGGGAGGGGTAGGGGGAAACAGCGGAGGTTAGAGGCTTTGAACGTTAGTCTCCCTTTGGTCAATTAACTCCTTGACTACAATCCTGAGCCATTTCCCTCCTCCTCCTCTCTCCACACACTGGGCCCGCCCCTATTTCGCCCAACTGGATGCTTTTCTGTTTTGAGTTTGAGCAGGGAGGAGTGTGGCTCAGTCTCTGGTGACTGGGTCAGTGGGATCGAGACTCCACTTTCTGAGACCTACATACAGAATTGGTTGACACTTCAGTGCAACAGAGGGAGCACGGCATTGTTGAAGGTGTCATCTATCAGTTGTCACATTGAGGGGCAGCACGGTGGCACAATGGTTAGCACTGCTGCCTCAAAACGACAAGGACCTGGGATGGATTTCCGACTCGGGTCACTGTCTGTGTGGAGTCTGTACGTTCTCCTCGTGTCTGCGTGGGTTTCTTCTGGGTGCTCCGGTTTCCTCCTGCAGTCCGAAGATTTGCAGGTTAGGTTAATCAGCCATGCTAAAATTGCTCCTTAGTGTCCTGAGATGCGTAGGTTAGAGGGATCAGGGGGCAAAATATGAAGGGATATAGGCGTGGGATTGTGGTCAGTGCAGACTCAATGGGCCGAATGGCCTCTTTCTATGCTGCAGGTTTCTACGATGTCTATGTTCTCCCCATGTGTGCGTGGGCTTCCTCCTGGTGCTCTGGTTTCCTCCCACAGTCTGAAAGACATGTTGTTTGGGTGCATTGGCCGTGCTAAATTGTCCCTCAGTGTGCCCTCGGCAACTAGGGGATTTTCACAATAAATGTAAATCTACTTGTGACTAATAAATAAACTTTATTTTAAGATCCTGTCTGCTCTTTTGGGAGAGATGTGAAAGACTCCATGGCATTGATTTGAAGGATGGCAGGAGAGTTATCCCTGGTGTTCTGGTCAATATTGACCCATCAGCCAACATCACTGGAGGGAGATTCATCTCTGCTTGTGGGAGCTGGTGGTAACTAGAATTACAGCTGTGTTTCCTGTGAGACAACAGTGACACTTCAAAAAAGATACTTCGTTATCTGAAAATCTCAAGTTTAAAGTTTATTTAGCAGTGTCATAAGTAGGGTTACCTTAACGCTGCAATGAAGTTACTGTGAAAATCCCCCAGCTGCCACACTTGGGTGCCTGTTCAGGTACATTGAGGGAAAATTTAGTAATGGCCAGTGCACCATAACCAGCATGTCTTTCCGACTGTGGGAGGAAATCAGAGCACGCAGAGGAAATCCATGCAGGCATGGACAGAACATGCAAACTCCATACAGACAATGACCCAGGCCAGGAATTGAACCCAGTTCCCTGGCACTGCAAGGCAGCAGTGCCAAACCACTGTGCTGATCTGGGTTTGTCCTGTTATGGAAGAACCCAGCATTAACCTATTGTAAAAGAATTGCACAGGAGGCTGGGGAAGGCACGAGATAAATGCTTTCCTTTCTTATTCCATTTCCTTTTGACAACGTTGTCAAGCTACAGGAGGTAAGTGACATCTGGACTTAATCTTTGGCATCATTCGATGCTCAAAGATGCAGATACATGCTAACTTCCTATTGTGGGTTACTGGATTGAGTTGGGCCAGCCTTCTTTTCTCTACCCAAATGAGAGAGGCCAACATCATCCTACTAGCTCTCTCAGCAGAAAGAAACTTATAGGGGGCATTCTAAGGTGGTCCACTCTGCATGACACGGTCAAGTGATTTTTATCTTTCTCAATACTCTGATGGCTGGCCTTTCAGCTTCTAACTTCCATATCCTAATATACACCAATTCACATTCACCCATCATCCCAGTACTCATTGATCTACACGGGATACTGCTTTGTGCAAGGTCTCAATTTTAAAATTTTTCCTCTCCTGCTAAACTCCCTTTGCCCCTCCCTATTGCTGTAACCTCCTCCAGCCCTACTACCTTCTGGGAACTCCAGTGCCGAGATTTCCCTGCTACTCCCCACAATGTGTATTCGAGTGGAGGAGGCAGTTTGTTGTTGACTGCTGGTGTGGGATGTTACCATCCTGTTGATTTCTACAGTCTTGTGCGTGGCTTGTTCATAGCGGTTCGATTTCCAGCTCAAATCACTGTCTATGCAATGTCTGCACATTCTCCCTATGTCTGCATGGGTTTCCTTTGGGTGCTCCGGTTTCCTCCCATAGTTCAAAAAAAATGTGCTGGTTAGGTGCATTAGCTGTGCTAAATTTTCCCTCAGTTACACAAACAAGTGCCAGGGTGTTGGAATTAGGCGATTTTCATGGTAACTTCATTACAGTTTTAATGTAACTTTACTTGAGACAATAACAAATAAATATTTTATGGATCTTTTTCATTAGGGATCTTCTTGCTTCTTCCGTTATTGCTAAGTACTTTATTTACAAGTACACAAAGACATGAAATGCCTCATGTAATTATGAGTCAACCACGCACTGTAATTCGCAAAACTTTTCCAGTTTGTGGCCCAATAGCCTCAAACCTGCAACACTCCAGGGAAATTCTCTCTTGTACTCAAAAACTCAATTCTGAGAGAATCACAAAGATCATTGCCAAACATCTCACCTATCCCCACAGAAACTTCAGATTCAACCATGGAATTCTCCTACCATTACAAACTGAAAAAGCACTGGAAGATTCCGGCAGGTTGGATAGCATCCGCAGAGAGAGAATATTTCAATGTCATAGAACAAAAGGCAAAGAGGATGGGAATGGAACGTTGGTTCAAAATCAATGTTAATAGCAGAGCAAAGGACAGTGATGTCCAAAAACATAATAGCAGAATGTATTAATAATGAAATAAAAGGTGAATGCTGACTACAAGTCAATCATTAGAACAAAATACAAACCAGTACTGGGGGAAGGAAATATGCAAAATGAAGGAGAGGGTTCAAGGTCTGGGTTTATTGAACTCAATGTTGCGGCCAGACAGCTGTAAGGTGCCCACTTAGAAGACGAGGTGTCACCACGGGCAGCTATTATTTTTTAATTCATTTATGGGACATAGGCATCACTGGCCAGCCAAGATTTATTGCCCATCTCTAGTTGCCCTTGAAGGTTGAGATTAGTAATTAGGTGATGGGCAATAAATGCTGGCTAGCCAGTGACACCCATTCCCAACGAATGAAGCAAAAAATGAGGGCAAGATGAAGAATTGAAAAGGCATGCAGTCTGGTATGGGATCATGCCTCTGGACTGAATGGGGGTCTTCCTCAAAGTGGTTCCCCATTCTATGTTTGGTGTCCTCAATGTAGGAGACTTTGCAAGCAAGTGCAAAAGACTGTATTAATTGCCACTTCACCATGAAGGTGTGTTTAGAGTCTTGGATAGTGACCTCTTCCAACTTTCCTCAGGCTCCTGGAGCAAACCCATGGGTCACTAACTTAAACCCGAGGTCAACAGAGACTCTACAAAAAAAGATAATGGCCCGATCTCTCATCCAGTTCCGTAGTTGAGTAACTCTTTAATGTCTTCATGTTTCATGAGGTGATCTGTTGCCATTTCTGTTTCCTCTTTGTGTCTTTGATTTTCCATTTCTTTCTAGCTGCTGAATAGTGTTTTATTAAGTCTGTTGGACATGAGGCTTCTGTTGTTTTATGGAGCGGTTTATTGATGTAAATGATTAAATCATTTCTTTCAAAAAACACACACATAAATGTGTGGTTTATTTATTTATTAGTGTAGGCTTACATTAACATTGCAGTGAAGATACTGTGAAAATCCTCTAGTCATCACACTACAGTGCCTGTTTGGGTACGCTGAGGGAGAATTTAGTGTGGCCAATCCACCTAACTAGCACATCTTTCTCACTGTGGAAAGAAACTAGAGCACCCAGAAGAAACCCATGCAGACACAGGGAAAACATGCAGACAGTGACCCAAGACCCTGACACTATAGTTAAGAAAGTCCACCAACACCTCTACTTTCTCAGAAGACTAAGAACTTTAGCATGTCAGCCAAAACTCTCACCAACTTTTACAGATGCATCATAGAAAGCATTCTTTCTGGTTGTATCACAACTTGGTATGGCTCCTGCTCTGCCTAAGACAGCAAGAAACTACAAAAGGTTGTGAATGTAGCCCAATCCATCATGCAAACCAGCCTCCCACTTCTACCCTTTCCACTCCTTGGCAAAGCAGCCAGCATAATTAACGACCCTATGCAACATCCAGCCATTTTCTCTTCCACCTTCTTCATCGGGAAAAGACAAAAGTCTGAGGTCACATACCACTCAAGAACAACTTCTTCCCTGCTGTCAGACTTTTGAATGGACTATCTTGCATTAAGTTGATCTTTCTCTACACCCTAGCATGACTGTAACGCTACATCCTGCACTCTCTTGTTTTCTTCTCTATGAGCAGCATGCTTTGTCTGTAAAGTGTGCAAGGAACAATATCTTTCACCGTATGTTAATACATATGACAATAATAAATCCAATTAAAGCTGGGAATTGAACTTGGGTCCATGGTACTGTGAGGCAGCAGTGCTAACAACTGTGCCACCCTTAGCCAGTGTAAGAGGTATTTCAACCTCCTGCTTATCTTATTCAGACTCAGGACAGAATATCTATTGAAAAAAATCCCATAAAAATACAAATGGCAGTAAATGGGATTTGTTTTTCTGTTGAAGGGTAAACATACCTTCTTTGGGACTTGATAAGAATCAGAGACTTCAATAAGATAGGACAATGGTGCTATCTATTCTCTTCCTTTGCTCACTAAGTGCTGGCTGATGGGTTGAGGTAGAACAATATAAAGATAGCAAGGTGTTTTTTGGATGCATTCCCTCAGAATGTATGGAGAGGCTTGTGTCTGAGTACGTTTACGTACAGATTTAGAACTGGGCCCTGAAAGGCCACTCACCATTTTCTGCACGTCCATCTTGACAACTTGAAGATTCTTTCACACTTGACAGATTGCCACTTCCTTGACACCTTGATAGTTCTTTGACAGAATTCAGTCCTTTGTCAACTTAACTGTTCCATGACAACTTGACAGTTATCTGACAACTTAGTTGTGCAAATGTGTTTTTGCACTTTTTACTCACAATCATGTTTACTTTCTAGAAATCCCAATGTCCTAATTCCCCAAAAGGTACTTTACCTCTCCCAAAGGGTGCCTTACCTCTCAAAAGTTCGCAGGACAATATCCAAATTGCACCATATCTCCTGAATATTCAAATAAATCCACAAAGTTCAAACCTCCACGAACTGCAAACTCCATATTTCTACTCCTTGCCGACCAAAATCCAACTTCAGTGGAGGCAGCTAATGACTGAAATGGCCAGCTGGCCCAGTAAACTGTGCATGTGTAAACCCCAGCCCAACTCTACTCCCACACTAATGATAATGGAGCATGGTGTGTCTGAGAGACAGAGTTTGGATTTCCAGCCTCTTCCAGGATTTCTATCACAGCAGAGCAGTACTCTTTTAGTGAAAATCCAGGATGTTAATTGGCACTCCATTAATTGAGAAATTTGATTTACAAGGACTATTTATCTCAAAGTACAAGTATTTTGATTTTTAGGATTTCTATTATCCCAGGAATTTTATGCTGCTTCCTTCTTGATTCTTTGTCACTTTTTGAAGTGTTTAAACTTCTTTATGAACTGAAAACTCTTGCTGACAAATCAACTCAGACTCAAAACATGAGCAAGCAATCATGAATTCAAGTTCTCCATTTCATCTTTCATGACCTCGGAAAGCCATGATTGTAATCCTGGCTAGCGTCTACTACACCCCGACAAATTATCGTGATGGCGCTCGACCACCTTGACTGCGTACAAGATCACCATTCAGACAGGAATCAGACCAGGCAAGGGGCAGACCATGGAAAGATCTGTTGATCTTGGAATTTTCCAGTATCAGGGTGAGCACAGCTGGAAAATCATTCCTTATAATTAGAAACACCACCAGAATGAATGGACGTCCTGTGGTGCAGTGGGTAGTATATCTGCTTCTGAGCCAGAAGCTCCGAGTTTGAGTCTCATCTTGAGACTTGAAGATGCATTCATAACACAGCTGACAGGTTGACAATCAACCCGCAAAACACTGCCCACGTGCAGGCAGTAAGGGCAGGAGAGATGCCAGCCATGCTTGATATGGAGTGGTGCCCCTATAAACTTCTGGCAATTGCCCAGCAACATATTCCAGGAAAAACCTTGCTATGGGAACGGATGTGTTTAAAGTTAATCTATTAGCCACAAGCAGGCTTACATTATCACTGCAATGAAGTGACTGTGAAAATCCCCCAGTCGCCATATGCTGATACCTGTTCAGATTTACTCAGGGGGAATTTAGCATGGCCAATCCACTTAATAAGCACGTCTTTCAACTGTGGAAGGAAACCAGGGCACCTGGAGGAAACCCAGGCAGACAGGAGGAGAACATGCAAACTCCACACAGTGACTCAAGCCAGGACTCGAACCTGGATCCCTGATGTTGTGAGACAGCAGTGCTAACCATTGTATCTTGCCCAATGATAAAGCCCTACCTTTACCATTGGTCCAGTGCTAACTACTGTGCTACCATGCTGCCTACAATTTTCCACAGCCAATTTTCTCTCATCTTATATTGGCTTCTTGCCACGGGCATCGTTTCAGTGATATCAATCAGCCTTTCACAAAGTTTAAAGTTTAATTATTCATGTCACAAGTTGGCTTACATTAACAATGCAATGAAGTTACAGTGAAAATCCCCTAGACACTACACTCCAGCACCTGTTCAGAAAAACGAGGGCGAATTTAATGTGGTCAATACGTCTAACCAGCATGTTTTTCGGACTGTGGGAGGAAACTGAAGGAGCCAGAGCAAACCCACACAAACACAGGGAGAACGTGCACACAGACAGTGACCAAGGCCAGCATTGAACCTGAGTCTTTGGCGCTATGAAGCGGCAGTGCTAACCAATATGCCACCAAGTAACAACTGCCAGAATGAGCTTCTATTTACCTCAAGCCTTCCATGTTAAGGTATTCCAGAAAATTTTACAACTACTCTCAAAGTGTACTCATTATTGTTTTGTAGACAATTGAAGGATGCACAGCAAGGCTCCAGAAGCAACAAAGAGATCAGTTAAACTGTCTTTACTGATATAAACGCAAAATACTGTGGATTCTGGAATCTGAAACAAACAGAAAATGCTGGAAAACCTCAGCATGTCTGACAGCATCTGTGGAGAGAGAAATTAGCTAACGTTGAGTCAGAGACCTGTTGAGATTTTCCAGCATTTTTTTGTATTCACGATGTTGTGAGGGACAGATTTGGGTCAGGGCACAGGTTCTGGAGGTCAGGAACTCAGAATATCAGAAATTATTTTTGATCCAATGGATTTTTGGTGAAACAATGTTGCTTTTGTGATCATGGGCCTGTCCTATTGGTTTAATAGCTTGGACAACCTGCTCATTGATTCTACTCAATCCAGTCCACTGGAGGGCAAAGATCCAGCAGAAACTCACCTAAATAAGTTCTTAAGATAAAAGCTTCAGAACAATCACGTGCCACTCATTTAAGAATGATATTACCGGTGCCAGTCTGGTGCACTAACTCGCCAATCTACCTGACCCTTTCAAGTATTGACCCAAAGTATACCTAATTGTTAAAAGCAGTGGATCATCACATTATTGAGTGTGGAGGCTGGGGGAAATGTCCTAGTGGGATCATCACTAGACTATTAATCCAGAAACTCAGCTAATGTTCTGGGGACTCAGGTTCAAATCCCACCGCAGCAGATGGTGGCATTTGAATTAAATATATTAAAAAAAGAGTCAGGAATTGAGAATGTACTGATGACCATGAAACCATTGTCAGATAAATCCATCTGATTAACTATTGTCTTTCAGAGAAGTCTTAAAGAACATCATTACAGGCATCAAGAATGTGGCACGTAGGGGATTTTCACAGTAATTTCATTGCAGTATTAAAGTAAGCCTACTTGTGACACTAATTAATAAACTTTAAACTTTGAAAGGCTGATTGGCTTCTTGCCATGGGTGAACTGCAATCTAATTCCCACTGACTCCATGTAGGATGAGTGAAAATTGGCTGTGGAAAATTGTGAGCAGCATTATGGTACAGTGGTTAACACTTAAAACACGCGGGATCCGGGTTCGATTCCCAGCTTGGGTTATTCTTTGTGTGGAGTCTCCACACGCTCTCTGTGTTTGCATGGGCTTCCTCCCACAGTCTGAAAGAACGTCCTTACCTGGTTTGGCCTATATGTGACTCCAGATCCACAGCAACGCAATTGACTCTCAACTGCCCTCCAAGTGCAACTAGGGATGGGCAATAAATGCTGGCCCAGTGAATGTTGCCCATGTCCAACAAATTAATTTAAAAAAAAGCTAGCTATATGCAAAATGGCAGCTGCTTTTCTTACAGTGACTTTGCATCTGAAGTACATCATTTTGGGATGCCCTGTGAGCAAGCTCTTTACTGGCAAAAGATTTGTCTCTTTACGGTTCAGAGGATGCAAAATTGATCCTGAATTTGGTGGCCCTAAAATATCTGAGGCACAAGGTTATGGATTCAAGCTCCCATTCAGGTAAAATTGGAGTCAATGGGGAAAGTTCTTCACTGCCTGGAGTGATATCTCCAAGGAATATGGCTGTGGTTGCTGGAGGCCAATTACCTCAGCCCCAGCACATTGATGCGTGAGTTCTTCAGAATAGTGTCAAAGGTTCAACCATCGTCAGATGTTTGATCAATAATCTGCCCTTCCTCATAAGTAAGAAATCTCACAACACCAGGTTAAAGTCCAACAGATTTATTTGTATTCTCACCCACCTGACAAAGGAACAGCCAATTCTGAAAGCTAGTGGCGTTGCTACAAATAAACCTGTTGGACTTACACCTGGTGTTGTGAGACTTCTTACTGTGTTTATCCAGTCCAACGCCAGCATCTCTACATCACAACTCCATCATAAGGTCAGGAGCAGGGATGATCCTTGATTATTGCTCAGCATTCAGCATCATTCACAATTCCTCAGATACTGAAGCTTTCTGTGTCCACAGGCAATAACAATATTCAGGCTTGGCCTAATAAATGGATACATGTGCCAGGCGATGATTATCTCCAACAAGAGAGAATCCAGCCATTCCCATTTGGCAATCAATGGCATTATCATTGCTATCTAGGAGTTACCTAGGAGAAACTGAACATGACCAGCCATAGAATTCTTGTGGCTACAAGAGCAGGTCAAACACTGGGAATTCTGAGGTGACAACTCACATCTTGATTCTCCAAAACTCGTCCACTATCTACAAAGCACAAGTCAGGAGTGTGATACAGAAATCTCCACTTGTCTGGTTGGGTGCAGCTCCAACAATACTTAAGAAGCTCAACATCATCCAGGACAAAGCAGCCCATTTGATCAGCCCTCTATCCACCAGCTTAAACATTCACTCCCTCCATTCCTGCCTCACAATGGCCGCATTATGCACCATCGACAAGATAGATTGCAGTAACTCACAGAGCCGCCTTTGACAGTGGGGCCAATTCCACCTAGAATTATAGAATCCTACAGTGCAGAAGGAGGCCATTCAGCCCAACGAGTCTGCACTGATAACAACCCACTCAGGCCCTATCCCCACATCCCCTCATATTTACCCTAGATAATCCCCCTGACATTAAGGAGTAATTTACCACCGTCAATCCACCTAACCCATATATCTTTGGAGTGTGGGAGGAAACCGGAGCACCCGGAGGATACCCATGCAGACACGGGGAGAACGTGGGGTCTCCGCACAGTCACTTGAGGCGGGAATTGAACCCGGATCCCTGGCGCTGTGAGGCAGTGGCGTTAACCACTGTGCCACCACAAAGGGCAAGGAAATCAGACACCAATTAGATTGCAATTCCTGTACTGTTGCTGGGTCAAAATCCTGGAATCCTTTTCCTTGCAGCACTGTGGATGTCCCGACACCAGATGGACTACAACGTTTCAAGGTAATGGCAGCTCACCACCACCTTCTTAATGAGGGATGGACAACAAATGCTGACCTTGCCAGGGACACTCTCATCCCACCGGAGAACTTTTAAATAAACCCCGAGCTCAGATCAGTTTGAGCCCATCGCTGCGGAAGTACTGCGGTTTACGAGGTGTCATTTTTCAGACGAGATCTAAAACCCAAAGCCCCAACTGCCTGTTCAGGTGGATGTTAAGAGGCCCCATGACGCTGATTGAAGCAAAGTCGGAAGCTCTCCTGCTGTCCTGGCTGACATTACTGCCTCAATAAACACTATCAGAACGCAGTTTAATAAGCAATCCATCATTTTCTTCCTGGGATCTTGCTGTGCACGCTGAAGCTAACTGCATCCACCGCCGTACTGCATCGCAGCGGTAATTGTGGAGGGGTTTTGGGGCTTATCCTGAGGATATGATTTATTTCTTTACTGTATCCTTACTGGTGATATCCCAGCACCGAGGGTGGGGGGGTGGGGAGATTGGGGAGGCAACAGTTATGGAGGAGTGACTGTCTCATTCTTTATGGCTCTCTGCTATCATTGTCTGGTTGGATTTTCCTGGAGAGAAATGGAAACTTTCATTTTATGTCAGAGAGCGGCCTCGTAACTCATCACTTTCAACCCAGCTGGAAAGGATTCAAGAAGCTAATCTCGAACAAAGTCTAATAAAATGTAAAACAGACACACAGATTTCGGACTTTCCTTTTCACACTCGCAGGGTCCCTCCAAGCAGCATATGTGCAAAGATACACAGTCTGGAAAGGGGGAAAAAAATATTGAACTGTTTATAGACAAACTTGGGAATTTTAATTCACTCCAGAGTCACCATTTTTTAAGTTGGCGCGGGGCCAGTGTCTTTCACATTTCACGTTTATTTTTCCTCCCCATGTTTTCCCCTACTTTACTGAAGGTGCTAATTCATCCTTGGATAGCCTTTCAAGTTACCATTCGTTATGTGTGAGATCAGTCTGTAAGAGGTTTATAACTACTCACACCTGAACCGTGGACTCATGTGCGCTGGAGTGTTACCACATTTTTCCTGCGCTCACTCACGTTTTTTCCCAGAGCAGAATGTAGGGTGTTTTCATTTGGCAAGCTAAATGAGGTCTTGTCGGAGGTGAATATGTACAATTTTGCACTCTTACCTTCCTAAATAACATCAAGTTTATTTATTAGTCACAAGTACACCTACATTAACACTGCAATGAATACAATGATAGAATCCTGCAGTGTAGAAGGAGGCCATTTGGCCCATCACGTCTGCACCGACTACAATCCCAGCCCCCAGACGCTATCCCCCTAATCCCATGCATTTACCCTAGATAGTCCTACTGACCACCAAGGGGCATGGCCAATCCACCTAACCCACACATCTTTGTACTGTGGGAGGAAACCCACACAGACACAAAGAGAACATGTAAATTCCACAGACGGTGACCCAAGCCGGAAATCGAACTGGTGTTATGAGACAGCAGCGCGATCCATTGTGCCATTATGCCACAGTTACTGGGAAAATCCCCTAGTTGCCATACTGTGGTGCCTGTTCAGGTGCACTGAGAGAGAATTTAGCTTGGCCAATGTGTCTAACCAGCATGTCTTTTGGACTATGGGAGGAATCTGGAGCACGTGGAGGAAACCCACACAGGCACGAGGAGAATGTGTAAACTCCACATAGACAGTGACCCAAGCCTGGAATCGAACCCGGGTCCTTGGTGCTGTGAGGCAGCAGTACTAACCACCGTACCGTCCACATTATATTGAAGATGTGCAGCAGCATAAATATGATGCTAAAGCAGTTGATGGGGGCAGGGGGAAATGGAAGTGGGGTGGGTGTAGTTGGGGGTTGGAGTGGAACTCCCAGCACTGAAGAAATCAAAAAAACATGAAGATTGCCACAGATTGACACCACAGAACGACACTTCTTTTGAAGAGTCATACCAGACTCAAAATGGAAGACTCTGGGTGGAATGTTCCTATCCCGCTTGCTGCAGGAATGAGAGTGGGTGGAACATGGACTATGAGAAAGGTCCATTGATCTCAGGTGGGTTTTCTGCCTTTGGGGCGAGTGCAGCTAGAAAATCCCACCCTCTTTATTTTATAGAATCCTGAAGGTGCAGAAAGAGGCCATTCGAGCCTGCACCAACACCAATCCCACCTGGGTCCTTTCCACGTAACCCCACATATTCTACTAATGTCATTCTGGTCTTACTCCTGACTTGTACCTCATTCCTCTGATTTATTTCCCAGTTTGTTTCATTTCTCTCCTCCGGAGGGGTTTAAACGTCTTGATGCTGAGGGGCAATTTGGCACGGCCAATCAACCTAACCCGCACATCGTTAGACTGTCAAAGGAAACTGAAATGCACGGAGAAAACTCAAGAAGGAAACATGCAAACTCCACACAGACAGTGATCCAAGGCTGGAATTGAACCCAGGTCCCTGGCGCTGTGAGGCAGCAGTGCTAACTAGTGTGCCACTGAGCAATTCTGACCATTTACTTCTCTGCTGCCAAAATGTCATTCCTATTTAATGGCCTGCTTTCTTACTCCTGACTTGTATCTCATTCCTGACTTATTTCCCAGTTGTCAGTTTGTTTTATTTCTCTCCCCTGATGGGTTTAAACTTCCTGAAGCCTTTCTTGCTTTCTTTCGATTCCTCATTCTCATGGTTGTGCTGTTATCTCTCCCTGACCTGCCTTTGCTTCAACCGCCTTTTCTCTTCCAGACTTTTGAGTCTTTCCCTCCTGCTTTTATTAACCTTTTCAGTTCCATTTCTAATGTCTTCTTCCACTGCGTTTTAGAATCCCCTGATGCTTATGCTTTTCATTTTGGCTTTTTGCTTCTTTATCCACGTTGGAATTTATTTTGCTGCTTCTTCATGTCCCTGCCGTTTACAAGGAGGCCACTCAGCCCTTCAAGTTTGGACTGACTCTCCAATGGAGTATCTTACTCAGACCCTTACCCCCACCTACTCCCATAACACCACACATTTCCCCATGGCTAATCCATGTAAGCAACACATCTTGGGACACAAAGGGCCAATTTAACATGACCAATCCACTAACCTGCACTTCTTTGGACTGCAAGAGGAAACCCATGCAGACATGGGGAGAATGTGCAAACTCCACACAGACAGTCACCCAAGCTGGGATCGAACCCTGGCTCTTGGCACTGAGACAGCAATGTTAACCACTGTGCCACCCTTATGTCAGCCTTTTCTTTTCCTTTCCTTGAATTGTCTTTCTTCCAGCATCTCCTACTTGTTTTATTTTATATTCTTCTATTCATCTGTGATGACACAGTAGCAAAGTACTTAGCACTACTGCCTCTCAGCACCAGGGACCTGGGTTCGATTCGCAGCTTGGGTCACTCATTGCCAATTGTAGTTTGCACGTTCTCCCCGTGTCTGCATGGGTTTCCTCCGGGTGCTCTGGTTTCCTCCCACATCCTGAAAAACGTGCTTGTTAGGTACATTGACCCGATCAAGCGCTGTAGTGTGGCGGCTAGGGGAATTCCACAGTAACTTCATTGCAGTGTTCATGTCAACCTTACTTGTGACTAATAAATAAACTTACTTGTCTTCTCCTATTGCTTTCATAAGCTTTCCACACCTCTTGTGTGGGTGGGGGACATTTCATTTTTGTGTGATCTACTCACCAATAGACTGAATCTAGTGGCAGCTTTCCCATGCTGTAGTCAGCAGGTTGTGGCTTCAATCTCCAGTCCAGGGCCATGAGTGAATAACCCAGGCTAACACTACAGTCCTTGACCCAGAGGCTTCTAAGTGTTTGTGGTGCTGCAGCATTTGGGATGAGCTGTTGAGGCCTGACTTGTCTGCTGAATGGATCTTAAAGATCCTGTGGTAATATTTGAAAAAGAGGAAGGAATCTCAGAGTTGTCCTAGTCAGGAGACCTTAGAATCCCTACAGTGCAGAAGAAGACCATTTGAATCACAGAACCTTACAGTGCAGAAAGGGGCCCCTCGGCCCACCGAGTCTTCACCGACCACAATCCCACCCAGACCCTACCCCATATCCCTATATATTTTACCCACTAATCCCTCTAACCTAAGCATCTTAGGACACTAAGGGGCAATTTTAGCATGGCCAATCAACCTAACCTGCACATTTTTAGGCTGTGGAAGGAAACTGGAGCATCCGGAGGAAACCCACACAGACACAAGGAGAATGTGCAAACTTCACACACAGCAACCTGAGCTGGGAATAAAACCCAGGTCCCTAGAGCTGTGAAGCCGAGTATTAACCACTGTGCTACCGTGCGCCCGCTTGGCCCATCAAGTCTGCACTAATACCAATCCCATCCCCGTAATCCCATGCATTTACCCTTGTTTGTCCCACTGACACTGAGGGGCAAATTAGCATGACTCTCTATTTCTGTCATAGAATCCCTATATTGCAGAAGGAGATGATTCAGCCCATCGAGACTGCACCGACAACAATCCCACCCAGGCCCTATCCGTGCAACCCCATGTATTTAGCCTGGTAATTTCCCTGGCAATAAGGGGCAATTTACCATGGCCAATCCACTTAACCTGGACATCTTTGGACTGTTGGGTGGAACCAGAGCACCCCGAGGAAACCCATGCAGACATGGGGAGAATGTGCAAACTCCTCTCCCAAGCCAGGAATTGAATCCTGGTCCCTGCCACTGTGAGGCTAACCATCTTGTGACGCAGTAGGTATTTTCCCTGCCTCTGTGCCAGGATCGAGGCCCACTCTGATATGACCTTGGGAGGTGCCTTCAAGATGTGACCAAAACAATATGATTATCGGTCTGCAAATCCTTCCAATAGGTGGTAAGAATGGGAGAGTTTCCTGAGTAGCCATATTTAACACAGGTTGATGTTCATCAAGTGACAAGGCTGGTGTTGGCCATGGAAGTAAGTGTAAGCATATGTTTTGTCTATCTCGTGTCCTCAATCACAAGCTGCCTCCAAACCCAAGGGCCGGATTTTCCGGCTGTGCTCACCCCAAAACCGGAAAATCTGCCCAAAGTCAACGGAGCTGTATGTGGTCAGCCCCCATCCTGCTACAATTCCCCTTGGAAAATTCCTCCTCTTCCTCCCGCGTGTCCTGGTCTTCATTCCCAGTCAGATGATTGGTCAATCAGTGAATTAGGAGAGCTTGCTGAGTGCACACTGGCTGCCATGTTTACATCTATTAAAACAGCATCTAAACTTCCTAAACATCAAAGTGCTTGAAACACCCTGAGGAAGGGCTAATGTGCTTCATAAATACACCAGCTCTCTCTTTTCTCCTACTTCCTCCACAACTTTTTCTTCTGCACCTGGTCTTCTTCCCCCTCCCCCTTTTGACCACTTCCTTAATTTTTTTGTTCAGGAATCACCCGCTGCTTGCGTTGGCATTACCCCCTTCATAAATTCCAGTTTCCTTTCACCTTACCAACTTGTTTTCTCCACTTTTACTCCTCACTTGACCTCCTCCCCTTTACTTATTTTGGCCCTCTCTGTATCCCTCACACCTCTGTTGGCTCGCAAATGTTTACATTACTTTTATTTTTCCTGATGCTTGGATTGGCTTCTCACCTGCTGCTTTTGGCTTTCTATCCTTCTGTCACTTTTACTCGTGTTCCTCTTTTCCCCACCTGCTTTGGCACCTGCTGCTCTCCCGCCCCCATTGCCTTCCCTCCATCCCTTCCATCTGTTTTTGGAATCTCATTACTCGCCGTTTGTACTGATCATTGCTCCCTCTCCAATCTCCTCCCCTGCTGTTTTTGGCCTGTTCCTTTCCCCTCCCATTTTGGATGGCTTCCTCCTGTTTGAATTGGAGTCTTCAGTTCTTTACATTCTCCCTCTCTCCTGCTTGCTTTGGCTTCTCTCCTCCTTACCCACCTGTTCAAGAGTTACCTTCTCTGTGGTACGTTTTGTCTGCCCCACTTGTACAGCCCTTCTCTCTGGCCTCTTCTGCTACGTCCACTGTGTTGTTTGCTTTCTCCCCCATTAAGTTTAATTTTACCTTTTGTCTCCTCCTTTCATGCTCAATTTGAACTTCTGCTTATGTTGGCATTCTTTTATTTCCTTTATATTTCCTCCTTCATACCCTTCACAATCTCCTCCCTGTCCCTTCTCTCATGATGTGGACAGTACAGTAGTCAGCACTGCTGCCTCACAGCACCAGGGACCTGAGTTTGATTCCCAGCTCTCACTGTCTGTGTAGAGTCTGCACGTTCTCCCCATACCTGTATGTGTTTCCTCCGATGCTCTGGTTTTCTCCCACGGTTCGAAAGACATGCTGGCTTGGTGCAGTGGGTCATGCTAAATTCTCCCTCAGAGTGTCTCCATATAGGTGCCAGAGTGTGGTGACTTGGGAATTTTCACAATAATTTCATTACAGTGTTAATGTAAGCCTACTTGTGACACTAATCACTAAACTTTATGATTTCCCCTCTTAAAATTTTTTTTGTTCTTTAATTTTCCCTTTGATTTTTTTCTGTCTGGCATTGGTTCTGAGATTACAAAGTTTTTTACTCCATTGTTCTCTCTCTTTCTCCTACTTAAAGTATTCTTTCCAGCACCTTATTTTATAAATTATGCCCTTCATCACTCTCAATTCTGTTCTTTTCGCTTCCATATACTAATTTTTCTCTTGACTGTTGCCAGAATGATTTGTTGAAGCTTTTTGACTTGTATCCATCAGGTCAAACACAAGAACACAAAGGAAAGACAAGGTATTAGAGGTGTTGGTAGCCGTAAAAGTGGATAAATCTCTAGATCCAGATGAATTGCGCCCTAGGCTGCTATAGGAAGCATGGGGCTCTGACCCAAATTTCCAATTCTTCTCTGGCCATGGGGAAGTGCCAGACAACTGGAGAATAGTTAATGTGGTTCTACTATTTAAGAAGGGCTGTAGAGATGCCAGCGTTGGGTTGGGGTAAACAGTAAGGAGTCTCTCAACACCAGGTTAAAGTCCAACAGGTTTATTTGGTAGCAAAAGCCACTAGATTTTGATCCTTCATCAGGTGAGTGGAGAATTCTGATCACAACAGGGGATATAAAAACACATTCAGTTTACAGAATACTGAGTCTAATTCTAATTTTAATTCTAAATCTAATTCATGTCTCTCAATCATGTATAGCTCAATCAGGTCGTTCCTCAATCTTCTCTGCTCCAATAAAAACAACCCAATCCTCTCCAATATCATTTTGTAACTTAAATGTTCCACCCCAGGCAGCATCCTGGTAAACCTCCTAATTCTAATTCTCTGTTTACAGAATATTGATTCTGATCAGTATTCTGTAAACTGAGTGTGTGTCTTTACATTCCCTGTTTGTGATCAGAATCTCCATTCACCTAACACGGGGCTAGGGACCTGAGAGCTAGTGGCTTTTGCTACCAAATAAACTTGTTGGACTTTAACCTGGTGTTGAGAGACTCCTTACTAATTCAGAAAAGACAAAGGCTTGAATATATCTTTAGTCTGCAGAGAATGGTTCCCTACGGAAGAATATATGTCACTCTTTGCATACATAAATGAGCCATGTTGTGAGGTTGATTAATTATTGGAAGGAATGTTAAGAATTGTGCAGCAAAATAGTAGATATGTAAACCATACGTCCCAACGATCGGCTAACAATTCAGATAGCATATTCTTTTAATTCAGCATGTTCATAATCGGCGGAGTACTCAATAAGCCCACACTTGTACAATGCAAAATAAAATTCTATTGTTAGACGCGATTCTGCAATTGGGCAGTACCTGTTGAGCAACTCTGAGTGTGCCCAGAACTACACCAACACCCAATTTAAGGCAATCGACCAAGTTTATAAGGTTTATACTTGTTAGAAGTGACATATCTGCAAACAAAAGGAATATATTGCACGTTTTTTGAATTACCTGCAGCTTGGCTTCTGCATGTTTTTTTTTATTATTTATTTGTGAGACATGAGCTTCACTGGCTGGTCAACATTTATTACTCATCCCTACTTTTTCTTAAAAATGAGTGGCTCACTCAGCTATTTCAGAAGGTCGTTGAGAGTCAACCACATTGCCGTGACTCTGGAATCACACGTAGGCCAGGCCAGATAAGGACAGCAGATTTTCTTCCTTGAAAAAAAACACTAGTAAACCATACAGGCTTTCCCGACAATTGGCAATCATCAGTAGTTCTTTCACGATCATCAGTAGTTCTTAATTCCAGACTTTTATTGAATTCAAATTCTACCATCTGTCATGGCAGGATTTGAACCTAGGACCCCAGAACATTAGCTGAGTTTTTGGTGTAACAGAGTAGCGATAATACCACTAGGCCATTGCCTCCCCGGCAACCACCCTTTTTTTGGTCACATAAATTGTTGCGATAGTTGGACGTTTGTGATGGAATTTTACTGACACACCCATCCCCGGAATTGGGGAGGCAAGGCTTGCAGAATGGCAATCTCCATTGGCCTCGAGTGGGATCTTATAAGCTTTGGGTGGACGAGGCGGTAAAATTCTGGCATTGGCGTTTGTCTTGATGAGTGCAAGTCAAAAAAATTTCAGCAAAGTGCTTCCCTTTTAGGAAGGTTCAATTTCTCTTGACCTCTTTACTCAATTAGTTGCCCAGTTCATTAGTAGCGATTTGCTTTGCCCTTGAAGAAAAAAAGAAAATGTTTTTTTGTTTAAGTTGTTAGGGTCAGGATAACCTAACCTAGCTGGTGGCAAACTGATTGGATCAGTTTTCCATTTTACACTCTGCCTGATTTTCAGTGAGAGACTGGCTGGAGTCCAGAGATTGCTCTTGGAGGTCTATCATGTTTGCTGTGCATGTAACACACCTTCGAGTGCAATAGTAATATTTCTCCGGTGGGGGCAAACACATACTTAGAACTATTTTATCCAATCAATGATGAAGTATCCATGCAGAAAGCCAATTCTGAACAGTCCCAGATGTGGCTTATGGAGCCAGATTTCACTCTATTTATCTTGGGCTGGCTCCCATATTTAAGAAGTCACTGTCTGATGCTTTGAGGACATGTGTTGCTGCCAGAAGCGCTATTATATAGATTATTGCTGTCTTTCTGATGAGATCTTTAACTAATGTTCTATCGACTGGCTCAACTACACGTTAAATTTTCTGTGGCACCATTTGAAGAGAAATTGTCCCAATATCCCAGCTAACATTTATCCCTCATTTGCACCAACATTGTCCATTACTGCTTGCTGTGAATTGATATCTTCCAAGGTTCTTTAAAGGACATGATAACTAGGCTAGTGTGTCATACTATCAAAGTAATTCCTTACAATTAAACTGGATTAAACTGGATTCTTTACTCAAAGAGTGATTAGGGAGTGGAATGCCCTGCCTGCAGCTGTTGTAGATGCGCCAAGTTTGGTGGCATTTAAGAGGTTAATTGATAAGTATATGGAAGAGAAGGGAATGGTTTAGTTTGGAGGGGCATTGCTTTTTATTTTGGTCGGCACAACATCGAAGGCCGAAGGGCCTGTTCAGTGCTGTAATGTTCTATGTTCTATGGATGGCATGGTGGTTAGTACTCCTATCTCACAGCGCCAGGCACCTGGGTTCGATTCCGTTCTTGGGTGACTGTGTGGAGTTTGTACATTCTCCCCATGTGTGTGGGTTTTCTCCGGGTGTTCCTCCCACACTCTAAGGGGGTTCCGGTTAGGCCAATTGGCCATGCTAAAATGCCCCTTCCTGTCAGGGAGATACATAGGATAACAGGGATAGGGGCTGGATGGGATTGTAGTCAGTGCAGGCTTGATAGGCCAAATGGCTACATTCTGCACTGTAGGGAACTCTATGATGCTGTTTTTAAATCAACACCCTGGCAGAACAGCATTCTCCATTGCCTCGGATGCAATCTTGTGAGCCTCAGGTGGGCGTGCCAGTAACATTCCAGCCTATGGGTGACATTTTATCGTCTTGCTTGTCCCAAAACCAGAAAATCCCACCTGAGGTCAAAGGACCTTTCTATGGTTTGCATCTTGCCCGCTCCAAATCCTGTGGCAGGTGAGATGGTACAATTCTGGTCTATAATTTAACAGTGCAGGAAGAGGCCCTTTGGTCCTTTGTCTGTGCCAGCCATCAAGCATCTATCCACTCACTGAGATGAATCAAGTTAGCATTGTTCATATCTTCTCAGAAATATTGGTATCAAGGAATGGACCTTTTATCCACCTCACTGGAATTCTAATCATCCCCTGGAAACTAGGGAGACTTTGAATCTCAACACATTGGGATGCATTTTCCATTTGGTTCAGGAGCCTGACATTAGAATCAAACGCAGGTCCTAAGCTTGGCCCATGTTGGGAAAAGTCTAACATGATCTTTGTAGATTTGACCAATTGAAGGCCATCCAATTAATGACAAGGTGGGTTCCGAACCCTGGAGAGCCAATAGGAGGTCTTTCAATGAGCTACAGCTAGTCTGTCAATGAAGGTAAGAGAGACAGAAGTCACCTCAAGATGGAGGAATCCTCTCAGCATTTGTAGAGTTGATAAATGTAAAAATGGCCACATTGTCCAGACTGTGAGGCAACAGTCACCGTTCCAGTTTTCTATCATTGTCAGCACATCCAGTTGATGTGGAAGAGGGGCCTTAATAGCCTGCTTGATTGGATCAAATCAGCTACACACTGCTTGTGGGTGGATAGGCACTTGGGACCCAATCCAGCCTCCTCCAAATGCCTGGACTGTACCAGGAAAACCAGCATGCCAAGTGGTGGTGGGGAATTCCAGGCTCACTCCCCCATAAAGATCTCACCCACTGTTTTTGATGGCTTTGATGCAGGAAATAAGCGTTTAGGAAAAGTTAAGGCTTCCTGGTTATCTTATACAGTGAGAGACCCAGCCAATCAGTCCCATCAGACAGACAACACCAATGCTGAAAAATGTAGAAAAAGGAAAATGAAGGAGTGTGATTAAGTAACGCCAAGTCTGATTTATTTTTTAACAATGCGGTGGGAGAAAGGGAAGGCAGAGGGAGGCCAAACATTTCAGCAGTCAGGAGCGGGAATGAAAGGGGAAGAAAAATCCATCTGTTAATTGAAGCCATCAACTTTGGTTTCTCCGTATTCACACAAATGATGTAAATTTACAAGATTCCCGTTCATACGGAATTCTATGAAGAGCAATGCCGTGGAAAATCCCCAGGGAGAGATCAGAGAGCTATCAGCTTCGCTAGACCATAAAACTTTATTGCTCCATCTGTTTGTGTTTATAAAGCAATATCCAGAGAATCCATCCAGAAATTATACACTCAAAAACAATTTCGCCTCTACAGATGGGTAAATGCTTAACATTTGAGATGTCCTGTCCCTGAAAACCCTTGTTATCACAATAGAAGGACAATGACTGGATAAAGGTATACTCGATAAAGTCGCACGACGTTCTGCCAGAATGGACTCTCCGTTTCACTGCAAGAAGCTAACGTTATGAGCCGGGAGCAGGGTTGGGATCGTACAGACTTGCACAGCGCCAATACACATCTTATAATATCTTGCAGGCCCAATTTGATCAGCGGCCCAGTTGAGATCTCCAGGAGTGGAGTTAGCGGGGCTGAGAGCAATTAATTTGGAGGCCGGCCTGGCTTTTCTTTCCCATCCAGACGACAGGAGATATTTGGCACCTTCGAGATCATTAAAATGACAGTTTCTCGACGTCAAGTTATTTTCCAGACACGGAGGAAATGGATGAAGGTGTCCACAGGCCATTGCTGATAGTGCTACACACCGGGGCTGCTCGGAGGCGGGACCTGATGATGTTGGCTGCCCTGTCTTTTGCGTTCCCTTCGCTCCCTGTCAGGGGAACTGAACTGAGCCCACATGTGACCACCTTTGATGGAAGCAGGCAGAGAGTGCGAGCTACTTTGTGAGTGGGATAAAGGGCCAGCATCCAAAATCACAAGTTGTATTTTAACAATTGATGTGCTAGTCACTTAAGGTGTCAAGTATCACTTGCAGGTGAGGCTCAACTTGGAGGCCTTTGGCTCCAAGCTTGGAAACAAACATGTTTTCAGAGCTGTAGGGCCTTTTTTGCAAGGATTAACCCCTGCTGTGGGGCTGTGCACTCTGTCAATCTGGCATGTGCGGAGTAACAAGCAAGCCAGTTTTAATAGCATGAAATCAGTCATCCCTGCATGTAAATCAATGCTGATCTTCTATCTCCTCTTATCTACAGAAGGCAGTTCCTCTACATTTGCCTTCAACTAGCCCTTCCACTGCACCACATGGCATGGTGGCACAGTGGCAAGCACTGCTGCCTCACACAGACAGCGATCTGAGGTCAGAATTGAACCTGGGTCCCTGGAGCTGTGAAGCTGTAGTGCTAATTAGTGTGCCACCATGCCACAGTCGTTAGCACTGCTGCCTCAGTGCCAGGGACCCAGGTTCAATTCTGACCTCAGATCGCTGTCTGTGTGGAGTTTGCATGTTCTCCCTGTGGCTGTGTGGGTTCTCTCTGGGTGCTTTGGTTCCATCCCACAATCAAAAAGTGTAGGTTCGGTGGATTGCCCATGCTAAATTGCCCTTTAGTGTCAGGATAAATATGTGGTACATGGAGTTACAGAGATAGAGCGTGGATGGAATTGTTGTCGATGCTGACTCAATAGCCTGTTTCTGCACTGTAGGAATGCAATGATTCTTTGAAGATCTCCAGTGTTTTGATTAAAGAGGTGACTTAGCTGAGCTGCAGATGGCCTAGCTTCTCTGCACAAAGCGAGGAGGTAAAGATATTTAAAAATGGGGGGGCAGATTAAATTAGAAAACAAAATTGATTCTTTAATTCTGTAAATGAAGCCTAACTGCAAACTTCTTTTGCTTTATTGGATATGTATGTAAGTGTACAGGGGCCCCTTTCATTGTAGACGAATAGACCAGATTCTGCTGAAAGATATTTTCACAATAAAAATCACCAGGGGGGCTTTAGTGCCATCCAATGTTCCTGAACCACTTAAAATAACAGCTTTAAATCCATTGCGCTGCTCTAAATATGTTTGGTCCCAGCTGGATAAGAAGGACTCAGACCAGATTCTTTTTTTATTGGAGATGGTTATTTGGGTGAAATTATCCATGAATTCTAAAATGCACATCCTGTAAAGGTGTGAAGTATCAAAAGCCCCATTGGGTATTTCACAGAATGGACAATCACTTTTTGCCTAAATCACAAAAGATTCTGATCCCAACATGGAATCCCTAATCTCCAAACCACTTCCCAGTTGCACTCATTGTCACATTCCTAACCTATTCTTCATTTCACTTCTACTCATCTCTAGTGACCTCTGTCCTTTCTATTCTCTCCCAATGTGCATATTTCCAGTCAACCAATTCCTTTCCCCATCCACTCTCATTATTACTGAACTCTTAATGGACTGAACCCTTCCATATCCATTCCCCATATTTCGAACTCAAACAGATCAAGTCCTTTTGCTCTCGCACGTGTTGTACAGAATTCCTAAGGGTCGAGCCCCTTCCCATTTTTTCCCACTGTGTAGAATTCTAACAAAAAATGTCTTCCTACTTCACTGCAGTTCCAGTAAACTGGATCATTTTCCAATGTTATAGCTTAAGAGTGAGTCGCTCTTAACTCCCTCTGTCTTGGGGGCTCTTTCAGTTAACTGCTGTGGTGTTGAATTCCAAAGGACAAAATCCAATTCCATTACATCCTTTTCCAGTTGTAGCCATCGTATATAATTCAAATATATTAAATTCCATATATTCACTCCTTTTGTCAAGTTAGAATTAGTTTCTTTCTACAAGTATCAAGGGAAGTAATGTTGCCAAATGAAAAAGATTGCTGATAGTGTTTCACAATCAAGTAAATAAGAATCATAGAATCTCTACAGTGCAGAAGGAGGTCATTCAGCCCATCGAGCTGTACAGACACATACAGAGCATCTTATCCAGGTCTATCCCCATTAACCCCATGTATTTATTCCACTAACCCCCCCCCCCCAAACTGACAGATCTTTGGATACTAAGGTGTAATTTACCACAGCCAATCCACCTAACCTATACATCTTTGGAATGTGGGAGAAAATCAGAGCACCTGGACAAAACCCGAGCAGATATAGGGAGAATGTGCAAACTCCACACAGATGTGGCCCAAGCCAGGAATCAAACCCTGATCCCTGGAGCTAAGAGGCAACTGTGCTAATCACTGTGCCACCCTCAAGGTAGTTGAAATGTACAAATCAGTGATACTACCTTTGCCGAATGTGGCATTCCCAACAGTTATCCAAGTCCGGACTGTTATTCTGTCTATGAGTGAGATGTGTCACTTTCCTCAACTGCATTGTTGAACTCCTCCTCTAACATACTGCTGGTGTCAGAAAGTTCTGACTTTGACAGAAGGATTGCGTTTGCCTGCTTTTTGGCTGTAGGGATTCAATGAGAAATTGGTTCACGCAATCCATTATATTTAAGTACTTGCATGATTGCTTTAAGAGCCGGTCACTTGACTTGATGGCGATGTCATTTGGACTTCTGTTTCACAGGTTTTCAGCTTCTCAGAGCATCCCTTTCAATAAACGAGCTGGGTGTTATTTTGAATCTGTGTGCAAACCACATCTTTTTGTTTAAAATCCACAATCCCTAACAGTTAGGCAGCATGATAGCATACAATAGTTAGCACGTCTGATAGTTAGCACCTGGGTTTGATTTCCAGCTTGGATCACTGTTTGCACATTCTCCCCATGTCTGTGTGGGTTTCCTCCGAGTGCTCCAGTTTCCTCCCACAGTCCAAAAGACGCGGTTAGGTGCACTGGCCATGCTAAATTCTCCCTCAGTGTACCCAAACAGGTGCTGGAGTGTGGCGAATAGGGAATTTTCACAGTAACTTCATTGCAGTGTTAATGTAGGACTACTTGAGACAAATAAGTGAACTTTAACTTTTCATAGTTAGAATATTACACAATCTCAGTCCAGTTCTTTGTGAATAGGAATACAAACTGGAGTAGACAATACAAAGTACTCATTAGATCAGTGTTTTGGTTCCCTTTTCTGAGAGAAGAGATGCAGGTACTGGTGGCAGTCAAAAAAGGAGTACTAGGTTGATCCTGGGCATGCGGGGATTTTCTCATGAGGAGAGATTGAGCCTATATTCATTTGAGTTTCAAAGAATGAGAAGCAACCTTATGGAAACACATAGGATTCTCTGCGGGGCTTGACAATGTAAAGACTGAAAGGTAATATTCCCTTGTGGAGAGTCCAGAATCAGAGTAAGGGGCTATCCATTCAACACAGATAGGAAGGAATTTCCTCTGAGGATAGTGTAATAATTCTTTACCACAGAGTTGGGGTCATTAATATGTTCAAGGCTGTGATAGATTTTCAATAAGGAAATCAAGAGTCACAGGGATAAGGCAGGAAGTGAAGTCAAGGATTATCACATCAAATCAGTCATGACCTTATTGGATAGTGAAGCAGACTTGATTGGCAAAATGGCCATCTCCTGCTCCTATGTCTTCTGGACTTTTTTGCCTTATGTTGGTGACTTTGCAAAATGGATGCTGTTGAATTGGTTTTTTGTCTCTCCCTGCAGTTGCTATTGGAAGTGACAATTAGGAGATATGCAAAAGCGGCCGTGCCCATTCAGACTGAACCAAAATCTGCCGCAGTGGCATTCTCAGAGCTGACTAACATGGAAAAGTGTCACCCTGATGTAGTAGGTGGAATTCTGGACAGAGTAAGGGAGCAACATCTGGTCTGCTTCATCCGACCAGCGTTGCTCGATGCTGACATTGGATGTTTGAGCTCGGAACAATTCCAATCCACCATACCAAGTGGTGAGTCACATGGCGAGCAGTACATTTCTTCTTAAATTAGATGGTTTGGAAGACCCATTTGTGGAAATGTGAAGCATTCCATCGTCCATACATCATATTAAAATTGGCATTTGCTGAAAAATTTGTTTTGAAGATTGCAGCTTAAGGCATTGAAACAATCCCATCTTGCAAACCTTGGATGACACTCATGAAGATGTCCAATTCATATAATGTAGAAATTCAGAGAACAGAATGAGGCCATTCAGCCTATTGCGACTATACTGTTAGGTATATTTCCAATGTAATTTGGATTAGTATAAGATCATACCATATTAATTTTCCTTCATGTTCGAATAAGAAAAGTTTATTTATTAGTGTCACAAGTAGGCTTATGTTAAACACTGCAATGAAATTATTCTGCAAGTTCCATAGTCGCCATATTCTGATGCCTGTTGGGGTTCACTGCGGGAGAATTTAGCATGGCTAATGCGCCTAACCAGCACATCTTTCAGACTGTGGGAGGAAACTGGAGCACTCAGGAAACCCACACAGACACGGGAAGAACATACAGCTTCCACACAGACAGTGACTCATGCTAGGAATCGAACCTGGGTCTCTGGAGGCATGAGGCAGCAGCATTAACCACTGTACCATCCCAGGAGCAAATGAAGGGAATTTAGAATTGTCAATCAGTAAAACCTCATTCACTTGAGAGAAAAAGTACAGGAGGTGAGGGGTTTGGTGGACTTGAGGAGATTATAAATAATAAAAGCAGGAAAATTGAGCTAACCTTTTTCAAAAACCCCTTTGCACAATACCCACAGTCCTGATGTCACATTTCTCCAGAATGTTCTACCATAAACATAATGATAGGGGATAGTGAAAGAGAGTATTTAATTTATGATCTAATGATACAATCTTTCAGAAACATTGTCATCTGTGGTTTTCTTGGTTAGATTACTCAATAAATACCTTTCGTATATAAAAATTCTCTGCTGCTTATCCATCACATATTTACCATCTTATTCATTGTCTTGTTTTGAATGTTCTCCCTTCTGCCTCATGCTGAGATATAGGCCAGAATTTTACCACCTCACCCATCATGAGAATTGGAGTGGGCAATGGGCAGACAATGGGAAAGTGTGTTGACCTCAGGTAGGGTTTTACGGTTTTGGGATAAGCAAGGCTGTAAAATCACATCCATAGTTTGTGAAGCACAGCCATCCTTCTGGTATACCACCCAGATATCATTCTTTAATATTTGCTCCATTTGAATACTGCTGAAAGAGCCATGCTGCCAAAGTTTTCCATCTGACACTCATCAGGACAAACACAAGAATGCCAAATTTCACAATCATTTACACCACTGGGGAGAAGCAGGATTGATTTTTTTCATTGTCTTTTGATAAGCATTAGTGAAGTTTCACTGCTACTGCATTTTCTTGGCTTACTTAATTTTATGAGGCTTTACTTCCCTTTGACAGATGTGAGATAGTTGGCCTGGTTTAACTTCTAACTTTTTACTAAGAACTATGAACATGTGGAGTAGCAGCAGATGTAGGCAGTTCAGTTCATTGAGCCTGCTCTGCCATTCAATATGATGATCTCCTTGGGTTTCAAGTTCCATATTCTCTTCCACTCCAATAATCTTTGCTTCCTTTGCCTAACTAGTATCTGTCTACCTCTGCCTTAAAAATATTTAGTGATCCTACTTCCACCACATTCTTAGGCAGAGATTCCAACAACCATCTGAGAGAAAAAAATCTCATCTGTCTTAAAAAGGCAACACAATTTTAAAATAGCGCTTCCTAGTTGTGGACTCACCCATGAGTGGAAACATTCTTTCTACATCCACTTGTCAAGACAGTAATGGACTTTCAATCAAGTCATCACTCATTTTTCTAAACTCCAGTGGAAAACTGGAGCCCAGTCTTTTTAACCTTTCCTTATAAGACAAACCATTCTGTCCAACTATTAATCTAGTAAACCTCTACTGAACAGCCTCCAACTCATTTACATCCTTCTTTAAATGAAATCAAAGCTGCACAAGGTAATCAAAATATGACAGTGGTTTCACCAGCTATAGTTAAGGAAGCCCACCAATGCCTCCACTTTCTCAGAGCTGAAAGGAAATTTGGCACGTTCACTACAACTCATCAACTTTTACACATGTACCTTAGAAAGTATTCTTTCTGATTGTATTACACTTGGTTTGGCTCTTACTCTGCCCAAGACTGCAAGGAACTACAAAGGGTCGTGAACAAATCCCAATTTATCTCACAAACCGGACTCCCATTCATTGACTCTGTCTACACTTCCCATTGCCTCAGAAAAGCAGCCAGCATAATCAAGGACTAGATGCACCCCAGGCATTCTCTGTTCCATCTTTACCCATTGGGAAAAAAGATGCAAACATCTTGAGGTCACATACCAACCAACTCAAGAACAGCTTCTTCCCTGCTGCCGTCAGACTTTTGAATGAACCTACCTTACATTAAGTTGACCTTTCTGCATCCTAGCTATGACTGTAACACTATATTCTTCACTCTCTCCTTTCCTTCTCTATTATCTGTATAGTGTGCAAGAAATATTTTTCACGGTATACTAATATATTTGACAATAATAAATCAAATCAAATAAATGCCCTGTATAACTGGAATATGCAGTACAAAGTCTCTCAACACCAGGTTAAAATCCAACAGGTTCATTTGGTAATAAACTCCACTAGCTTTTGGGGCTTTGCCCCTTCATCAGGTGAGTGGGGAGTTCTGATCGTAAACAGCAACTCTGCAGCCTTCACGACATACGACAGCACAGAGTCGCTCAGCAGAAACTGATAGTCAAGTTCCGCACACGAGGATAGCCTCAATCTTGAGTTCATGTCACACTATCTGTAACCCATGACTCTCCTGCATTTGCAACATTTCACTGTCCTGCCTGGAGATGATACACATCTCTTTTTCCAAAGACAGACTGATTCACAAGAGAAGGCCTTTGGAAATGGACAGTCACACACTCAAATAGTGAGAGGACAAACTGGCATTTACCTCTGAAGCTTTTGCACGCTCTTGATACACTGAAGGAAGGCCTGAGCAGATAAAGCATCTCCAACTTTGGCAAAAAGATTCACACCTCTATCATTCACTGTTTCATGGCTGGTGAAGAAAAGTAGATAGTCATTATGGTTTAACTTTAAATCTTCCATTAAAAGAATTTACAAAAACCTCAGACATGTTACTTGGAGTTTCTATGTCACCTGTCTACTAGGGCAGGATTTTCCAGCTGTGCTCACCCTCAAGGCTGGAAAATCCCTCCTGAGGTCAATGGTCTGCCCTCACCTGCTACAATTCATATGGTGAGCGGGAAAGGGAAAATTCCACCCCTCATGTCAGTTATATCATCATGGTTTTATTAACATATTCATTAACTAATTACTTTACACTGAGATCGGCAAGTCAATCAGAAATGGCCACAATATTGCCATAGAGAAAGCAATGGGGAACCATAAACTCCACTAATATCTAGCAATTCAGGATTGCACTAAAGCTTGGACACATATTTTGGTTGCAGAGAATGGGTCCCTATTTATGAAGGTATGGAAATTAAAATGCTCAGATTGAACAAAAATCATGCTTCTTCAATAAGAATTGAGATAACGTTATCAGTTGTAGACCTTCGAGAGAGCCTGCCTGCTTCAGACTAGGCCACATAACATTCCGCATTTTGATCTTCACTAGAGGGTGAAGAAGACCAAATTTTTCTATAACAGAAAGCAAAGGTGAGATATGGGGATATGCTATGCAAATGAATGATTAGCAGAAGCTAACTTTTCATCAAATGAGAAAGGGCAAAAAGCCAGAACTTAATTGGCAAATATGTACATCAATGAAAGATGTGAAAAAATCTCTTGTTCCTGATTTGTTGTAATTGACTACAACTGCTGAGTTGTTTCTCTGTCAGAACTACTCCATTTTGATGGAGGGAAGGGACTTCTTGTGCACACGTAATTAAAGACAGCGTGTTAGATACATGTTACCTAGTGCTGTTTATGATAAGAGTTGACCAAGTGTGCCGAAGGTTGCTGGTAGTCAAGGATCTCTGACAAACATCTGTTGCTTCTAGTATGCTTAAATGAGGCACATTAGGAGCTTGACTGATCTTAAACTGGTTGTTAGTGGAGCTATTCACACAAGCAGGATTGTTCATTAGTGCTGTCCACTCACTGAATCAGATCTAATAGCTGATATTTTATTTTGCATCTTGCAAGAGCAGCGAGCGGCTTAGTGATCATTTCAAACTTGGCATTCTTGCCTTTGCCCTGATGAGTGCAAGATAAAGAGTTTCAGAATATCTTTTAGCAATATTTAATTTGATTTATTATTGCCATGTATTAGTATAATGAAAAGCATTGCTTCTTGCACATTATAAAAACAAAACATACTGTTCAAGGAGGAAAGGAGAGAGTGCAAATTGTAGTGTTACAGTTGTAGCTAGGGTGTAGAGAAGGATCAACTTAATGCAAAATAAGGCCAGTCAAAAGTCTGATGGCAGTAGGGAAAGTTGTTCTTATAGTTTGGTACGTAACCTTAGACTTTTGTATCTTTTTCTTGACAGAAAGTAGGAGAGAACACGTTTGGGGTGCGTGGGGTCTTTAATTATGTTGACTGCTTTGCCAAGACAGCAGGAAGTGTAGACAGAGTCAATGGATGGGAGGCTGGTTTACATGATGGATTGGACTACATTCATGATTTTTTTGTAATTTTTTGTATTTCCTCTATGTTAGATGTCCATCACTGGCTCTCCCAGTCCTAGCTGTAGTTGAATGTAAAGATATTAAGCCTGGATTTTCCTCCCTTTGCAGGTTTTGCATTTGTATTTGAAATTCCAAACACCCACTGCTTACTCACCAGGACTCCTTCAGGAGGTTTTATCATTAGTTATAAGGGTGCTATCTGCCCTTCACTATATCTGGGAGAAGTAAAGAGTTGGAGGGCATCAACAATAGCACTTGCTCAACAATAACTTACTCATTGAGTTCCTTGGTGCATTTGTTGCAGTATTTCAGGGCATTCTTGGAATGACCATCTCATTATAGATGATTAAGTTGTCATTAATGCTGAAGTACCCTCTGTTCATAGTATTGTCTGAGAATTGGATTGTGTGGCATGTATGAACATAACTAGAAGGAGGATAAGCCATCAAGCCTTTGAGCCTGCTCCATCACTCAATAAGATCATGGCTGATCTTTGTGGACTCAACTTCACCTACCCACCTGCTCACCATAACCCTTAATTCCTTTATGTTTAAAGATTTATTTTTTGTTGCCTTAAAACATTCAATGAGGTAGCCTCAACTGCTTCACTGGGCAGGGAATTCCACAAATTCACAACCCTTTGTGTGAAGTAGTTTCTTCTCAACTCAGTCCTAAATCTGCACCCTGGACAGTTTCTCTTTCAGAACGAGGTCATGTACCAACTACTTCAAGAACAGTTACTTCCCTGTTGCTGTCAGACTTTTGAATTAAGTTGATCTTTCTCTACACCCTAGCTATGACTGTAAGACCATATTCTGCACTGTCTTGTTGCACTTTATGAACTAAGTGGGAAAGTTGGTACAGAATTGGAAATAGCAGAGATACTTAATATTTTACTTCAGTATTCACCATGGAAAAACATCTTGGTGGTTGTAGTGCAAACTTGCAGCAGACTGAAAAGCTCTAGCATGTAGATAAGAAAGAGGATGTGTTTGAGTTTTTGAAAAAGTATCAAGTTAGACAAGTTGCTGGGACTGGAGGGGCTGTACCCCAGACTACTGTGGGAAGTGGAGGGATTGCTGAGCCTCTGGCAATGATCTTTCATTGTCAATGGATATAGGAGAGGTTCTGGAGGATTGTGGATGCTGTTCTTTTATCCAAGGGGGTAGAGATAACCCTGGAAATTATAGACCAGTGAGTTAACCTTTGATTTGTAAGTGGAAGATCCTTAGAGGCAGGATTTATGAACATGGAGAGCCAGGATTAAGAATGACTTTGTCAATGGCAGGTCATGCCTTACAAGCCCAATTGAATTTTTTGAAGATGTGACTAAACATATTGAATAAATGTAGTATATGGACTTCAGCAAGGTATTTTAAATGTTGGGAGGATTAACTACAAGGAGAGGTTGAGTAAATTCAGTTTCTCACTGGAATGAGAAAGATTGCAAGGCAACCTGATAAGTTTTTTTTTTACAAGGCCAAGTGGTATGAACAGAGCAGATAGTCAGATCCTTTCCTTGGATAGGAAAGTCAAGTACCAGGGGACATAGCCTTAAGTTGCATGGGAAAAAAATGAAGATGTTCAAGGCAAGTTTTTGTAAAGTGGTGAATGCTTGGAGCACACAGGAACAGATACAAAAGTGATATTTAAGGGACAGACAAATACATGAATAGGATGGGAATGGAATATACAGACTTCTTAAATGCATAGTTTTAGTTAGGCAAGCATCAGCCTAGGTTGGAGGGCCAAAGGACCTGTTCCTGTGCTGTACTGTTCTTCACATAGGGCAAGTTATATTCCAAGATGCTTCAGTATAACTGAAACAAGTAATATTCAGTAAGTATTCAGTGAGTCATTCAGCCTGAAGTTCTATTCCCCTTGGTTCACTGTGGTTGAAAGGTCTTAGACAGCAACCTTCCCCATCCTTATTTTGTCTTTAGCCAAACCACCACAATGCTTTGCCAAACATGACCATTGACCACAGAAGTCCCTGGCCACCAATGCTCCTTCAGGTTATGGTACCCAGAGAGATTACAACATTAATACCATAGCACTTAACTGAACTATAACCTGCAGCTTAAATCCTTTGCAAATAAGGAAAGGATGCCAACAAATCAAACTTTTTTGGCTAAACATTATTGTCCTGTGTCTCAAATCATTAATAAACTGGTGGCAATATTATTATTAATGTCCTGAGGACTTGTGGCATCCTCATTGAATGATGCTCAGTTATTGAGAACATTGTTGAGTTTGACTCCAACTTTGGTCATTCCTAATAAGCATGGCAGGAATGGCCCAACTATGCCTTGTGCTCACTCCTGATGCTGCCATCTATTGCTGGATGATGGCATTACCTATTTCAGGCAGTTTGCCATTTTAAATGGTAAAAAAGGGTCTGGCAATACATGCAACTCCAATTGACATTAAGTCTGAAGTGGATGGGGTAGGCACTATACAAGCACACCCACAACCTACTACTCCCTCTTCCCACCTCCCATCTTCAGTAGAGGGCAACCTGAAACAGGAGCCCAAAGACAAATTAGTTTTGTACAGTCAAGCCCACCTTGAGTGTTCTTCCAGGTTGCACAGCAGCAACTCAAGGCTCTGCCACAACAATTGCTCTTGTTCATTCAGCAGAAAGTGATAGACAATGGAATGAAGGCAAACTTACTCCAACAGATAAATCAAAGAAAAATGTTTAATGAAGAAATTTCATTACTCCAACACTTGCAGTCACAACCTGCACCATTCCAAGCAATCTCACAATTCCCAATAGTTTTATACTGAGCCAGATGGTCAGCTGATCATCAAATCATTTTGTCATTGGCCACATAGTTTATTGAGTCAGCTGACCCTTACAGCTTGTTACCATTGGCCCAACTACAACAAATCCAATATTATCATTGGTTACATTGGAACAGCTTCCCTCATTGCCAAACCCACCTCTACCCAGCTGGCCAGCCTCCAAGGTTAGATGCTGATATTTCATCTAAGCCTGTGATTGCCTCATTTTCTGTCCACAGGAGTGTTGTAATTGGGATTGGACTCAACCTAGAGTAGGTCTTCTGCCACACAGTCTACTGATGCATTCTGCCCATCAGCCAACCAGACATCAAAATCCAGCCCATGGATTCAAACCCCACTGTTGGACATATTCTTGGTTAACTCTTCAGCACAGATACGTGGGAGGCTTGATTTGTTGGTGAATGTGAGATCTTGTGACATTATTGGAAGAAAAGTAGAACTTTGGCCACCTGGTCAACACTCATTTTTCAACTCAAATCAGTAGAACAGGGAGGTAATGGCCTTGTGGCATTATCACTAGATTATTAATCCACAAACTCAGTTAATGTTCTGAGGACCAGGGTTCGAATCCTGCCATGGCAGCTGGTGGAATTTGAATTCAATAAAAAAAAGGAATTAAAAATCTACTGATAACCATGAAACCATTGTCAGAAAAACCCATCTGGTTCATTAATGTCCTTGAGGGAAGAAAATCTCCCTTTTTTATCCGGTCTAGTGTACATGTGATTCCAGAATCACAGCAATGTGGTTAACTCTGAAATGACTGATTCTGCACCCGCTGGGTATCGCAGGGGCTGAGATGCGTCATAGAACCTGACAATCACATTTTGATTTGATGTGTTTTAAGTTTCCTTTGTACTTTTGTTTTTGTTTGGGCTGTTCCCCTTTCTTTTAGGGAGTGGCCCCTTTTACTTTGTCCTAATGTAATTTCAGTTTGTTTACTTGGTTTGACCTAAAAGAAACTGAAATGGCTGAGTGAGACACTCAGTTCAGGGGCAACTAGGGGTGGGCAATAAATGTTGGCCCAGCCACTGATGCCCATGCCCCACAGATTGACATGTCATTTATCTCTGGTGTTTCTGGGACCTTGGCTATACTTAAATTGGTCCATGTGAGAAGGATGACTGCATGGCAAATGTATTTAATTGGTCTGCAGATAATAATGTTGCTATTTTAACACATTTTGGTCAGGGGAATCTCTGTGTAGAGTCAGCACATTCTCCCCGTATCTGCATAGGTTTCCTCCATGTGCTTAGATTTCCTCCAAAGATGTGTGGGTTAAGTGGATTAGTCATGTTAAACTTGCAGGGTAAATATGTAGAGTTACGGGAATAGGACCTGGGTGGAGTTGTCGCCGGTGCAGGCTCAGTGGGCTAAATGGCCTCCTTTTGCACTGTGGGGATTCTGCAGTGTGGTGGCACAGTGGTTAGAAGCTGGGGTTGTTACCCTTCAAGAAGAGAATGTTGTGTGAAGATTCAATGGAAGCCTTCAGCATCATTAAGGGTTTGGACAGAGAAGATGGACAAGTTCTCATCAATGCGAGCACCGAGAATCAGGGAACACCAATTTAAGGTGATTAGCAAAAGAACTAAATGCAATGTGAGGAAAAGCTTTCAGATACAGCGAGGATCTGGAATGCAATGACTGAGACTACGAGAGAGGCAAAATCTGTCATGGTTTTTAGAAAGGAATTGGATAATTACCTGAAGAGAAAAGAAATTGCAGGGCTATGGGAAAAGGGCTGGAGAGTGAAACGAGCTGAGCTGCACTTCCAGAGAGATAAAATGGACAACAATGGCCTCCTTCTGTGCTCTAACTATATTCTGTAGAAATATAAGCCTTTTCTTTTGTGTGTGGAATCCTTCGTTTATTCTATAAACTCTATAAAAGTCAAATATTACCCTCCATAACTCCTCTTACAGGATTTCAGGACTACACAAACATCGTCCCCTCAGACCTCCAACCCACTCCAGTCCTTTTCCTCGACAATCAGAGTTCTTCAAGCCCCAGACTTGGCGTTGCCGACTTACTATTCTTTTGATTTATCACCTGGATTCTTCCTGATCTTTAATGATCTTAGTGGTGTTCTGCATAGTGGGCTTTGGCCTTCACCAGGGCTTTTCAATCCAAGAAAATGTACACACAGCGTAAACAATCAAGTTTTCTTCAACATTGGAATGAAGGACAGTTAACGAAAGGGTGTTTGCTTTGACTCAAATATAAAGCACGATGGCACAGTGGTTAGCACTGCTGCCTCACAGCTGCCAGAGACCTGGGTTCGATTCCCAGCTTGGGTCATGATCAGAGTCTGCACATTCTCCTCCCGTCAGCATGAGTTTCCTCTTGGTGTTCCTCCCACAGTCTGAAAGATGAGTTTGATAGGTGCATTAGCCGTGCTAAATTTTGCATCGGTGTACCTAAACAGGTGCTGGAGTGCGGCGACTGGGGGATTTGCATTGCAGTGTTAATGTAAGCCTACTTGTGACACTAATAAATAAACTATGCTCCTGTTTCGTGTCCTTTATTTAACAGAGCGCACATACTATGAATCCAATTTTCCAGGAAGCCACTTGCCAGCCGGAAATTTCATCAAACATCAGATAAATGGTTGGGGGCGCAGCAAACACTACTGGCTGCCCAAGAAGTTAGAAACGGTTCCATGGCAACTGTTGGACCTACCAGGAGGCATCCATCACCCTTGGACAAAGAGATTGAACAGAAAGGCTGTGGAATCTGGGAAAGGCATAAATCAGAGAGTTATACTTTGCTGACAAAACAGCAGACAATTTATTAGGGATCGAGGCCTAGCTAAGTATCTTGGCAGCCAGCTCTTGTTACTGGTTAAGGGTGGTTTGTCTGGTTCATGAGTAGGGTTTTAAGTATGAACAAGCACAAGGATTTCTGGGGAAGGCCCAAAATTTATGACCAAAGCTGTATGTGTGTGAGGAAACAGAATCCCCATGCATTAGACAGCATTAATAGCACCTTCTGAGCACTTTTCAGATCTATCAGCGCTGAATAATTATCCCCCCATGGAAACGTTGTGTTATGCATATAACAGCAACAAATGAGTTCGTTCTTGAATTATGAGAATATTTGTGCTCCTAACTTGTCACATAATCCCACCAACGCCTCTCAGTTTACAATCGTAGATTTCTTACAGTTTCAGATTGCATGTTAACTAGCGGCATGGTGGCACAGTGGTTAGCACAGCTGCCTCACAGCAACAGGAACCTGGGTTCAATTCCCAGCTTGAGTCACTGTTTGTGTGGAGTTTGCACATTCTCCCCGTGTCTCTGTGGATTTCCTCTGCGTGCTCCAGTGTCCTCCCACAGTCCAAAGATGTGTGGGTTGGGTTAATTGGCTCAATTGCCCCTTGGTGTCAGGGGGATTAGCAGGATAAATATACAGGGATAGGGCCTGCCTCAATGGGCCAAATGGCCTCCTTCTGCACTGTAGGGGTTCTGTAATAATTTGCATCTTCTTGGCGACCATGTTTACACAGCTGGCTGTGAGAAAGATATCGGGACGAATTTTACCGACGCTCCTGCCACAAGAATGGGAGCGGGCGAGGGGTAGATCATGGAGAGGTTCCTTGATCTCGATCAGTTTTGGGGTTAAGACTGGAAAATCCTGCCCATAGAGATAATCGACTCAGATAACGTACACTCCAACTTTTTATAGTTGTTACAGATGGGGAGAAAGAAAGTCTAATTTTCATAGATTAAAGGCTTACCTCAGTTAAAAAAAGAACTTTCAGGGTAATCGTGGATAGGATATCATAAAACCCTACAGTGCAGAAAGAGGCCCTTCGGCCCATTGAGTTTGCACCGAACACAATCCCACCCATGGCCTATCCCCATATCCCTACAGATTATACCTACTAATCCCCACTAACCTACATACCCCTGGATACTAAGGGACAGTTTCTTAGTATGGCCAATCAACCTAACCCACACATCTTTGAACTGTGGGAGGAAACTACGCAGACACGAGGAGAATGTGCAAACTCCATACAGACAATGACCCGAGCCGGGAATCGAACCCAGGAGCTGTGAAGCCGCAGTGCTAACCACTGTGCTACTGTGCCACCCTAAAGGTAAGGTAAAGATGAAGTTGCTATTATCCCAGATGATCATGCACTCCTCTCCCCTTTTCGGGGGGTGGGGGCTGGGTGTGCAGGAGTGGGGCAGCTGATGGGTGGTGATTTAACCTGAGGGTCATCAAACCTCGGGCGAGGGGCAAGAGTGAGAAGGCGAGGCCTTCATCAATAACTTCAACTGGTGTGAGTATTGAATATACACTGTTGGCATCGCTCTGTGTCACAAACCAGCACCCAGCCAACTGAACTGGGTAATCAGACACTATAGGCAGATCGTTTGTTAAATTTTTGTTAGGGTGGCACGGTGGCATAATGGTTAGCACTGCTGCCTCACAACACCAGGAACACGGGTTCAATTCCTTGCTTGGGGAGTTTGCATGTTCTCCCCGTAGCTGCATCCGCTTCCTCCAGGTGCTCTGGCTTCCTCCTGCACTCCAAAGACGTGCTGGTTAGGTGCTCTGGCCGTGCTAAATTCTCCCCAGTGGGCACCAGATTGTGGTGACCAGGGTATTAAAATGGATGGCACAGGGACACAGCAATTAGCATAGCTACCTCACTGCTCCAGGGACTTGATTCCCGGCTTGGATTGCTGTCTGTGTGGCATTTGTATGTTCTCCCCATGTCTGCTTGGGTTTCCTCCCACAGTCCAAAGATGTGTGGGTTAGTGGCCAGGCTAAATTGCCATGGGATGCGCAGTTTAGAGAGATTAGCAGAGTAAATGTGTGGGATTATGGGTATAAGGCCTAGGTGAGATTGTTGTTGACAATGGGCTGAATGGCCTCCTTCTGCATTGTAGGGATTCTACAATGATTTCTATGAATGTAGCATCATTTTGAAATGCTTGCACCTGCTTAACCTTTCCTTTTCTGTCTGGTTTTCAGCCATTAGAAGTTTTCACTGAATTTTTCTTTCATCCTTTGACATTTAATTTCTTCAGTAGGCTAATAGGAACAGCGTTAGAAATATTAAAAACTCAGGTACTAAGTCACACTGAGAAGCAAGGTTGAGTTAGTTTATTTCATCTGAGGAGAAAAAATATAATAAGCAGATATCTTCCTACAAATCGCCGGCATTTATTACGAAGTGTATACGTCATCTGGGCAATAGATAAAGCCTGTCTGTGATATACTTCTACCAAAGCTTATCTTGTTCTAGTTAACTTGGGTGAGATATCTGAGGAGAGGGCAGACAAGTTCCCCAGAGTATAGCCCAGCAATCAGTGCTCTCAGGAAAAGGAAGGGAGCAAACTGGATAAACAAATAAAACTTCGGTCTCCAATTCTTTGGAAAGCATCTAAAGTTTATTTATTAGTCACAAACAGTGACCTGAGCCAGGAATCAAACCCAGGACCCTGGAGCTGTGAAGCAGCAGTGTTAACCACTGTGCTACTGTGCCACCCTAAAGGTGAGGTAAAGGTGAAGTTGCTATTATCCCAGATGATCATGTGCTCCTCTCCCCTTTTCGGGGGGTGGGTGTGTGTGTGTGGTGGGGGGGAGTGGGGGAGCTGATGGGTGGTGATTTAACCTGAGGGTCATCAAACCTCAGGCAAGGGGCAAGGGTGAGAAGGCGTTAACACTGCAATGAAGCTACTGAGAAAATTCCCTAATTGTGACACTGTGGCGCCTGTTCGGGTACACTGAGGGAGAATTTAGCATGGTCAATACACCTAGCCAACATGTCTTTCGGATTGGGAGAGGAAACTGGAGCATCCAAAGGAACCCACGCAAACAAGAGAAGAATGTGCAGACTCTGCACAGACTGCAACCCAAGGCAGGAATCAAACCCGGGTCCCTAGTGCTGTAAGGCAGCATCTCATTTCAGTGACCTTATTGATGTGGGGCATTGCAGGCTCAATTCCCCCTCCTCATACACCTTAGAACCACACAGCAGTTAGATAGTTACCCTTCTAATGCTCTGTGAAACCTAATCTCTATAATTATGTTAATAGTGTTCAAAACCTTGTGTTGACATTCGCATAGGAGTCGAGTATAACATAATGTATGATAGTTTCTTAATGGACCGACCAATTTGAAATGAAATACACAAACTAAAGTAAGTCAGTGGGGGGAAATAGAAATTGGGGTTAATTTGTAAGTGTGAAGATAGAGAGCTCTTACAAAGGTGCTGGGATTGACTACAGCTGCTGTGAGAATGCTAAAACTTTGACTTTTGTATTTGTTGAGGGTAGGTGAGGTGAGTGGATTGAGGGTGAAGTTCCTCCCACACGATCTTGATAACTGGCCTTTGAACCCAAGCCCAAGAGATGATCCCCAACCCACTGGCCATGCCCGCCATATGGGGCAGGGGCTGACTACTGAGTACTGGATTCTAGTCCATGTTGGCATATGTGAGTTAAAGTTTATTTACTAGTGTCACAAGTAGGCTAACACATTAACACTGTAATGAAGTTACTGTGAAAATCCTCTAGTTGCCACACTCTGGTGTCCGTTCGGGTACACTGAGAGAATTTTAGCACGGCCAATGCACCTAACCAGAACATCTTTTGCACTGTGGGAGGAAATCAGAGCATCTGAAGGAAACCCACACAGACACAGGGAGAACATGCAGATTCCACACAGACAGTGATCCAAGCCAGGAATTGAACCCAGGTCTCTGGTGCTGTGAGGCAGCAGTGCTAACCACTGTGCTACCATGCCAGCTAGGTTTTGCTCTGTCAGATTCCAAGCTGGTTTTGTCTCACCGAGTGAGGAGAGGAATTCCGCTTGGAATGAGGTGCCAGAGGTGAACAAGTCAGTCTTCTAACACACTGTGAAACCTAATCTCTATAATTATTTTAATAGTGCTTAAGAAGCGTGCCTTGGTTTTCTTATAAAAGTTGAGTATAATATAATGTATAATCACTTCTTTTTGCACCGACCAAATGGGAATGAATTACACAAACTTTCAGAGGCTCACAGGCATTTCTTTTGTATATTTAAGGAGGTACCTACCTAAACAGCCACGTGTCATATACACAGAAATAAATGGCTCTCCAAATTTAGAAATGTAATCACTAGAATTAGGAGGATCGAATTTAATCCTGCCTAATTGTGGACTAACCCATTCCCATCCTGTGATCTTCGATCTAAAACCATGCTCCTCAGCTGGTGCTAGTGTCTGAAGTTCGTGGGGAATTTCTTTACTTATTTAGGATGGGATCCTCCATATTTCTCCCTGGTGGGACCCACTGTGAGTGAGAAAGGAGAGTTTGATATTCCAGCCATAATTCTACTCACTTTGAGCCACATCGGAAAATCAAAAAAGCCATGAATTAGGACAGATTAATATTTGAACGGATGTAAATTAAAATAGGTGGATACTCAACCAGAGCTTGGAGTCCTTGTTGAACAGTTGCTGAATGCAAGCACATAGGTATAGCAGGCTGTAAAGAAGGCCTTCATAGAAGATTTAAGTATATTAATAGCGCATTGGTGAGGGTACATCTTGAGTATTGTGTGCAGTTTTAGTGTCCTTATCTGAGGAAGGATGTGCTTGCTATAGAAGGATTGCAGCAAAGATTTATCAGGCTGATTCCTGGGATGGCCTGTCATATGAGGAGGGAATAACTTGATTAGGATTTTATCCATTGGTTTTTCTTTGGAAGAATGAAAGGGGGTCTCACAGAAACTGATAAAATTCCAACAGGATTAGACAGGGTGGATGAGAAAAATTGTTCCAGCTGGTGGGAGAGTCCAGAATTAACGGTCATAATTTGAGGATAAAGAGTAAACATTTTAGAACTGAGACAAGGGGAAATTTCTTCACCCAGAGGGTGGCGAATATGTGGAAATCATTACCACAGAATGTAGTTGAGACCAAAATATTGTCTGACTTCAAGAAGAAATTAGATATAGATCTTGGAGCTAAAAGAATCAAGAGATATGGGAAGAAGGCGGGATCAGGATATTGAATTTGATGATCAGCCATGAAGATGAATGGTGTAGCAGGCTCAAAGGGCTGAATGGCCTACTCCTGCTTCTAGTTTCTATGTTTCTATGACAGAAGATTTTGACACTGGATTTGGATCCAATGCCTTCATAACTTTAGTTTTTTTTTATGTTCGGAATACTGAGGATACTGATCATGGATGAGATGGGAGACAATTTATTGCCCATCTGTGAAGAGTCTGCAGCATGACACACTTCCTGCCTAGTGATGTCATGCTAAATCTTAATACCTCTGTAAATGTTGCCATGTGCCTAGTCTAAATAAGTGAACCTAATGTGTTTACCCAATCTCTGGTGCCTTTATATCACCGTACAATTGAAAGATTCAATATGAATCTCAATGTCTAAGGTGCCATTCTTGGTTAAATTGTTAATTTGAGGCACCATGGCTGGGAATTTACACCTCGCTTGGATGATGCTCATAAAATCCCATCTGAGGCCAACAGAGAACTCCATTCTGTGAATCTCACCCACCCCAATTCCAGGGCGGGTAAGGCAATAAAATTCCAGCCTTGATGCTTGTACTGGGGCCTATACAGGGAAGGAAATCTGCCATCCTTTAGCCGGTTTGGCCTACATTTGACTCCACCCTAATGCCTTAACTGCCCTCTGAGATGGTTGAACAATCTACTCAGTTCAAGGGCATTGAGGGACGGGCAAACCCACATCCCACAAAAAAGAGTCAAAAGGCTTTCGGACATCCCAAAATGCTTGGCGTCAAGTATCTCATGAAATCAAAACCATCAAATACCCAACAGGTTAGGAAACATCTGGAGAAGGAAAAACAGCTGATGTTTCAGGTTAATGACCTTTTGTCAAAAAGTGTTGCCAGAGTTGTCAGAAACTTGACAGTCAATTCTCATAGCGAGTTCCTACAAACACAATGGATAATGACCAGATAATCTGTTTTAGAGATTTAGAGAATGTTATATTAATTGTAATTATCCTCTGCTTTCTACTTGAAGGTAGAATTAACTGGTTTTTAATCATTAATATGTTTGTGCATTGTGTGGACATTCAGCGATGTGATTGCTTTGTCCAGTGTTAATACCAGTGTGTTTTGGCTTAATTCCCAGTGGTGTTGCTGAGCGTTATAAAATTTCACATCAAGAGCAGAGAGAGTGAAACTGGCGGGAGTTGGGGGGAGAAGAAAACCCCCACTGGACCTCCTTAAATCTACTCTTGAGAAAAAAGTGTTAAGCACACAGAGCTTAACTCTGCACAAATCATTCGTCACTCAGGAAGTCCCATAGATCATGGCTGAGTCAGTCTCCTGGCATTTGTGAGTCTCCCCACATTAGGACTCCGAGGCCCGTGAACAAATTACTAACAAGCTCTCTATTTCCAAGGTGACGCTTTCTACAACTGTCCCCCACCACCATCCCGGCTCAGATTTACTGTTCTGTGTATTGTAGCATAGTTCCCTCAAGAATCACCCCACCAACAAGACCCTGGATTTACTTTCTGCTGGGAGTTTTGCTTTCCACCTGATCAGAAAGATAATGAAGTGAAATGAATCACTCTGCATTGAAGTTTTCGCCTCTTATTGGGATTAAAACTTTAACCAATTCAGTACCAGTGCGAAGGTTCACAGTATAGATCCCACCCAAATTTGAATTTTCTTTCATTGTTTTCTCCAAAGATGTGGGGATTAGGTGGATTTGGCCATGCTATATTGTTCCTTGGTGTCAGGGAGATTAACAAGCGTGGAGTTATGGAGATAGGGCCTGGCTGGGATTGTTATTAGGGCAGGCTTAATGGGCCGAATGGCCTCCTTCTGTTCCATCGAAATTCTATGATTCCATGATTTTGTGTCTCCATTTTTAATCATTTTTCCTCCTTTTAGACCAGATCTAGGAGAGATTCCTTTGTGACAGGGTATGTATTCTGTGTGAGATAGTGGGTAGACTAGTTATACTTGGTAGATCAGTAGGGGTTCTCTAAGTGAGAAGATGTGTATGCAATGTTTGTTGGTGCAGACCAAAGAGGTATCATGGGTGAGAAGATTTTTACACTGGGGTTGATATGAATAAGGCCAGGTTACGTGAACTCACAGAGCTCGCCATATACTAACCCTTGGTATTCTGTCTATATCATCATTGATAGACACTATCCCATAGAACGCCTCCCTCTAGCATCACTGCTACTTTTCCATTGATTTTACTGCAGGAAGATCCATTTCAGAATATACATCATTGCACAGGAACTTATGAATAATAGCAAGCTACATGTATACCATGACACGATCAGTTACTGTCTGTACTGAGTTTGCACGTTCACCCTATGTCTGCGTGGGTTTCCTCTAAGCGCTCTGGTTTGTTCCCACACTCCAAAGATGTGCAGGTGAGGTTAATTGGCCGTGCTAAATTTTCCCTCAGTGTCAGAGGGATTAGCAGAAGGGATGTGTGGGATTATGGGTGGGATTGGGCCAAGTGGCCTTCTTCTACACTGTAGGGGTTCTATGATTCTAGAACTGTGAGATACAGAGGGATCTGGGTGCACTGGTTCAAGACTCACTAAAAGTTAATATTCATGTACAGCAGGTGATTAGGAAGGCAAATTAAATTGCGTTGTCTATTGTGAAGGGAATGAAGTATAAAAGTAGGGACGTTTTGCTCCAGTTAGACATGATTTTGGTGAGACCACATCTGGAATACTGTGTATGGCTTTATTTATTATTGTCACAAGCAGTCCTACATTAATACCAGAATGAGGTTAGTATGAAAATCCCCTAGTCACCACACTCTGGTGCCTGTTCACATACACCGAGGGAGAATTTATCACGGACAATGCATCTAACCAGCAGGTCTTTCAGACTGTGGGAGGAAAGCAGAGCACCCAGAGGAAACCCATGTAGACCCAAGGCCAGAACCAAACCTGGATCCCTGGCACTGTGAGGCAACAGTGCTAACCACTGCACCATGATCTTTTTACTTCAGAACAGAAATTAATGTTTTAGAAACAGTTCAGAGAAAGTTAAGTATCTAATATCTGTGCTTACCTTACAAGGAAAGGCTGGGTCAGATATCCACTGATGTTTAGGATGATGAGAGGTGACATTATTAAAACATGGAAGGTTCTGAGGGAACTTGATAAGTGGATGCTGAAAGAATGTTTTTCTTTGTGGAGAGACCAGAAGGAGGCCACTCAGCCCACTGACACTGCATCAACAACAGTCCCACCTAGATCTTACCCCCGTAAACCCATGCATTTACCCAATTAATCACACTGGCAATAAGGGCAATTTAGCTTGATCAATTAACCTAACCCGCACATCATTGGAATGTGAGAGGAAATTGGAGCACACAGAGAAAACTTATGCAGACACGGGGAGAACGTGCAGACTCCACGCTGAGGGCCACTCGAGGCTGGAATTGAACCTTGGTCCCTTGTGCTTGGGGGCAGCAGTGCCAACCACTGTGCCACCGTGCTGGCGAGGACGTGCCCACCATGTACAACATCATAATCTGTTTCATTGATGATATTGGCAGCAACTATGTATGGAAAAGGAGCAGCATATCGTGTCTAATTAATCACTGGACTAAAGGTTAAAGAATGGAGCCTGGTAGATTAGGGATCTGAGTTACAGTTAATGAAGTGTTACAGCCCAAACATCTTTAAGATGTGAATGAAAGGAGGCAACCATTTTGAGGAGGGAAGGACATGACGAAAGATAAACATTTTTATCCCACTTGTTTTGATTAAGGAAGCTACATCAGCTGATAAGGAACCACCTCCTTTGTTTCTCCTCAACAGTCTGTGCCACAGACAAATGTTTTTTGTCTCTCAAGACCTGCCATAATGCAAAGGCCAAAACAGTATTCTCCTGATATCTCGTTGAGCAGGTCAGGGATCAAGCTAAAGATAGGGTACCAAGTGTGTTATTGAGTAGAGTGACTAATTGATTCAAGCTGATTCAAGAGTTACAAACTAATCACCCAATTTACTTACCATGAAGACCAGCAGTTTGAGTGTGTTGCTCTGCCTTCCCCAATATGATGTATCTGACATTCAATTGAGATGGCACAGTGGCACAGTGATTAGCACTGCTGCCTCTCAGAGCCAGGGACCCAGGTTCAATTCTGGCTTCAGGTGACAGTCCTGTGTGGAGTTTACACGTCCTCCCCATGTCTGTTTGGGTGATCTGCTTTCCATCCACACTCCAAAGATGTGCAGATTAGGTGGATCAGCCATGCTAAATTGTTCCTTTGTGGCAGGGTAAATATATGGTGTTACGGGTTTAGGCATGGATGGGATTGCTGCTGGCACAGACTTGATAGGCCAAATGGTCTCCTGTAGGGATTGTAAGATTCTCTGATCATCTACTGCAGAAATAAAAGCTCAGATTGTTTCTACTCACAAAAATAGTAGCTTTTTTTTTACAAAGTCGGGAGTATGATGGCATTAGCTCTACTTGCTTAGACAACTGCAGCTCAAACATCACTCAGGAAACTCAGTGTCATCCAGAATAGACAATGTCCTTGATTGGTACCGATGTCTATCACCTTAAATATTCATTCCCTCCATAGATACACCCTGGCTGCAGTGTGTGCCATCTACGAGATATAATACAGCAACTTGCGAAGGTTCCTTTGGCAACATCTCCCAAACCTGTGACCTCTACTGCGGTGGCACAGTGGTTAGCACTGCCAGGGGCCTGTGTTCGATTCCTGGCTTGGGTCACTCTCTGTGTGGAGTCAGTAATTTTTTCATCATCACCCCTCTTTTCATTATTTGTGACATCCTCAGTGACATTCAATCTTTTAGAGACAAACTTTTTTGAAAGAGCTCCCTGTGTCTGCATGGGTTTCCTCTGGGTGCTCTGGTTTCCTCCCACAATCAGAAAGACAAGTTGATTAGGTGCATTGGCCATTCTAAATTCTCCCTCAGTGTACCTGAATAGGTGCTGGAGTATGGCAACTAGGGGATTTTCACAGTAACTTCATTACAGTGTTAATATAAGCCTACTTGTAATGCTAGTAAATAAACTTTAAACTTTACAAACCCAGAAGGGTAATGTAGGTGCACAGTTCCCATCCAACTCTCACACCATCCCAAGCTGGAAACATGTTAGCAAGCGGTTCACCATCACTTGATCAAATCTCAAGATTCTCACCCTCAGACCACAATGGGAGTAACTTCGCCATATTGAATTAGATGTTCCGTACAATCCCTACAGTGCTGAAGGAGGCCATTCAGCCCATTGAGCCTGCACTGACAACAATTCCACCCAGGCCATATTCCTGCAATCCCATGCATTTACCCAGCTAAGCCTCCTGACACTAAGGAACAATTTAGCATGGCAATCCACCAAACTCACATGCACTTCTATGGACATCAAAAAGGCAGCCATTCATAAGTTCTGGAAATAGAAGAGGCATATCCAACTGGAAACTTTAATCCTTTCTTTCTCCATCTCTGCTGTGCTTGTTGCTAATCACTTCTATAATTTTCTCTTGTTATTTCAGGTTTCCAGTATCTGCTGTATTCTGCTTTAACCTTTTTGAGGATCTTTGGTGAAGTGCGATGAATACTAACCTTTGCAGTGATGTTCATATGTTGTAGAATCATTATTTTTAAAGGAGGTATCTGGTTGGCACGGTGGCACAGTGGTCAGCACTGCTGCCTCACAGCACTAGGGATCCAGGTTTAATTCCCGGTTTGGATCAGTGTCTGCGTGGGTTTCCTCCAGGCATTCCGGTTTCCTCCCACAGTCTTAAAGACATGTTGGTTAGGTACATTTACCCAAACAGGCATCGAAGTGTAACAACGTGGGAAATTTTACAGCAACTTCACGGTACTCTAATGTAAGCCTTACTTGTGACTAATAAATAAACTTTAACTAGTTTGTGCAGGAACAGCTGAAGCCGTGGACAAACGTGACTCAGTTTTTGTGTCCACAAGAGACTAATGTTAAATGACTCAGTCACTGACGGATTGGCAGATCTGACTGTGAACCATACAGTGCCCTGGTTCAAGTCGCAGTCTGTGCTGAGTTGTCTGATCTCAGCAGTCAGCAGCCAGGAAACAAACTGTGGTCATCATTCCTTTGGAGAGAAGAGGGGAAAGCAATTCGCCACGGTACCCAGTCCTGATTATTAGTGACAGATGCTGGAGCATCTGCACATCTGGATATTTTGTTCAGACAAATCATTAGGCTTGATATCAATGCTCTGCGAGATCAAACACCTCAGCTAATGTCTCTGAGCTCACTCTTGAAGAACGACCAGTTGATTCTGGGCTCCCGGTAGCACTGCTACTTCACAGCTCCAGGGTCCTGAGTTCGATTCTCGGCTCGGGTCACTGTCTGTGTGGAGTTTGCACATTCTCCTCATGTCTGTGTGGGTTTCCTCCGGGCACTCCGCTTTCCTCCCATAGTCGGAAGATTGATTGGCCATGCTAAGAAATTGTTCCTTAGTGTCCAGAGTAGCAGAGGTTAGAGGGATTAGTGGTATAATATGTAGGGATATGGGGATAGGACCTGGGTGGGATTGTGTTCGGTGCAGACTCAATGGGCCAAAGGGCCTCTTTCTATGATCTATGATTTCTATGATTCAGAAAAAGGAGATCAGAACCACATTTCAGTATTAGCCAGGAGAACATTCAAGAAAAAACTATCATTGCACCAGGAGTGGTGTCCTACAATCACAACCACTTTGACATTTAATGGCATTACCATTACTGAATCTCCCAATATCAATATCTTGGGGTTGCCATTGACAAGAAATTGGACTGGAGCAGCCATATAAATATTGTTGCCAGCAGCACAGAGACTGGGAATTCTGCAGTGAGTAACTCACTTCCTGACTCCCCAAAGCCTGTCCACCATCTGCAAGGCACAGGTCAGGAGTGTGATGGAATCTTTTCCAGATGCCTGGATGGCTGCAGTTCCAATAACAGTCAAGAAGCTCGACCCAAGACAAAGCAGTCCGCTTGATTGCTATCCCTTTCACAAACGTTCTCTCCCTTCACCACCGTCAAACACTGGCAGCCATGTGTACCATCTACAAGATGCACTGCAGGAATTCAACAAGTTTTCTTAGGCACTTTGCAAACCCACAGCCATTTCCATCTAAAAGGACAAGAGTAACAGATAATTGGGAAAACAACCACCTGGAAGTTTCTCTCTGAGTCACTCACTATCCTGACTTTGAAATACATCGCTGTTCCTTCACTGCCGTATGGTGAAAAATCATGTATTTCCTTCTCTACCAGCACTGTAGGTGTGTCTACACCTCGGGGATTGTAGTGGTTCAAGAAGGCAGCTCATACAGATAGAAGTCTACATGATTATGAGGGGCATGGACAGGGTGGATAGTTAGAAGCTTTTTCCCATGGTGGAAGAATCAATTACTAAGGGGTTTAAGGTGCGAGGAGCAAGGTTTAAAGGAGGTGTACGAAGCAAGTTTTTTACACAGAGGGTGGTGGATGCTTGGAGCTCCCTGCCGGATATGGTAATGGAAGCAGATACAATAGTGACATTCAAGAGGCACCTTGACAAATACATGAATAGGATGGGAACAGAGGGATATGGTCCCTGGATGGGTAGGGGGTTTTAGTTCAGACAGGCAGCATATAGGCTTGGAGGGCTGAAGGCCCTGTTCCTGTGCGTAATTTTCTTTGCTGTTTGTTCTCATCTCTGCTTTCCAGAAAATGTTTGACAAGATACCTCATAAGTTTATGTCATAAGAGTCCATTGTGTTGAAGATAATACCCTGATATGGACAGAAAACTGGATAATGGACAGCAAACAGTGAATGTGGATAAGATGTTCTTCATCAGGTTGGTGACCTGCAATCAGTGGGCTTCTCTAGGGACCAGTGCTGGGATCATAATTATTTACAATATATATTAATGATGTGGAGGAAAGAAGCAAATGTACTGTAACCTCATTTGCAGACAACACAAAAATAGTTGGAAAGGCAAGTTTTGAGAGGAATACAAACAATTTACAAAGAGATATTGATAGGTTAAAAAAGTGGGCAAAAAACTGGCAGGTGTAGTGTAGTGTGGGAAAACGTGAAGTTATTAATTTTTGGAAGGGAGAATGAAAGAACAGAGTATCATTCAAATGGAGAAAAACTGCAGAAAGCAGCAACACAAAGAGACTTGTGCATGAAACACAGAAAGATAATGCACAGGTACAGCAAGTAATCAGAAAGGCTAATAGAATGTTGGCCCTTATTTCAAGAGGACTGGAGTACAGGAGTAGAGAAGTCTTGCTGCAACTGTACAAAAGTACTGATGAGATCACATCTGCAGAACTGTGGCAGCATCTACAAGGAGGAAAAAGAGCTCATGTTTTGAGTCCAGATGATCCTTTTTCAAAGCTCTACTTGCCACAGAGTTTTGACAAAGGGTCATCTGGACTTGAAACGTCAGCTCTTTTCTCACCTTACACATGCTGCCAGACCTGCTGAGATTTTCCAGCATTTTCTCTTTTGGTTTCAGATTCCAGCATCCACAGTAATTTGCTTTTATCTGGAATACTATGAGCAGTTTTGGTCCCCTTATATAAGGAAAGACATTGGAAACAGTTCAGAGAAGATTCACTCGGATGATCCCCAGTATAGAGGGATTGTCTTATAAGGAAAGGTTAAACAGTTTGGCACTCTACTGATTGGAGCTTAGAAGAATGAGAAGTGATCCAATTGAAACATGTAGAATTCTTAAGGGGCTTGACAGGGTAAATACTGAGAGACTGTTTCCTCTCATGGGAGAGTCGAGGACCAGAGGTACCAATTTAAGATTTGAGGCGAGGAGGAATTTCTTCTCTTTGAGGATTGTGAATCGTTAGAACTCGCTGTCTCAGAGAAACGTGGGGATAGAATCCTTGGGCGGAATTTTCCCAGAACAGTTTATGCAAAGGTCCATTGACTTCGAGGGGGATATTCCTGCCTTGGGGCAAGGAACTTTTACAGATATAGAAAGCATCTTTCTGGTTGTATCACAGCTTGGTATGGCTCTTGCTCTGCCCAAGACTCCAAGAAATTACACAGGATTGTGAATGAAGCCCAGTCCATCATGCAAACCAGCCTCCCATCCATAGATTCTGTCTATACTTCCTGCTGCTTTGGCAAAGCAGCCAACATATTTAAGGACCTCACACACACCGGATATTCTTTCTTCCACCTTCCCCCATCAGGAAAAAGATGCAAATGTCTGAGGTCACGTACCAACTAACTCAAGAACAGCTTCTTCGCTGTTGCCATCAGGTTTTTGAATGGATCTACCTTGCATTAAATTGATCTTTCTCTACACTCTGGCTATAACTGCAACATTACGTTCTGTACTCTCTCGTTTCCTTCCCTGTGTATGCTTTGCCTATAAAGCACACAAGTAACTTTTTACTGCACACTAATATATGTGACAATAATAAATCAAGTCAAGTCAAGAGCATGGCCGGAAAATCCCACCTCTTGTGTATATTTAAGGCTGAGATAGATTTATAAACAGTAAGGGAATAAAAAATGACAGGGAAGGGGCATTGACATCCTTCACTGCACTGAGGAAAATAAGCTCCAAGTTTTGTGTTTTAAGTTCCCTCATACCGAGAATGGGGCAGCATGGAGATTATCACTGCTGCCTCACAACATCAGGGATCCAGGTTCAATTCTGATCTCGGGTCACTATCTGTGTGGGGTCTGCACATTGTCCCCGTGTCTGTGTGTGCTTACTTCTTCCCTCAGTCCAAAGACATGCAGGTTAGGTTGATTGGCTTTGCTAAATTGACCCTACTGTCAGGGAGATTATTAGGGTAAATATGTGGGTTTATGGGGATAGGCTGGACAGGATTGTGGAGGATGCAGACTCGATGGGCCAACTGATCTCCTTCTGCACTGTAGGGATCCTATGATTCTCTGAATGGAAAGAGGATGGACCCAACATATTAATGAAACATTAGCGTAGAAACAGATGGAAAATCTAACTGAACAATCCTGATGTTATCCATTCAGGGACATTCCTGGAAGAGTTAAAAAGGGGAAGTAGATACAACATAAAAACGTTTGTCACAATGGGGACAGATTATTGCAAGTTGAAAAGTCAATTGGATAATACTTGTTTAAAAAAGAGTAGAGATTCCGGGAAAAATCTGCAATTGAAGAATTAGCACGGACACAGTCATGGATTGGACTCCATCCGTGTTTCAGTTTTTATGTTGCGAGAGGTCATGTAAATAGCCTGAATGATGAGTTTGAAATAGCTGAGTAAGTTCAGCCAGTCACTAATGTAATTCTATACCTCAAGAATAAACCTCGAAAAGGTTATTGTAACGTTAAAACCTTGAATTATTAATTTTTAATTGAGGAATTGTTGCCGAGTTACTCAGTTCCTTTCTCGGAATACCGCAGCCGTCTTTAGCTCTGTTTGCTTAAGTATCTGACAAGGGAGTGCGTGGGGGCCAAAGAGGTCTTATCATCAGCTGCATCGCAGCACACAAGAGGCGGGGGAGAGAGAGAGAGAGAGAAGAGAGACAGCTGGATGTATAAGTGCAAGAACACCATCACTTTGTTCCTTTTTTAAAAATTATTTTGCCCTTTCACCCTCCGTGAGGTGAGTGCAAATCCAGAACTGGCCTGAAATAGCTCATGAAGTGGAGGTGCCATCATTGGACTGGGGTAAACACAGTAAGAAGTCTCTAAACACCAGATTAAATTTTAACCTGCTGTTGTGAGATTTCTTACTGAAATAGCTCCCCAGAGGCCGGTGTCCCTTCACCAGGTTTCCTTCATTTACAAATTTGTCTCTGTTCCTGAGAATGCTTCAAGTGCCAAGAATCCGGAGTTTCAGCAGACCTGACGATCCTCAATACCTATACAGGTGAGGGTCCCTGATGGGGTAGGCAATCATTGCCTCAATCAGGGAGCTCATACTCCTAAGGCCAACCTCATGGACCTCACTGAGGTCATTACGTGGCAGATAAGATGTCACGTCTATCTGTTGAACGTTCACATGAGGTGAGATTCAGCAGTCATTGCCTTTCTCTTTACAGTCATTGGTGGGAAGTGGGCATCACTGGCTGGCCAGAATTTATCGTCCATTCCTTGTTGTCCAAGAGCAGTTGAGAGTCAACCACATTGCTGTGGTTCTGGAGTCACAAGTAGGCCAGACAAGATAAGGGTGACAGATTTCCTTTCCTAAAAGATATTAGTGAACCAGATGTGTTTTTCCAACAAGCAACAACTGTTTCATGGCCATCAATAATCCTTAATTCCAGATATGTTTGATTGAATTCAGATTCTACCACCTGCCAACAATCCCACCCAGGCCCTATTCCCATAATCCCACATATTTATCCCACACAAACACAGAACAATGTGGGATTCGAAACTGGGTCCCCAGAACATTAACTGAGTTTCTGGATTAATAGTCCAGCAATATTATCACTAGCCCATCATCTCCCCATTGAGCACATTTCCCCTAATTTACCCTTTTGTTAATTAAGCCAGCAAATGTACTTATGTAGCAGAGAGCATAGCTACAGCAACAACCAGTGAGATTGATATAGCATCTCAAACCAAATATCCAGGAAGGCTAATGTGGAAAAAAATTGACAGTGAGCCACAGTAAGAAACATCAGAACAGGTAATCAAAGGCTAGGTCAGAGGTAGGTTTTAGGGAGCATTGTAACGAAGGAGGGAAGGATTCAGAGGAAGAAAGATTTAGTGATTTGGCGATTCAGGGAGCTCAGGGATAAAGTATGGCCATCAATGGAGGAGTGAAATAGTTAGAGAAAGCACCAGAGGCCAGAACTGCAGAAACAGGTATCTTACAGCATTGCACAACTGGGTGAGGTCACAGGGAGAGGGAGAGACAGATCTTAATACAAGGACGTGAATTGTAAGCATGAGGCATTGCCCATCCTGGAGCCAAGATGGATCAGTGAGCTCCAGGAAATAGAATGCCTAGAGATGTGCGGGTTAGATGCATTGGCCATGCTAAATTGCCTGTTAGTGCTTAGGTTAGAGGGATACTAGGGAAATATGTTGGGTCACAGGGGTAGGACCCATGTGGCATTGTTGTCGGTGCAGAATTGAGGGGCCGAATGGCCTCCTGCTGCCCTGGTATCTATGATTTCTCTGAGAATCCAAGTTGGAATGGCTGTGTGGCACAAAGTGGAACTAATAGGTAATGATGTATGTTCTCCCCTGTGATTTCCAAGCAATGGTGCTCATAGCTGTTAAAGAAGCCTTGGTTTATTAACTACACTGCTCGATGTGAAACTCATTCAGAGAAATATAACAGCTTTCACGTCCTTGATACAACCCAAAGTTCTTCTCTTCAGATAAGTTTCAGTTTATTTATTAGTCACAAGTTGCTTTGCTTTAACATTGCAATGAAAATCCCCAAGTTGCCATATTCCAGCACTGTTCAAGTAGACCGAAGGAGAATTTAGCATGGCCAATGTACCTAACTAGCATATCTTTCGGACTGTCGGAAGAAATTGGAGCACCCAGAGGAAACCCATGCAGACACGGGGAGAATGTGCAGACTCTGCACAGACAGCGACCCAAGCTGGGAATTGAACCTGGTTCCCTGGGCGGCATGGTGGCACACTGGTTAGAACTGCTGCCTCACAGCTCCAGGGACCTAGATTTGATGTGCATATTAAGTGCATTTATCATTCTTAATTGCCCCTTAGTGTCCTAGGATGCGTAGGTTAGAGGGATTAGCAGAGTAAATATGTGGGATTACAGGGATAGGATTTGGGTAGGGGATGTTGTCGATGGGCCGAATGGTCTTCTTCTACACTATAGGATTTTTATGTCCCTGGGACAGTGAGATAGCAGTGTTAACTACTGTGCCACCAGGCTGCCGCCACAGTGTCAAAGTTTATATCCATTAATTCTAATCAATGCTTCATCCATAAAACAATGTCATAACCCATGTAGCCAGTTTTTAGAACTGCACTGTGGGATTGGTCTAGTTTTTTCTCATTCTTTCACGGGACACAGGAGTTATTGGCTAGGCCAACATTTTTGTTCATCCAAAATTTCCCTTCAGAATGTGATGTTGATCTGTCTGAATAACCTGCTGTAACTTGAGTGGTACAAGTACACCTACAGTGCTGTACAGGAAGGGTGTTGCAGGATTTCGGCCCAGCAACAGTGATGGAATGGTAATACTGTTCTGAGCCAGGATGGTTAGTGGCTTAAAGGGAACTGTAGGTGGTGACATTCCTATGCATCTACTGCCTTCGTCCTTTGAGGTAGTGGAGGTTGTAAGTCCGGAAGATGCTGTTAAATAAGCCTTGGTGAGTCCTTATAGTGCACCTTGTAGATACTATACACGACTGCCTCTGTGTGCGAGTGATGAAGGGAGTGAATGTCTGTGGAAGGGATCTCAATCAAGCGGGCTGCTTTGACCTGCATGGTGTTGAGCTTCTCAAGTTCTGTTGGAGCTGCACACGTCCAGACAAGTGAGAGCATTCTGTCACACTCCTGACTTGTGGCATACAGATGATGGCTTTGGTAGTCAGGAGGTGAGTTACTCTCCACAGAGTTCCCAGCCTCTGAACTGCTCTTGTATCTACAATGTTTAAGTGGTTGGTTGAGTTCAGCTTCTCATCAACGATAGCTGGATGTCGATAGTGGAGGATTTCTTCTCATCTAGTCTACCAAACTCATCCCTTCCTAATGACATTGTGGTCAACCCACAGCACGTGGACGGCAGCGATTCAAGAAGGCAGCTCACTGTCGCCTTTTCAATGGATGGGCAATAAATAAGAATGCCATTGAATGTCAAGAGGAGATGATTGGGTTCTCTGTCATTGCAGATGGGCATTGCCTGGCACCCTACGCATGAATGTTACATGCCCAAGGTCAATGGTGAAACATGAGCTGATGATTTGTACCACAGAAACTGCTCCCTGCTGAATCAAGCCGACACTTATTACAGACCCATTAGTGCACCGACAGTCTTCCACACTTCTCCTCATTCCATCCTTGAGTGCAGCAGAGGGATTTCCTTATCTGTTTGCTGTCCATTTCTTTCTGTGCGTAGGTGTTGAGTGTGTGAATCAGGTTTCATGATGTCAGTACACAGTCTGCTCTCAAACACACGATATGGAGCACGGTGAAGAGGCCCATCACACCTAGACTGACTCTTTAAAAAAATTGTACAATTATTGCCACTTCCCCGGTCTTTTTCCTTCAAATTTGTCTTTTTCAACCATTTATCTATTTCCCTCCAGGGATCAAAGGTTTCAGGAAGGGAAGGTAGGATCAGCCTATTGAGTTGGATGATCAGCCAATGGCGGAGCAGGTTTGAAGAGCAGAATGGCTTTTGATGTTACCATTGAATCTGCTTCCACCACCCTTCCAGGCAGTGAATTCCAGAGCTCCATACTGCTACAAAACAATCTTCTTTCCTCCCTGGTGCTTTTACCCATCACCACACTGGGAATTGAATCTGGGCCCCTGGCACTGTGGGGCAGCAATGATAACCACTGTGCCACCGTGCCAGTTTCTGGAAATGTCCCATGTGGATTATACTGTCAGAGTTTTTTGTGAGGAAGGGGAAACACCTGAAAGAAAGTTACAGAAGATGCAAAAGGTTGAACTAATCTTCTGAATTTGTGAGGACAATGGAGACCATTTCATACATTTTTTAAAAAAAATATAACTTACGGGATGAGGCTTCGCTGGCTAGGCCAGCATTTACTGCCAGTCTCACCAAATATCCAAAAACACCCAATTATTTGTTTATCTCTCAGGAGAAAACAGGACAAGCTCTTCACCCTGCAGAGACAACCAGACCATTCCTCTCTCTAGGAGAAACCAACAATCTGCCAGGGCCAAAATCACCCAACTTAACTGCTGCAATCTGTGACCAACTGTGCCTGATAGACAAGTCAAATTGTAAATGAATGAAGAACTTTTATCTGAACTTCTTATTTGTGTGTGTGTGTGTGTGTGTGTGTGTGTGCGCATGTGCATGTATGTGTGTGCTTTTGAGTGTACATATGCATATGTATGTGTGAGTGTATGTGGAGTATGTTTCTGTGTGTGTGCGTGTGCACACATGCATGAGTGTGTGCGTATTTCTGTGGGTACGTGCGTGTGTGTGTGTCTATATATGTGTTTCTGTATGTATATGTGTGTGTGTGCGTGTTTCTGTGTGCATGTGTGTGTGCGCGTGCACGCATATGTGTGTTTCTGTGTGTGCGTGTGTGAATGTGTGTGCGCGTACCTGTGTGTATGGGTGTGTGTGTCTGTGTCCTTCTGTATGTGTGTGTCTCCTTGGCTTTTAATAACTGATAAACATATTCTCTTTTTGTCTCAAAACCTGGTTAAATTGGCTGCTTATAAAAACTAAATACATTTGGATTGTGAAATGAATCTTAAACAAACCTTTGTTAGAACTAACTAAGGAGATTGGAGAAAAGGGATGCCGGCTTATTCCTCCCAGCTCAGCTGTAACACCCTGTCTAAGGTCTGATAAATGGATCAATGGGCGAAATGCCAGAGGCTGCTGGCACTCATGGCACAGAATCACGGCATGAATCAGCACCTTCAGGGGAACAATGGAGGGAAAATCATTTTAAACAAAGCTCATTTCAAAGTTAACCTAGACCATAAATGGCTCTCAATGTAGATAGATAGAGCCGTAAAAAAAAACCAATATGGGTATAATCAACTGTACTGTAGAATTATTATTGTCTATAAATAGCACAAACTTTTACTTATTGTGCAAGTCAAGTGGTCCTTAATCCATATTTCAAGACAAATAGGATTTACACAGTAGCGGTACTGCAATGTTATCCAAACAGAATCAGTTGTGTTAAGACAGATTTTTGGAAGTAACTTCTACATATACACATAGAAGGCTAATTAAATGTGTTGCAGGTTTGCTGCAGGAATGGTGAGATAAGCCTCAGAAGAGATAGCAGTGGGATGAAGTGGCTAATGTGAAACAGCATCAGGGAGCATGCTAATGAAGGAATTATTCAACTCAGCCAATTGTCTTTATTGCTGAATATTTTCTTTATTGTTGAATATGTCCACTGCGGATGGTTCAAACTCTTTTGTTGCCAACCACTGTCAGTCTCTGGCTTGCTCAGAGAAGTGAAGCGTGGTGGGCCTAAAAATTATTGTGCTAAGCAAGGTAGATGGAATGTGTTCGAAAACAACAGGATTGGAAAGGAGATTACAACAAAATATGGTGGATGTTGAAATCTAAAGGAAAAACAGAAAGTACTGGAAAATCTCAGCTCCTCTGACAGCATCCATGAAGAGAGAATAGAGGCAACGTTCGAATCTGGATCAGAGCTTCAGGGGTCTGCCAAGTGGTCAGCCAGGCTCTATTCTCTCTCCACAGATGCTATCAGAACTGCAGAGATTTTCCAGCATTTTCCGTGTTTTTGTTTGTATTGTAAAAGTGCTTAGCTGGATTAGAACGGAGAGAAAAATAGACTGAGCTTTTCTTTTCATACTCTTTTTAAAATACCCGTATGAGGGATGTAGGTGTCATGAGTAAGGACAGTATTTAATCTCTGATCCTTGTTGCCTTGGCGATGGTGATGGTGAGCCTTCTCCATGAACAACTGAAGTCCATTTTGTGGAGGTGTTCCAACGGTACTGCCGGAGTTCCAGGATTTTAACGGAGCGGTGAATGATGTCCTGGAGATGATGGGGTTCACTTGTCTTCCTAGCCGGTAGACATCATGGACTTTTGTGAGCTACTGTTGAAGGTATCTTGCTAAGTTGGCTCAGTGAAGAGTACACATGCAGTTACCGTGCGATGTAGGGGGGAAACAGTGAATATTTGGACCTGTGAAATGTGTAATTGGTTCAGTTCAGACTTTCTCCAGCCTTGGTGTAAGTCTCCATTGACTGCAAGAAGTAACGCACAAGCATATTGTCAGCATCATTTAGGAATCCTGGCACACCACTGCCAGATTATTGGAGAATAGGGCACAAATCATCAGGAGTGGAATTTAACGTTCTCCGCTGGACAGGTTCGATGGGATGGGGGTGATATTTAATCAGTGAGGAGGGTGGTGGGTGGAGAACTGTCTCTGCCCCAGTTAAGCTCATGATAGGGGGTCTGAGGATGGCCTTCCCGTGCTACCAACATTGGAGAGGCCCGCAAATGGGCAATTAATGCCCACTTAAATACTTCATCCAATCATCCCTGTTATTCAGTCAGCAATCTCTGCTGGGATTATATGTAAAAGAGGGAGAGGGTGGGGAGTAGTCTTGAATCAAATGCACTCAGTGCCCGATTGAGGGACAGCATCAAGAGGGGGCAGGCAGAGTCTATAAGAGCTACCCCCTGCCTTTGCATTCTGATACCTCCCTCTCTCCCTGCCTCCACCTCACAAATTCCCATCACTAACCTGTGGCTTGGGTCCCTCAGCGATCCTGGGCCCCTGGTGGGTACATTACCAACGGTGGGCACTACCTCCCAAGTGGGACTGCCAAGCAATGCTACTAGCCTGCGATTGGCTGGAAGCTCTTGAGGAAGGAGGTTGAGATTTCTTTTCCTGAGCCTTTGCTCCTAGGTAAGCCCTGGTGCTGCCTAGTTATATGTCTGATTGCCACGTAATGCAGTGGGTGTTTGGCATAACGAGGGTTAATGTGGATCTGGAGAACAGTACAGCCCACATTGAGTGATAGAGAGGCTACATGATTGTAGACTTTTTACTGAGAGAAATGACGTGAAGATAACACTCACGTGCAACCATATCTTGCAGATGTGTAGATAGTTGCATGGCAACAATAAACAGTTTACATTCAACTGTACAAACCCCTTAGTCAGGCATCAAACACTTACAAAGGTGGGCCTTCACGACAAGTGGTGATAGAAGGCTCTTTTCAGTTTTCCAGCTGGGTGACTCCGGAAAAAGATTAAAGTTGTGGAAATTGCCACTTTGTGCAGTTAAAAGCTCATTTATTGGGGTCACAAGTCAGCTTACATTAACACCGTGATGAAGTTACTGTGAAAATCCCCTAGTCGTCACACTCCGACACCTGTTCAGGTATACTGAAGGAGAATTTAGGGTGGCCAATATGTCCAACCAGCACATCTTTTGGAGTGTGGGAGGAAACCGGAGCACCTGGAGGAAACCCACAGAGACACGGGGAGAATGTGCAGACTCCACACAGACAGTGACCCAAGCCGGGCACTGTGAGGCAGCAGTGTTAACCACTGTATCACCGTACTGCCCTTTAAGTGGATAGTTGACATGCCTTAGAAGAATGCAGCAGTGAATTGGTTAAGAAAACTAACGTCAGTTGTGAGGTTCCCACACTGCAGAGGTCATATTGGAGGAACTTTAACACGATGGCTATGCACCTATCTCTTGGCTCGGCACAGACGTTCCAACACCGTGTATATGTCCAAAGGGAAACAAAGTTGTGTCACTGTGAGTCGTAATGTAAACGGGCTGGAGATACCAGACAGATAAGTGGCCCATTTAAATAACGCATATCCGTCTGAGCAGACTCAGGTTACTTCCCTTATCCATCACAAGAATCATAAATAAACATGGGGAATTATTAGACTAAGCTGTTGGAAATGGGACAGACTTGGCTGAGGTGAGTTTCTATTCATTTGGTAACACATCATCCATTGTTCCTGACAGGAATTAGTGTGCGTCTCATCCCCATCATCTGTCACTTGCCTTGCCTACAACACAAGTCTGAAAGCACCCTATGGCTTTGGTGGTTCTCGTTGAGATCATCAATCTTCCTCGTCACACACGCTGAAGACTTATCAACACAGCTCCACGCATTATATCATTAACATTCTTCAACGTGGCATCTCTCTAAAGGGAATGCAAGTTTCATTCGATTGACCTGTTAGCCGACATGTAAAGGTTTTGAGTTCGTTACTTTCACATACCAATGACACTTTGAATGTAGGGCTAAGGTTCGAGCCGATGAAAAGGAGTATTGAACCATTTGTAATATGAACTGTCGATATGCTACTCTCACTACAATTGCCCTCAAAGTCGGCAGCCTTCCATCCCTTGACTCTGTCGACACGTCCCGCTGTCTCGGCAAAGCAGCCAACATAGTTAAGGATCCCACGCACTCTGGACATTCTCTCTTCCACCTTCTTCCGTCAGGAAAAGGGTAGAAAAGTCTGAGGTCATACCAACCAACTCAAGAACAGCTTCTTCCCTGCTGCCATCAGAATTCTGAATGGACCTCCCTCGCATTAAGTTGATTTTTCTCTACACCCTAGCTAAGAATATGACAATACATTCTGTATTCTCTCCTTTCCTTCTCTATGAACAGCATGGAGCTTTGTCTGTATAGCGTGCAAAAAATAATACTTTTCACTGCATGCTAATACATGTGACAGTAATAAATCAAATCAAATGTAATCAAAAAAATAGGAGTAGGCCTTTTGAGCCTCCTCCACCATTTTGTTGCCTTGTGGCAAACTCTACAACTCAAGACTGAAGGCCCCCTGATACTGATTTTAATTTGGATAAAAACAAATTACTGTGAATGCTGGAATCTGAAACCAAAAGAGAAAATGCTGGAAAATCTCAGCAGGTCTGGCAGCATCTGTAAGGAAAGAAAAGAACTGACCCTTTGTCAAAGCTACCTCTCTGACACAATATCTTACCCAAGTCCTCTCCTCTGCCCTATCCCTGTAACCCCATACGTTTCCCATGGCTAATCCATCTAACCTGTACACCTTGAGACACTGAGGGACAATTTACCATGGCCAATCAATCTAACCTGCATGGGCGGAATTCACCTCAAAAATTTCTAATTGGGATAATCCATGTTGGTTTTTTCAGTGGGAGTTCAGAGAAGAATCTCCCAGAAATCAGGACCTAGTCTCGCTGGGGATGTTAGCAGCACATCTCTGAGCAGGCCACTGCGCATGCATCGATCTATCAGTGCCGATGTCCGTGCGTGCGCAGTGGTCCCTGTCCGCCAGTCTCCTGCTGGCTTGCTCGATTACTGCCCAACCCACCTGCCATGTGAATCCCCCGCCCCCCCCCCCCATCCCCAAAGTATGCCTGGGCCAGCCTCAACACCTCCCACCCCCACCCCTGTTATCCAAAACACCCCAGCGGGCTGGCTATTCTCTCACTCGGGTGGCCAGTCCTAATCGCTGGCCTCCCTCCCTCCCTCCCCCCACCGATCCTCTCTGCAAAAGGGCAGCAGGACCCCTCACTCGCACTGATCGCCCCCTATTAGGCCCCTACCAGGCCCCATTCCTGTGAGGCTCTGCCCCCTTGGCACTTCGCTCTGTCTGGTGGGCAGTGCCAAAGTGCTCCCTCAGTGTTGGCATTTTGCCCCTTAGGCATTGCCAGAGTGACAATACTCGGGAGCACCACCCCTCAGCGCCAGACCCTCTGGGGGGCCTCAATTATCCCCTCCCTTCACTCCAACAGAGTCGGGTTGCCAGCTACCAGGAAGTGGGGAATTATAATAATTGCGGCTAGAGTGAACTACTCCTGGCAGAGGGGAGATAATGTTTGTATTTAAAATATATTTAAATGTGCATTTGAATAATATATGCAATTTGCTGCTGATTTCCGGCGTGGAGCTGATGCTGCTGGAAATGAGGAACTGGGAGACGCTATTAGGCCTGGACGCCCAGCACATTGGGAATCTCCCATCCTACTGTGCTACCTTTATAGCCGCAGTGGGATGGGAGACTCCCCACTCTCCCAGGGAAGAAACCGGAGCAGCCAGAGGAAACCCACACAAACATGGGGAGAATGTGCAAACTCCACACAGAGAGTGATTCTGAAGCTGGAATCGAACCGAGGTCCCTGCTGCTGTGAGGTAGCAGATTTAACCAACTGTGCTGTCCTTTAACTGAATAGAATTGTGGCTTCCACACTGACTAGGGGTACACGGGGCTGGGGTCACCCCCATCCCTGAGAGATGATGGCCAATCGGGTGAGTCATTGAGGATCGCTGCTGTAGGTCAGACACTGAGGGAAGAGGGATGGTTTTTGCTGGGAAAGTTTAGACAGGCCACATGGAAGTGTGTGAGAGTTGCTTTCAGGTGGCCAGATGGGTGTAACTAGTCAGAAGGCGGCCATATCGTCATTGTATGGTGGTGGTGGGGGGGGGGGGGGGGGGGTGTACAGCCATTGAGCACAGGGTGCCTGTCAGGCCACCAGGGTTTGTGCCAGGAGGTCTGCGCACCTCTATCGTGGGCAAAATGCCAGCAGCAACAGGAAGAGGCCCTTAGGTGACCGCTTATTGGCTGGCCTACCCAACCATTACCCCACCACTGGCAAAATTCCAGTGGAGGGTGTAGGCCATGGGCACAGTGCCCTCTGCCATGCCACCTGATTTTTTATGCCCCCATATCACCTGCCAGCCTCCTTCCAGAATTCTCACCTTTGGGCATTTCAGCAGCTTTAGAATTGTGACTAAAATGTTGGTACGGGAGAAATCAAGAGATTAGAGACTGCAGGGTCAGAGCAGGGTTTCCTGTTAGAAGGCTTTGCTTTGTACACTGTCAGCATTACTGTGTGTCTGGGAGGGTTACAGATATGGCACTATTGAGCAGAAATAAGTTTTTAGCGCAGAAGACAGCTTTAACAAGGCATGTGGGGGATCTATTTAAATTCAGAGCAGATAATGTGACTGAGAAGAAAAATAAAACATGGAAGCTACAAGCTGCTACAAGTTGGGGAGGGTGGTGGAGCGTGGAGGCTGGAGTTGTTGGCCAGACTTAAAAACCGTAGGCCCGATTTTGATCTCTTTTGCATGCCAAGAATGCAGGTGCAGCAAGAACTGAAAAAGGCCAATTGTATGTGGGCTTTCATTGCGAGAGGACTTTATTATAGGAGCGAGGATGTCTTATTATAGCTGTGCAAGGTCGTGGTGAGACCACACCTAGAGTATTGTGAGCAGTTTCGCTCTTCTTATCTAAGACAGGATATACTTGCCAGAGAGGGAGTGCAGCGAAGGTTCACCAGATTGATTCCTGGGATGGCAGGATTGTCACGTGAGAAAAAATTAAGTCGATTAAGTCTGTATTCACTGGAATTTAGACAAATGAAGGGGATTCTGATTGAAATGCATAAAATTCTGATAGGGCTGGATGCAGGGATGTTATTTCCTCTGGCTGGAAGGTTGAGAGCAAGGGGTCACAGTCTCAAGAAAAGGGGTATGCCATTTAGGATTGAGATGAGGAGAAATTTCTTCACTCAGAGTGGTGAACCTGTGGAATTCTCGACCAGGGAAGACTGTGGATGCCAAGTCACTGAATGTATTCAAGAAGGAAGTAGCGATAATGGAACAAGAAATAAATAAATAAAGTTGTGCCTAGAAGAGATGTAAATGTTCTCCTCGTGTCTGCATGGGTTTCCCCCGGATGCTCCCACAGTCCCCATTAAGAGCAAAGGAAACAAAAATGTAGAGAAATAAAAGCAGCAAAGAGAAAGGGAAGGAATTTGAGGCAAAGGTGTAAAGTACTTGAATTAAATGTTGAACAGAATTCGGACAAAATGTCATCAACCTGAAATTGAAATTTTCTGACCCTTCACACGATGAAATCTTCTGGTCCAGCCGATGGTGACCATCCCACCCCACCGTTCCCCAGCATGGAGGATGCGGGGAATGCAGAATCCCGGAAGGACTAGAAGATCCCCCCACCAACCAACGGCAGGCCTCTTCCACCAGCAGGAAAGAGGGGGAGTTTGACAGAAAATCCCGAAGGTTATCCCTGTTCCTCTCTCCACAGATGCTGCCTGACCTGCAGGTGTTGCCCCATTTTCTGTTTCTATGTCCGATTTCTGACACCTGCAGTATTTTTCATTGAATTCCCTACAGTGCAGAAGGAGGTCGTTCGACCCATCATGTCTGCACCGACAACAATCCCATCAGGTCCCTACTCCCGTAATCCTCCATATTTAACCTGCTAATCCTTCTAATCTACTCATCCCATGATACTAAAGGGCAATTTAACACGGTCAATCAATCTAACCTGCACATCTTTGGACTGTGGGAGGAAACTGGAGCATCTGGAGGAAACCCATGCAGACACAAGGAGAACATGCAGACTCTGCACAGACAGTGACCTGAGACTGAAATTGAACATGTGTCCCTGGAGCTGTGGGGCAGCAGTGCTAATCACTGCATCTTGCCCAATGATAACAGCCCTACCTTTACCACTGTCCCATTAAAGGATGTTAGATTTAACGTGCTTCCTTTTAGCTGATAACTCCTTTAAATAATGCCCCACTTGTTTCAGGTTTCCTGTTAGGTGGAGTAGTGTTGCAATTTGTTCCTTTAGCGTGAATTCTGGTGAAGAATTTTACATCCCTCGGCCACAGCAACACTGAAGACTTGTTAAATATTGAAAGTGGGAGGAATGCCTTAGCAGGTTTTCACAGCTGATCATTTCCAGTTCCACATTCCTCTCAGCGATGTGTTACCACTGCTAATATCAGAAAAGATTTTAATGAATTATTTTTTCTTGCCCCTGCAAAACGTAATGACGATGGCAGTCATTTTAATTTTAGTGAGTGAAGCATCAGTTTGCAGTGTGCAGGTGCTGGTTTCTGCTTGGCGCAGTGGGGTTAAACACTGGGGGCCTTAGTTTTTAAGTTGTGCTGTGGGAGTACTAGTGCCACAAATTGGTCTACATTAACACTGCAATGAAGTTACTGTGAAGATCTCCTAGTCACCACACTTTGGCGCCCTGTTCGGATACACTGAGAGAGAATTTAGCATGGCCAATGCACCTAACCAGCATGTCTTTCAGACTGTGGGAGGAAACTGGAGTACCCGGAGGAAATCCATGCAGACATGGGGAGAAGGTGCAGACTTCGCACAGACAGTGACCCAAGCCAGGAATCAAACTCAGAACCCTGGCATTGTAAGGCAGGAGTGCTAATCACTGTGTCACCGTGGCTCGCACCCCTCCCAGTATTATGAGCAGTGTTACGTCTGCTCCGATGGTACATAAAGATAACTTGAACACTGGGGCTGTTTACTGTACACATTCACAGTCAGTTCTAAGACTTTCTTTATTCATTCATGAGCGTGGGCATTGCTGGCTAGACCAGCACTTATTGCCGATCCTTAGTTGCCCTTGACACTGAGTGGCTTGCTAGGCTATCCAGAGGGCAGTTAAGAGTCAACCACATTGCTGCAGATCTGAAGTTACATGTAGGCCAGACCAGATAAGGATAACAGATTTCCTTCCCTAAAGGGCATTATTAAACCAGAAGGGTTTTTCCAACAATCAGCATTGGTTTCATGGTCATCAATAGATTCTTAATTCCAGACTCTTTTTAATTGAATTCAAATTCCATCATTTGCCACGTCGGGATTCGAACCCGGGTCCCCAGAACATTAGCTGAGTTTCTGGATTAATAATCTGATGATAACACCACAAGCCCATCGCCTCCCCACTGCCCAACAGGGTCCCACACTGGGAGGAGCTAATTCTTCAGGACTTGCACTCTTAAAGGGGCAGTCCACAACCCAAACACAACACACAATACATACACATGTATCACAAGCTGGGTCTAATGTTAGCCTCTTTAGCTGGAATGCAAGTTTCTTGGTTCCACCTCATGCTGGAGCTATTTTCCGCACAGGCAAGGTTTTGTGGGGGTCGGGCATGGGTATTGCGGTGGATGGGTCACTGAAGAGGCTTTGGAGCTGCCACCCACACAGAGCAGGAAGCCAAGTTAACTAATTAACAATCTTTTAAGGGCAATTGAAGAAGGCCAACTGGAATGCTCCTGTTAGCCTCCAGGGAGCAGCAGGGATTGTTTAACTGCCCTGGGGATGGCGTCCTGGCAGCAGATTGGGAATGGGGGAGGGGAGATTTTGAGGCCATTCGTGCCTTCCTGGTGTAGCAGTATTCACAGATCATACTGTAGTGAGGCAATGTCTAAGTATGTTCTGTCTACTGAAAAGCAGGACAACACCAACTAGACTAATTACTATCCCATCAGTCTACACCTGATCTTCAGAAAAGCAATGGAAGAAGTCATCAGCAGTGCTGTACCCCACTGAGACAGCCACTAACAGCCTGTGGGCCTGCCTGAAGCCCTGATACCTCAGCATTTGGATGAACGCCTGTCTGCAGGCCATTGATCTGCCCCTGTAGCATGTGGAGACTGAAGGCTGACTGGAAAATCCCAGCCGACCTCTATTACTTCAATTCAACAAGACCCTGCCAGCCTCTGAGCCTCATAACCAGGCTGGTCAAAATGGCCGACATTGGGAATGGGGTTGGAAAGCCGGCAAAGCTTGTAAATTTCAGAGCCAGGTTCACTTCTGCGATTACTCCAGGACTTACACAGGGAATCCCAGATTGATCTCCATGTGGGACTTGTAGAATACGAGCTCCCTGGTGATTGGTAATTACTCTACCAACTGGAACTCATATACTGAGCCTTTTATAAAGTAGGCTTATGAGACATTATTGCACTGTCCGATTGCAACCTGTTTGGGTTCACCATAGGCTTGTGGTTTTGCTTTATTTTGCGAAATAAAGCACTTTTCCTTTACACCAGCTACTGGACTTATTACAACTTCCATTCCTGCCATCAACGGCAATTTAATCCATCCATATCTTTTGGGCCTGTACTCGTTGGAGTTTAGAAGGCTGGGGGTATGGATCTTACAGAGATATATAAGATAATGAAGGGGCTGGATAGGGTAGAGGTAGAGAGATTCTTTCCACTTAGAAAGGAAACTAGAACTAGAGAGCACAGCCTCAAAATAAGAGGGGTGGGGAGAGGACAGTTTAAAACAGGAACTTCTAACTCTCAGAGGTAGTGAATCTCTGGAATTCTCTGCCCATTGAAGTGGTGGAGGCTGCCTCGTTGAATATGTTTAAGTCAGGGGTAGATAGATTTCTGATAGGTAAGGGAATTAAGGGGTATGGGGAGCAGGCGGGTAAGTGGAACTGATCCACTTCAGATCAGCCATGATCTTATTAAATGGCAGGACAGGCTCGAGGGGCGAGAAGGCCTACTCCTGCTCCTATTTCTTATGTTCTTTATTTATCAGCAAACTGGCTGAGATTGCAGCTGATAACAGGATTCCCGTGTTCCTCCAGTAAGGTTGAAAAGAGAACAGAGGTGACAGAAGTGTAACAAGACAATCTGGATCATCTCGGTGCAAATTAAATTTGATTCTTCATGTAAACGGAGCATTCAAGTGGCGTTCTGAACAATACTGTTGAAACATTTCACCATCCAGGGGAATCTGTCTACAAGTTGCCAGCTTGCCGGTGCAGTGTAACCAAAATAGTTACACTCAAGAATGAGAAGCAGTGATTGTTGCTAAAGTATAAATTGGTGCTGACAGGATTGCCATGGCCCTGCTATACTGTTCTGGTCAGAGGAGTTGCCTCATTGCTTCAGTGACAGACCCGTGTGCAATCAAACTGAAAGACAGGACTGTGTACTGTAGCTATGACTGATTGCTCACGCAAAAAGTTTACATTTGCGCGCAGTATTTTTGAAACACAGTTTTCTTTTAAAAAAACATGCTTCAATTTTCTCTGCAGCCCACTCCTGAAATCATAGAATGCCTACAGGAGGCCATTCGGTCCATCAAGCCCTCTCCCCGTAACCCCACACATTTACCCTGCTCATCTAAGAACCAATTTTGCATGGCCAGCCAGCACATCTTTTGGACTGTGGGGAGGAAACCAGAGTACCTGGAGGAAACCCACACAGACACAGGGAGAAGGTGCAAACTCCACACAGACAGTGACCCAAGTTGGAAATCGAACCTGGGTCCCTGGCACTGTGAGGCAGCAGTGTAAACCACTGTGCCACCGCGCCACCCAATACTCACCCTGTATCTCTCTCTTACTTTCGCAGACAAGGGAGTACAGTTTTACGTTCTTCCTCACTCCAAAGATGCTTGGCAAGCTCAAAATATTGATTATTGACTATTTATCTGTTATGATGAGACTATCGCCCCCAGAATCAATCTAGTCCTCATCTGACATCCATGCTCGCACCCATTGGCAGGAGCTGCTGAGTGGCAGTCAAGAGCAGGAAGTTATACTGACTCTTTCCTTGAAACCCATGCTGGCATCTTTAACAGAAAGCTCCCTAAAATCAGACACATCTGTGAAGTACTTGCACTGCACCTCAGATTAAAAATGGAAGGACCATTGTTTATTTATTAGTATCACAAGTAGGCTTACATTAACGCTGTAATGAAATTACTGTGAAAATCCCTAAGTCGCCATATTCCGGCATCTGTTCGGGTACACGGAGGGAAAGCTAGCAGTTAACGAGCACATCTTTCAGACTGTGGGAGGAAACTCGAACACCCAGAGGAAACCCACGCAGACACGGGGAGAACATGCAAGTTCCATACACAGAGTGACCCAAGTTGGGAATCGAACCCAGGTCGCTGGCGCTGTGAGGCAGCAGTGCTAACTGCTGTGCCATCCTAATGGTTGTTACCATTAGGTTGTTACCATTAGTCTCCCACTTGACAGCCATTCGAGTAATAATCTGCCGCCTTGTTTTTCTTTCCAAAGTGAATTGCTTCACACTTATTCAAATTAAACTGCATCTGCCATTGATTAGCCTACTCATCCGACCTGTCAAGATCGTTCTGAAGGATTTCTGCATCCTCGTCACCAGTTCATCCATCCACTCATCTTGATATCATATGTTATCTCTCCACAGATGCTGTCAGACTTGCTGAGATTTTTCAGCATTTTCTGTTTTTATTATTGTGATTGTTTTTGATTTGCCTAATTGCTACTAATTCCTAATGGAGGAATTAAGATGGAAGTGCTGCCTAGTCCAATGGCATGATGGGACATTGTAAAGACAGTTTTATGAGACTGAAACTGTAGGCCCCACTGAGGAGCTGAGCAAAATCTAGATCTGGTGCCCAAGTTCAACACTACTGCCTTGTTAGACGGGCTTTATTTTGGATGAGATGTTGAGGTGATGGTTTTAAAAAGATCTCAGTGTAGAATTGGACAACCGGTTGTTCTCCCAATATCTTAATCATCACTCATCCCTCCACTAAGACCCTTAAAGCAAATTAATAGATTATCTCTTTGCCCCTGTGTGGGTACATGCATATATAGGCTGCTATCTTCTATTAACAGAGCAACAGGGGTTGAGATTCAAAAGAAGTTCATTAACTGCAAAGTACATTGGGAGGTCAGGTACTTGGCAATCTTTTATTTAAGTCCATAAGATTTACAGTATCCTCACTGTTTAACATTGTTCCTCACTTTACTTGAGTTTCCTTGAACCATTGAACTCAATGTTTGCTGGTTCTCACTCACTCTAAGCATCTCCTTCTGAACTTGCTGCACTTTGCTTCTCTCAGGTCCGATCCTGACTTTGTCATCAAACCCTCCAATAAGGGTGGAGCTGTTGGTGCCCAGCACACTCACACATTCTGAAAAACGCGCTGGTTAGGTGCAGTGACTCAAACAGGTGCCAGACTGTGGTGATGAGGGAAATTTCACAGTAACTTCATTACAGTGTTAACATAAGCCTTACTTGTGACTAATAAATAAACTTTAACTTTCTAACTTTACTGACATCTACCTCACAGGAGCTGGGCACCAACTCTCGAAGACATCCTTCTACCTCCTTCTGAACCATGACTTCACCACTGAACATCGAGCCCTTATTTTCACCCTCATTGACCTCATCTCCTCTGGAGATCTTTTCTTCACAACCTCCAACTCTTAGTCCCCCAACCCCAAGTGGCCCGCTTCTACCTCCTTCCCAAAATCCACACATAGGACTATCCCACCAAGCCTATCATGTCAGCCTGTTCCTATCCCACCAAACTCTTTTCTTCTTGTCTGGACTTTATTCTCTCTCAATTGTCCTGTCCCTTCCCACCTACATCCATGACTTCTCTGATGCTCTACGCCATATCAACAACTTCCAGTTCTCTGGCTCAAACCATTTCCTCTTTACCATAGATGTCCAATCCCTGTCCACCTCCATTTGCCACCACGACAGCCTGAGAACTCTCCATCAAAAGTATAAAGTTTATTTATTAATGTCACAAGTAGATTGACATTAACACTGCAGTGAAGTCACTGTGAAAAGCATCTTTGTCCTTAAACAATCCCCATTCACCATCACTCTCTTCCATCCGGCTCGCACTCAACAACTTCTCCTTTAACTTGTCTCACTTGCTCCAATTGAAAAGTGTGGCTATGGTTACCTGCATGGCTCCTATTGAGCCTGTCTCTTTTTGGGGCACATGGAACATTCCTTGTTCCAGTCCTATTCCAGCAAAAGAGCCTTGATGAAGGGTCATCCAGATTCTGAACATTAGCTCTAATCTCTCTTTACATTGATGCTGTCAGACCCGCTGAAATTTTCCAGCAGTTTTTGTTTGCTGACTTTACTTTATTATGATGGCACAGTGGCTAACAATGCTGCCTCACAATGTCAGGCAATGTCGTAGAATCATAGAATCCCTACAGTGCAGAAGGAGGCCATTTGGCCCAACGAGTTTGCACCGATCACAGTCCCACCCAAGCCCTATTCATGTAACTCCACTGAATACCCCCTGACACTAAGGGGCAATTTACTATAGCCAATCAACCTAATCCACACATCTTTGGACTGTCCTGATTTGGTCACTGTCTAATTGGAGTTTGGATATTCTCCCCATGTCTGCGTAGGTTTCTTCCAGTTTCCTCCTACAGTCTGAAAGACATGCTGGTTAGGTGCATTGGCTGTGCTAAATTCTCCCTCAGTGTACCCAAACAGGCACCAAATTGTGGCGATTAGAGAATTTTCACAGTAACTTCATTGCAATATTAATGTAAGCCTATCTATGACACTAATAAAGAAACTTTAAACTACAAAAGACAAAACTGGCATTGATCTTAATTCTTTGTCACAAGATTTTTTTGTTGATTCAGGAAGAACCAATTAACTTGAGGTGGCTGGGACTCTTTTTTTCATTTATGGGACATGGGTGTCGCTGGCAGGTCAGCATTTCTTGTCTATCCCATATTGTCCTTGTTCAGAGGGCAGTTGAGAGTCAACCACATTGCTGTGGCTCTGGCATCACATGTAGGCCAGACCAGGTAAGGATGGCAGATTTCCTTCTCTAGAGAACATTAGTGAGCCAGGTGGATTTTTTCGACAATCAACAATGGTTTCATGATCATCAGTAGATTCTTAATTCCAGGCATTTTTCTTATTGAATTCAAATTCCACCACCTGCCATGGTGGGATTTGAACCCAAATCCCTAGAACATTAGCTGAGATATTGGATTAGTAGTCTAGCAATTATGTGCTCTTAGTAGTTGTAGATTGATTGCAGCAAGAATCTGCACTGTCAGGAGCAGACAGGGAAAAGGGAGAGAAATTGGAGACTAAATAATGTTAGGTTATTTACCAAGTGATAAGTGTTTTCAGATCCCAATATATTTCAAATACCTGAGAAGATTTTTTTTGAAAAGGAACATTGCAATCCCCTTAATCATCCCAATACATCCTAATATCACTCCTCTCTGATCGCCAGGCAGTAGCCTATCATTCAATAGTAATGAAGCTATAAAAGGCTGCGATATAAAACTCAAATAGCAGAATACAAGTCTACTGAGGTTAAACTAAGTCTTTGCACTGCACCCATCAAATCATACTGGAGTTCTCTGCTCAGTTTTGGTCATCATATGAAACTTGGCATGGGAGAAATTGCAAAATAAAATGACAAAGATACATCCAGGTGGAGAAGGAAGGAACTATTGTAAAAGAGTTTAATCTTTGTGGTCTAGAAATAAGGTGAAAGGAAGGTCTTCACTGAGACAAGAACCTGAGATTATATAGTACTTTTCACAACTTTACAACCAATGGAATGTTTCTGAAGTGCAACTATCGGCCAAAATTCTCTGTCCTCATTTGCGGGTGGGATTTCCCGCTGAATGTTTTGGTTGGAACACCAAATTTTCCAATCTCGCTTGCAATAAATCCCACCATGGATGAGACTGGAGAATCTCGTCCATTGCTGTAGTGTTCGCAACACAGCAGGCAAATTATGTCCAGCGAGCTCTGAAGCTCTGACAAGGAAAGAGAGAACTACATTTTGGTGCAGTTTGTGGAGGGATATATATTGGCTCGGGGCAACTCCTCTTTTCCTTCTCACAGTAGCACCATAGAATAGTTCGGGCAGAATTCTCCGGTCGTTCACGCCCCAGCACTATTGCCAGAATTTGGCGCTCGGCCGAAAGTCCGTTCATAGCAGTGGGAGTTGGGAATCCCAGCTGCGGGCAAGGTTGGAGAATCTGGCCCTTTATGTTCACTTGAGAGGCCAGATGGGAGCCTAAATTTATAGAGCCTCTTCTGAACGATAGCACCTCTGACAGTTTCAGTTACTGAAACAATTGTGTCAGGTGTCCAAATCTCTGGAGGCGGGGTGGGGGGCTTTGAACTCAAAACCTTTATACTGAGAAACAAGAGGACTATCGACTGAGCCTTTGAGATAATTTAACAAACTCAACATGTTGCTTCAAAGTACAACAGCCAGGTAGGACAAGCAGACATAAAGTTGATTTAGTGAGAAGCAAATTTGAAGCAAATTTGAACCAAAAACACGTTTTGACAAAGAAAGGAGTGCAAACTGACAGGCCGGGCTGTAAAGATGAATAATTTTACATGTTTGAAATTTAGTCAGATGCCGCTTGCAGAGTTTCGTTCATGGAGGCACCCCCTTCCTCCCTCGCACCTTGGCCTCTGAGGCATAAAAGTGAACAGCTCAAGCTCCTTCCCTGGAGTTGTGTGTGTAAACTAGGCCGAGGCTCCATTGTTATTTTGAGGGAGTGCTACATAGTTGAAGATGCTGCACTTCAGGAGGAGTTAATCATAGAATGTACAGCATGGAGACAGGCCCTTCGGCCCAAACTGGTTCTTGCTGACCAAAAAGCCATCTAAGCTAACCCCATTTACCTGCATTTGGCCCATATCCTTGTAAACAAAGGTCATAGGTAGAAGAGGGCATTCACAATGTTAAAATGGCGATGTGAGCTCATTGGGTCAAACGGTCTGTTTCCCGTGCTTTATGTTCTTTGTTCTTAAACTTTCCTATCCATGTATCTGTGCAAATGCCTTTTAAATCTTGTCAATGTCCCTGCCTCAACCACTTCCTCCGACAGTTCATTCACACACATATCACCCTCTGTGTAAAAACATTGCTCCTCAGGTTCCCATTAATTCTTTCTCCTCAATTTAAACTTATCCTCTCTAGATCTTGACTGCCCAACCCCAGGGTGGAAAAGATTGAGCGCATTCACCCTATCCATGCCTCTCATGATCTTATACACCCCTATAAGATCACCCTTCAGTCTCCAAGTTACTTCACTTGTTCTTAGGATGTGTGCAGTGCTTTGCAAGACCAGCATTTATTGCCCAAACCTGTATTGTCATTAGTGGTAGTTGTTTCATTTTGGATTCGGAGTCGAGATTGAGCTTCATTAGAGTTTCTCTGTTACCCGTGGAATGCTGCATATTTTGTGATTCATGAACACCATTTCTGAGTATCTACAGATCCATGTACATCTTAGTAATTCTACATAAGATTATACAGTTGCTTCCCCAGGATCTCAGTTTTTTAGCCATGCCTCATTGCACCATAGCTACATCAGTATCAGGAGTTTCTGATGTTAACTCTTTAATCTACAACCCCTCCAATTCCCCCACCTCACTCCAAGTCTGTATCCTCATTATATACATCTTCCTACAATCCCCCCAAAGACTAAGGCTTCATAGGATTAGTCTCTATGGTGCTTTGGCCAATCTCCCTGACCTGGTCCTGATTTCATTTTGAGATTGAGGATGAACTGCACTCTCTTGTTGCTCGATAAAAGGATGGTTGTAGACTTTCTACTTGTTTCTGGCCTGTCTCACTCCCACTCCCTGCCCCACATCACCAATCTGAGTCAGAGAGCTGTTGGAAGTTCTGAACTTACTCTTCAGAAGCTGGAGTGCCTGAAACAAACCTTTGCCGAGCAGGTTTGCTTTGCGCTGAATCTGGACACGCGAGCACAGTGGTAAAGGGGGAAATGCTAGTAAAGTTGGGCGGGCAGCTTATTAATTCAATTTAAAAACATGCAATGCATTTAAATTGCCATTTCAGGCGTGAATCGGATCGTGGTCGTTCCTGGGTCTCAGTAAAGTGGGCTGACATGGACGCAGATCACGTTAATGGCCTCCCGTCTGACTTTATCACGTTTCGGGTGCGACACAATAGTAAAATCGAGCCTATTGTGTCAGTGCCTGAAAATAGCTGTTTTGCATTCGATGTTGAACTGTTTTAATTGCAGAGAACAGGTGCAGAAACAGGTCTTTGCAAAATTGTCTCAAAGCTGAGCAGTCAGTATTCCAACACAACAAAACAAGCTACTGAATTGAACCAGAGTTTAAAGCAAGTACTCAGAGACACAGGAGTAATGGGTTTCAAACGTGAGGTGTTTTCATAGCCTCAAATCATTCACATTGCAGGAATACTGTGAGGTAATTCCAGGGATGTAAACCTGGACAAGTGGGAATTACAAGTGGGAGTAACTTGCCACCGCTTTAGCCGGAAGGAGGAAGAAGCAAGGTTCTCATATGGAATCCTGCAGTTTAATATATATCATAGTATCCTTACAGTGCAGAAGGAGTCCATTCGGCCCATCATGTCTGCACTGACTACAATCCCACCCAGGCCCTTTCCCTATGTACTTACCCTAGTTAGTCCCCCTGACACTAAGGCCCAATTTAACATGGTGAAACCACCTAACCCACACATTTCTGGACTGTAGGAGGAAACTGAAGCACCCACAGAGGAAACCCATGCAGACATTGGGAGAACATACAGACTTCACACAGAGAGTGATCCAAGGCTGGAATTGAGCCTGGGTTCCTGGTGCTGTGAGACAGCAGTGCTAAGCACTGTGCCAGGGTTTCACCATCTAAAGAGAAAGAGATACCAACTCAAAGTGTTCCAGACAGAAGCATCAAAATAAAGTTCATATTTCCAACAGATGCCTGGTATTACATTGTTTGAGAGTGAAATATTCTGTGAGGATTTGTTTTATAATTCCTGACTAAATCTTGTCATATTTGAACTGCGTTCTATTGGGATTTTATTCAGTTTGTTAATTGTAAAATAAGGTTGTCACCAGTTTAAAAATAAAGACCTGTTAATTGTTCATGGTAGAGAGTGTCAGATTCTGCTTTAATTTACCAAGACCAGTAGTTTCCTATTACCTCACACACTTGCGTATAAGATTATGAAGTGAGGTATCCCTTTGGGATGTTCCAAAATTGCACAGAGGGATTGTAACCTCAACTCCACATTCCTGCTGACCCCCGATAACCTTTCACCTCCTCGTTAATCAAGAATGTATCTTGCCCTGCCTTAAAAAGATTCAAGGACTTTGCTTCCACTGTCTTACGAGGAAGAGAGTTCCAGAGACTTAAAACCCTCTCAGAGAAAAAGATTTTCCTAATCTCTGTCTTAAATGAAGGACAGTAACAAGTCTCACAACACCAGGTTAAAGTCTATAACTTGCTATGAAATATTTTAGTGTGTATTAAATGATTTTAATCTTATCCATGGGGTTATGATGTGTGAACAAGCCCGAATTCAATCTTGCGGCCCACTGAGGTGGAGAAGGGTTACGTGTGCGACCCACTCACTCAGTTACCCAACACCTGTCTAAACCCACCAGCACTGCCACTGTTACATTGCCCAGTTGCCATCCTGCTGTTACCTGCCTGGTCCATGTGTGAAGGTGGAACTCGAGTTCTGCCCCAGACTATATGCTTCACTTCTTTGACGGATCATTGAGGGACCAATCTCCTTTTCAGTCCTGCTGTGTAGATCTGCAGACGTGTTGGACCTCCCAAACAGAATCTACAATATTCCAATTTACTCAAGGTCGTTTGTCTCTCCATATCCCTGTAAAGTTCACATTCTTATGTCAGAATATAAAGCTTATTTTTCCATACATTTTGATCCCTGACCTCAGTCATTCATTGTGCTGTAACAGCGTGATGTCAGCCCCATTATTCTTCATTACCACCGGACTCCTCTCACTTGACACCCCTTGGTTCAGGGATAACACCTAGAAGATAAATGACAGCACGCAAAAATGTGCCTTGTAAATAATTTATAACATCGCAGCTGCTTACAGATGAATTGTCGGTACAGGGTCATCCGGTGTTATACATCCCACATTGCTGTTTGCTTTTCCGATGGTGTGGAGTTTGACTTTGGCGCTCTTCATAAACTCGTGTGCTTCTCCCTGCGTGTTTGTAAGTCAACCCTGTTACTTGAATTAACTTGATCTGTTTATCCATAATTTTTTATAAGTTGAGATATAGAAGCAGAATCAGTCTATTGAGTCTGCAGTGTGCCTCTGTGTTGAGTCTCTATCTTCTTCCTCTTAAGGTCTGAGTAGATCATCCGAACAAATGCTTTTAAGTAGCATCTTGTCTCAATGTCTTCAAGGCAACAGGTTGTGGAGTCGACTCTATAGGGGACTCCTCGAGACTAGAACAGGTTATTCAGGCAGCATCAGAAGAACTCTATAACATCTCATGGAATTTACAGCTTGGGAATAGGGCTTTTTGAATTCATTGGTCTACGTGCTGTCAAAGTAAAGTTTAAATTTCATTTATTAGTATCACAAGTAGGTTTACATTAACACTGCAATGAAGTTACTGTGAAAACTCCTTCTTGCCCACTCTCCAAAGCCTGTTCACCGAGTAACTGAGAGAGAATTTAACATGGCCAATGCGTCTAACCAGCATGTCTTTCAGATTGTGGGGGAAATGCACGCAGACATGGGGAGAATGTGCACACTGCACACAGATAGTGCCCCACACCAAGAATTGAACCTGGGTTCCTGGTGCTGGGAGACAGCAGTGCTAATCACTGTGCCACCCTATATGTGCTCAAATCTCGAAACGCTAACTCTGTCTCTCTCTCTCTGCAGATGCTGCCAGATCTGCCAGATCTCTTTTTAAGCTCACACCTTACTTTGTTCATCCTATCAGGAAATGCGACCAAACCTTTCCCACTAGTGTATTTACTTAGCTGTCACTTAAATCATAGAATCCACTCAGCCCATTGAGCCTGCACCGATGACAATTTTATCCAGCCCCTATCCCTGTAACTACACATATTTACCTTGCTAATTCCCCTGACACTAAGGTCAACTTAGCATGATCAATCAACCTAAGTGATGTGGAGATGCTGGAGTTGAACTGGGGTAAACACATTAAGAAGTCTCACAACACCAGGTTAAAGTCCAACAGGTTTATCTGATAGCAAAAGCCACTACCTTTCAGAGCACTGCTCCTTCATCAGGTAAGTCCTAGCTCCGAAAGCTAGTAGCTTTAGCTACCAAATAAACTATTGACTTTAAGCTGTGTTGTGAGCAATCAATCTAACCCACACACCTTTGGAGGAAACCAGAGCACCCAGAGGAACCCGTACAGATATGGGGAGAACATACAAATACCTCACAGTCACCCAAGGCTTGAACTGAACCTGAGTCCCTAGTGCTATGAGGCAGCAGTGCTAACCACTGAGCCACAATGCCATCCATACATGCTTTGCTATTACTTGTTAGATTGTCCATATTCTTCCAACTCTCTGGTTAATAAGTTGCAGATGTCACAGAATTGGTTGCAGAATGGACAGTGGAGAAAGTTATCTAGGATGCAATGGGATCTTGATCAATTGGGCTAATGAATGGTAGATGGATTTTAATTTAGATAAATGCGAGGTGAGGCATTTTGGTAGGTCAAACCAGGGTAGGACTAACTCTATTAACGGTAGAATGTTGGGGAGAGTTATAGAACAAAGAGATCTTGGGGTACAGGTTCATAGCTCCTTGAAAGTGGAGTCACAAGTGGATAGAGTGGTGAAGAAGGTGTTCGACATGCTTGGTTTCATTGATCAGAACATTGAATACAGGAGTTGGGATATCTTGTTGAAGTTGTACAAGGCTTGGTAAGGCCACACTTGGAATACTATGTGCAATTCTGGTGGTCACCCTGTTATAGAAAGAATATTATTAAACTGGAAAGAGTGCAGGAAAGATTTACTAGAATGTTACCGGGACTTGATGGTTTAAGTTATAAGGAGAGGCTGGATAGATGGAGACTGTTTTTCCTGGAGGGGAGAAGGCTTAGGGGGATCTTGTCTGTAAAATAATGGGGGTGTATAGATAAGATAGGTAGTCAACATCATTTCCCAAGGTAGGGAAGTCTAAAATTAGAGGCCACAGCTTAAAGGTGGGAGGGGAGAGATACAAAAAGGTCCAGAGGGGCAATTTTTTCACACAGGGGATGGTGAGTGTCTGGAATGAGCTGCTAGAGGTAGTAGTAGAACCAAGTACAATTTTGTCTTTTAAAAAGCATTTAGACAGTTACATGGGTAAGATGGATACAGGGGAATATGGACGAAACATGGGCAATTCAGATTAGCTTAATGGTTAAAACTGGGCAGCATGGACAAGTTGGGCATGTTTCCACACTGTAAGAGCTTGTTTCCACACTGTAAACCTCTATGACTTTATGGCTCTGGATAAAGAGTTTCTCTTCTTATTTAATTGGATCAGTGTCTCCGAAGGGCCTGTTCTGTGCTGTATTGTTCTATGTTCTATGTTCTATGTTTATACTTCAGATGCCTAGTTTTGGATTGATGGAGAAATTGCCTTTTGAATAAGACTTAAACCTATAAAGGCTTTAAAAAACAGGAAGTGTTGCCCGTATCCTCATCAGAATTTTCCCTCAGGCTACACTACCAGGAATAGATTATCTTATCATGAATTTATTTGCTGATTCTGAGATCTTGCTGTGTGCAAATTGACTTTGCATTTGTCAACATAATAATGAACGAGACTCCACTGATTGTGAAACATATTGGAACATCATAAGGATGTAGGAGCAGAGGGGAGGCGATGGCCTAGTGGTATTATCACTAGACTATTCATTCAAAAACTCAACTAACATTCTGGGGACTGGGGTTCAAATCCCATCACGACAGATAGTGGAACTTTAATTCATTAAAATAGATCTGGAATTAAGAATCTACTGATGCCTACGAAACCATTGTTTATTATTGGAAAACCCATCTGGTTCACTAATGCCCTTTAGGAAGGAAATGTACCATCCTTAACTGGTCTGGCTTCAGAGCCACTGCAAATGGTTGATTCTCAAACATCTAGGGATAAGCAATAAATGCTGGCCAGCTAGCAATGCCCATGTCCCATGAATGAAATAAAAAAATAGCTATTACACAAATGCAAGTGTCTTTCTCCCTCTTTCTTTTTCCTCTTCACAATCATCACCATTAATTGTATAATAATTGAGCATATAATTGTTTTTGGGTCCTGAATAACAGGAACTCAGGTGCGCCCCTACATATAGGAACAGACTGAAAGAATGGTTCAAAAACAGAAAATGCTGGAAATTTCAGCAATTCTAACATTATCTGTGAAGAGAGAACAGAGCTTTGACGAAGGATCATCCAAACTCAAAACATTGGCTCTATTCTCGCTCCCCAGACGCTGTCAAACCTGCTGAGATTTTTCAGCACTTTCTGTTTTGGTTTCAGATTCCAGCATCCGCAGTATTTTGCTTTTATCTGAAACTGTGATTTTTTGGGAGTTTGTGAAGTCTATGACTGAAAATAAAAACTTATAAGTAAGGAGATATTGTCCTGCAGTTCTATCCTGTCTGCCAGGAATTGAAAACTCACAGAGTGGGATTCTCCCACTGAACTCAGCCTAAAACTGGAAAATCCCATCTAAGATCAATAAACCTTTGCATGGTCCGCTCTCCGCTCCCAGCCACTACGATTCCCTTGGTGAGCGGGATTGGAAAATTTCCCTTTAAAATCTCTTCGCCCTTGCGACTTATTCTTTCCCGGATTCTCTCAGAGTTCTGTAGTTCCCAAGTTGCCTTCCCTCCTACGGTTGATAATCTTTTAAACCCCAAACTTGCCATCATGATCGATGCTTCAAGATTCATCTAATACTTTCTCCAACTGCTCTCTCCTAACTGGGTAATGAACTTCACCTCAGATTCCGAATATATTTAAAGGAATTCCGATATCAGGTTGTGTGGGGGGGTGGGATTCGCCTGTTTCAGCAACAAATCCTCGCACATAGGTATCTACAAGATGCACTGCAGGAGCTCACCAAGGCCCCACAGGCAGCACCTTCCAAATTCATGACTGCTACCATCTAGAAGTATGTGGGCAGCAGATAGCTGGGAATACCATCACCTGGAGGTTCTTCTCCCAGCCTCCTACCATCCTGACTTGGAAATATATCAACATTCCTTCATGGGAAGTACATCAACCATTCTTTCGTTGCCGTTGGGTCAAAATCCTGCAGCTCTTCCCTAACAGCACCTTTGGTGTACCCACACCAGCGACTGCAGCGGTTCAAGAAGGCAGCTCCTGATGCCTCCCCAAGGGCAATGTGGGATGGGCAGTAATTACTGGCCGAGCCATTGATACACACGTGCCATAAACGAATGGGGAAAATAACATTTTGTATGCAGTGAAATTTTAATGTTTTAAAATATATGTCAATGTTGAATAAAATCTAAAGTAACTCAATGTCCACAGTTGTCAATCTTTACATAAAATAGGCCAAGAAAAATGTTGCAAGAGAATCTTTGAGTAGACGTCTAGGTTCCCTGATTTTTAGCAAACAAACCAGGGGTCCTTCCCTCGCTGGCATCCAGGCACTTAGTAGATCCCTGGAAATCCCTTTTCACAAGGATATAATATTTAGGAGGCCATTCAGCCCCTCAAGCCCAGCCCATCTTTTGGTAAGCTGGTGGCCAATCCAGTGTTCTGAAATTGGGCCCCATGCAAAGCGGCCACTCAGCCTGACTCCCAGTTAATTGACTTTCCGGCCCGTTTCCCGGGGTCTCACTTCCCGCCTGTTGGGGAGTGAGGGAGGGAGGGAGGCAAGATTGTACCAGTAGAAGATCTACAGATATGTGGGGCCAAAGGATTTAGCCCTGATGAATGAAGTAATGCAACAGGAATGACATAATTTGTCCAAGCTGCCACTCTCCAAGCAGGACCAGTGCCAGGAGATGTCAAGAGGTTGCGCTGGTGGAGCCAATCCATTCCGCACATGATGTCCGAATAGATCCATTTTGCAGCTGGAAACAATTGATGGAAGTCAGACGGAAGGGATGCCTTTGAAGCCAACAGGACTATTTTTGACACTCCTACTACCAGTACCCCAATTCAGCAACGACAAGGGGAAATGTAGCTGGTACCTTCCTTGGTCTGTATGACTCACTGTTATAAATGAGCCAGCAATGAGCTACTAGCAAAATAAATGATTTCATTGAATAACAGAATGTCCCAGCACTGGAACAGTTCATTCCCCTCATCAAGCTTGCTGTATTGTCAATAACATGAAGAGAGCCTTGTTTCGAGCTGGATTTTCGTTTTGATCGGACACAGAGTGGGAACAGATCCCAGGAATGTTATTAAAACTTGAGTTTAGTCATTCACTGGGATTCTGATCCCCTTAATCAGTAAGATTCATGCTCCCTGTTCAATGAAAGGCAGTTGGCGTATTCTTCCCCCCACCCCTCTCTACCTCACCTTCTTTCATACTGGGTGGCGAGGTGGCATAGTGGTTAGCACTGCTGCCTCACAGCGCCACGGACCTAGGTTCAATTCTCAACTTGAGTGACATTATACTGCTCATAATACTGGGTTGGCACAATGGCACAATGTTTAGCACCGCTGCCTCACAGCTCCAGGATCCCGGGTTCGATTCCCGGTTTGGGTCACTGTCTGTGCAAAATCTGCATCTTCTCCCTGTGTCTGCAGGTGTTTCCTCCCACAGTCTAAAAGAAGTTCTGGTTAGGTGCATTGGCCATGCTAAATTCTCCGTCAGTGCACCCGAACAGGTGCCAGAGTGTGGCAACTAGGGGATTTTTCACTAACTTCATTGCAGTGTTAATGTAAGCCTACTGGTGATACTAATAAATAAACTTAAATTTTAAATCCTACCTGCTTGAGTTCACCTTTGGTAATCTTACCTAACATTTCTTTGAGTGGCTTGATGTCCTATTTTGTTTCATAAAGCTCCTGTGAAGCACTTCAGGATATCGCTTTTTAAGTTTATTTGTTAGTGTCACAAATAGGCTTATATTCACACTGCAATGAAGTTACTGTGAGAATCCCTTAGTCGCCACACTCTGGCACCTGTTCAGGTACACTGGGGGAGAATGTAGCACGGACAATGCACCTGACCACACATCTTTTGGACTGTGGGAGGAAACAGGAGCATCCGGAGGAAACCAACACAGATATGGAGACTCCACACAGACAGTGACCCAAATCGGGAAATGAACCTCGGTCCCTGGCGCCGTGAGGCAACAGTGCCAACCACTGTGCCACGCACGGATACTAAGGGTGCTTTTATGGATGCTAAGGGTGCTGCATGAATGCAAGCGATTGCCGAAATCCTTTCTTGAACCAGATGTGCAAAACATTCCAGCTGTGCTCCAAGCTAGAATTTTGTACCAGCCTCGCACTTGACAGCAAGGCTGAGGCTGTTTGCATTTCTGTAACGTGTAGTTGACCTGCCGACCACCAGTGTTTAAAAGTGAAGTGGACGATTATGTTGACCGGAGCTTGTCGGCTTGCGGTCAGGTGTCACGCTTTTGGGAACGGCTCTCACACTTTACACGTACCCGTGATCTTAGTGTTACCCAGGTTGAGCAGGAGTTGCAACTCCGAGGCTGAAAATGTCAGGGCACTTCAGTGAAACGAGGGAAGTGTGCGGCTAATTGGTTCCAAATGGCAGCCTTCAAAAACTCTTCGTTTCTCCCCGTGTTTACACAGCTTTACTGGCCCGGGATGGGAGCCGGGGCTTAATGCGGACTTTAATCACTTTGAAAACAGTTTAGCCAGTGGAAGAGAAGAAGTTTTCCAAAAAAATGCCGATGGAGGAAAGTCAGACACTGTTATTGTTTTCATTGCTTTTCCAGGATTTGTGCCGTGCCCAGGGTCAGCTGACATAACAGAAAACATCCCTCTCCTTGTCACATGATGTTTGATCGCCGTAAGACATAATTCACCACGACAACCACTTTTAAAGGTTTCCTGATGATATTGATGAATTGCAAAATTACTGCAATAAATTTTCACAAGTTGCCTGGAAAAACCTTCCCTTCAGCTCTGAGAAAAAAAGACACTCAGACTACGAGATGGATTTTTTTTTTAAATAAAAACTATCCTTTTAGAACATAGAACATAGAACAATACAGCACAGAACAGGCCCTTCGGCCTTCGATGTTGTGCCGACCAAAATAAAAGCAATGCCCCTCCTAACTAAACCATTCCCTTCTCATCCATATACTTATCAACTAACCTCTTAAACGCCACCAAACTTGGCGCATCTACAACAGCTGCAGGCAGGGCATTCACTCCCTAATCACTCTTTGAGTAAAGAACCTACCTCTGATATCCGTCCTATAACTCATACCCCTTAATTTAAAGTTGTGTCCCCTCGTGCTAGCTTTTTCCATCCTAGGAAAAAGGCTATCACTGTCCACCCTATCCAAACCTCTAATTATCTTATATGTTTCAATAAGATCCCCCCGTAGCCGCCTCCTTTCTAACGAAAACAACCTCAAATCCTTCAACCTCTCTTCATAGGACCTGCCCTCCATACCAGGCAACATCCTGTAAACCTCCTCTGTACCTCTCCAATGCCTCCACATCTTTCTTATAATGTGGGACCAGAACTGCACACAATACTCCAAGTGCGGCCGCATAGAGTTTTGTACAGTGCAACATGATGCTGCGGCTCTAAATTCAATCCCCTACCAATAAAAGCTAAGACTCTAGCCTTCTTAACAACTTTTCACTTGACTGCCTACTTTCAGGGATCTATGCACATACACCAAGATCCTTCTGTTCTCAAACTATTAAGAGCCCTACCATTAGCCCTATACTCTACACATTTATTGTTCCTGCCAAAGTGCATTACCTCACACTTTCCACATTAACTCCTTTGCCCCTCTCGGCCAGCTCTGCAACTTGTCCAAGTCACTCTGAAACTCACCCTCTTCCTATCTACCCCCACCACTTTAGTTCATCTGCAATTTACTGATCCATCCTCAATACCCTCATCCAGATCATTTATAAATACAACAGCAGGGCCCAAACAGCCTGAGGAACCACTGTACCGACTCCACGTGATCTCCTCACCCACCCTCTGTTTCTTTTATTTTCTCTTCCCCCATCTTATTTTTTTTTCTTCAGAATTGCTGCCTTCACTGTGTAAGCGTTTTGCACCCCCCCCCCCCCAATCCTTACTTCACCTCTGAGCCCCCTCCTCCCCCGGCACTCGATTCATTTGGCAATTTGTAATGCCAGAGCGTATTATAGAATCCTTCCTGTGCAAAAGGAGGCCATTCATCCCAGCGGGTACGCACTGACTGCAATCTCACTCAGGACCTATTCCCATTGCCAAAACACATTTACCCTGCTAATCTCCCCGACACTAAGGGGCAATTTAGCATGGCCACTTGTGGTAACCACCACATCTTTGGAGTGTGGGAGGAAACCGGAGCACCCAGGGGAAACCCACGCAGACACAGAGAGAATGTGCAAATCCCATACAGACAATCACCCGAATTGAACCCAGATCCCTGGCGTTGTGAGGCAACAATGCTGACCATTGTGTCATCATGTCGATCATATTACCAGGCTGTTTAGACATTTGCAGCCTGGCAGCTGTGCCCAATCGTGGTGTGCTCGCTTTCCGAGTAGCAACAATCAACAAGGTGGGATCGTAAGCCAATTTGTCTTCACCTCTTCCCAGTGATGTGTTCCTTTGCCCCCGCCTCACCCTCAGTTGATAGCAAAATGGGGCAGTACATGGCACAATGGTTTGCACCGCTGCCTCACAGCACAGGAACTGGTTTAACTCCCTGGCCTCAGGCCACTATCTGTGTGGAATTTACACATTCTCCCCACGTCTGCGTGGGTTTCCTCTGGGTGTTGTGGTTCCCTCCCACAGTCCAAAGATGTGTGGCTTAAATTGATTGGCCATGTTAAATTGACCTTAGTGTCCCAGTATGCATAGGTCAGAGGATTAGCAGGGTAAATATGTGGGGTTACAGGGTTAGGCCCTGCGTGCTAACTCAATGGGCCAAATGGCCTCCTTCTGCACTGAATGGAATTCTATGGTATTGCTTTACTCACAAAGGTTAGCAAATAAAATCGGAGGCCTTTCTGGTCTTTGTTGGTTACATGCACACTGGCTAATGTGTGAGTCACTGAGCCATCCATCCAGTGCTCTGAATCATTCTGTTACTTGCAGCTTCCAATGCTGGCCAACCTTGGGATAATCCCAAATTCCAGAATTTTTACAGGTTCACCGTGTGCATTAATGATGGGGAACGTGGGTCCAAGTTCTACAGAATTGGAGGCCTTTTGGCTCATCGAGTCTGCACCAGCTCTCCAAACAAGCATCATGGGTAGGATTTTCCAACCATGCTCACCCCCAAGGCCAATAATTCCCGCCTGCGTCCTACATGCTACGATTTCCATGGTGTTTCCCATGGAAAATTCCGCCCCATGCCTTAGTGTCATTTCCCTGCCTTTTCCCCGCGCCCCTGCATATTGTTTCTATTCAAATAATCATCCAAAGCCCTCCTGAATGCCTCGGTTGAACCTGCCTCCACCACACTCTCAGGCAGCGCATTCCAGACCCCAACCGCTCACTGTGTGAAATGTTTTTATTCAACATCACATTTGTTTCTTTTGCAAATCACTTTCAATCTGTGCCTGTTCATTCTTGATCCTTTTACGAGGGGGAACAGTTTCTCCCTATCTACTCTGTCCCAACCCCCTCATGATTTTGAACACTTCCATCAAAGATATGAGTCCTTCCTGTAGGTCTCTTTTAAAAATTAAAGCTTCAAATAGCTTGAGTTTTCAGGGGGATTTTATGACCTTACCATCACACTTGCTGCTTAAAACACACCCACTTCATTTCCTACGAAGCTGCCCAAAGAATTCTCCAGTAGCTGTCTGAGGATGTGTCTTATATTTAAGGGACTGCCTGGACAGATGCAGATTATCTCACGTGTTAGTTATTGCCTCTCGGGGGCATTGCCAGCGGATCAGTGGTTATTATCATGGGGGCAGCTTGAGGGCGTTCCTGGAATGGGAGAGAGGAGATGGACCAGCTCTGAGCAAACGATTGAACTCACAGATTCATCCTTCACACAATTATGTTAGCTCAGTTGGCTGGGTGGCTGGTTAGTGAGGCAGAGTGGGCCCAACAGCGGAAGTTCAATTCCTACACCAGCTGAGGTTATTCCTGAAGGCCTTCTCAACCCTACCCCTTGTTTGAGGTGTACTTTAACCTCAGATTGTGGAGATGCCAGCATTGGACTGGGGTTAACACACTATGAGTTTAGTATCAAATAAATTGGTTGGACTTTAACCTGGTGTTGCGAGACTTCTTATTGTATTAACTTCAGGTCACCAGTTTGAGGAAGAGAGCAGACTATGGTCATCTGGGATTATGGTGATTTGGTCTTTCATGCTTTCACTAGAGGAGGAATGAACATGTATCAGCAGGAGTGGTCTTAAGCTATTGTGTTTTCACAACACGGTGGTACAGTGGTTAGTACTGTTGCCTCACAGTGCAAGGGACCTGAGTTCGATTCTGGATTGGGTCACTGTCTGTGTGGAATTTGCACGTTTTCCCCGTGTCTGTGTGGGTTTCCTCTAAGTGGACCAGTTTCCTCCCACAGTCCAAAGATGTGTGGGTTAGTTTGATTCTCTATTTCAGAGTGACTAGTCCCAGTTTGATCCCCAGTCTAAGTGGGAAGGTTTCTCCAACTGGACACGGTGCACATGTGCGGAACTCAGGCAAAACCAAGGCTTGAACGAGAAAAGCTGGGCTGATCTGTGATGTCCCATATGCAGGAACATTTAGCTCTGAATGTACTCACACAGATTACAGTGGACCACTGACCGCTGATGGTCTTGGAATGGAACCAAAATGTCAGCACCACCAGGGAGGTAGAAAAGCAGGGCACACAAATGGGGATAAAGGAATAAAATGGGTTGCATTTAAGAGACTCTCAACCAGATGGCAATGTGCCCACATGGGCAATATCTTTATGAATGAAATGCTGACACTTCCTTAAATCCAACTCAAACCCAATCATAAACCTCCATATATTCTGTTAGTTACTAAAATATTAACATGCTTTGTCTGAATAGACTTGGTTATTTACCTGTAAACTATTGCCAAGTCAGGAAGAATCATTCATTGCCAGTTGAAACTCATTTTATGAATTTTCACACGTTAAAAAGACATTCAAAATCAAATGAAGATTGACAAATGTTAAATTCATCGTAATGAAACAGGTTTTTCTATAATGGTGAAAATTTAAATTATTCAGCCATTTTCACCTTCTCATCCTACTCTTAGTCTGCCAAGTTTTCCTTTGGCCCATTTTCTCTCCTAATCCGATCATTCCTGAACTTGAAGCTCTAGGTATTCCAATTTCCCGATTTCTTTTATTTTCCTATTTTGGTGATGGGGGCACACCTTTAGATACAGCTGGCTTCTAATGCTGGTGGATTATAACCTCAGCTGGTCCCATCCATTTGGGACGTCCTATTGAATGAGATAGGGTTTTCCAGCTTCAGTGTAGCGCATCCTCCTACAGCAGGTGCAGCAAACAACTCCATCGTCGATTGGCGCGTCAGGAATATTCCATAGGACGGGGTGGTGAGAGAGGGGTGGGTGGGAAGGGAGTGGGGAGTCAAGGGGGTGCCGAACAATACAGCTGTAGAAAGGTTACAACACTAGGAGAGGTCATTCGCTAGACGGACCGCCCTCTTACCTTTTTCCCGTAATCCCACATGCGAATTTCCAATTCCCTTTTGAAGGCTTTGATTGAATCCGTCCCCAGTGCATCCCACCAAGTCCTTGGTTCATGGTCTGAGGGTGACCATTCTTCCCATTTTCCCCTCTGTGGAAGTCAAAATTAAAAGAAGTCAAAATTCTTGCACCCCTTATCATGCCCCTCTCAATAGGGAATAAAATGCACTGTAATTCTCATTGGTGATCTATCAACCCAAGAGAGCCATGGATTAATAAATAGCCTTTTGTTAAGTTTGTAGTTCCAGCTGGAATAGATGTGACGAACAATTCCAAAGTTCATTGGCAGGTCTGGAAGATCAAGCAATGCTGACTGTGCCAAAATAGACTAGTTTTGATTGCAAAGAGTGAGAATTTTTTCTTCCAGATTGAGTTTTGATCAGTCCCTTGCCTCTCCCAGGATTCCACACAGTAGCTAGTCACTAGAGAATTCCAGTTTATATCCCCACCACCCTCCCACATCTCCTCCTCTCCTGCACTGTCACCTCCCCCAACACCCCGCAACTCCCCAAGCCAATAGCTTATCAGAAAATGGCCAAACATTTTTCTTAGTATTAAACCATTCAGAATTCTTGAAAGTAAGATTAAATTAAAGCAATGATGATGGCTAGGCTCTTGATTATAGGTATCGACTTAAGAAAGGAAGCAAAATGCAGAGATACAAATCCCTTCCGGTGTTATATAAACAACTATCTCTCTCTAACAGTAAGAAGTCTCACAACACCAGGTTAAAGTCCAACAGGTTTATTGGGAATCATGAGTTTTCGGAGTGCTGCGCCTTCAGCAGGAGAGTGGAGAGGTAGGTTTCACAAACACAGTGTCTATAGACAAACACACAATTGCAAGATAATGATTGGAATGTGAGTCTTTTAAAGTAATTAAATCTTTACAGGCACAGACAACGCGAATGGAGAGGAAGATAGTCACAGGTTAAAGAAGTGCGAATTGTCTCAAGCCGGGAAAGTCAGTAGGATTTTGAAAACCCAGGCCAAATGTTAGGAGTTACATGGCATGTGGTATGAACCCAAGATCACGGATGAGGCCATCTTCGTACAGGTGGAACTTGGCCAGCAGTTTCTGATTGGCGATTCTGCATTGTTGTATGTCCTTAAGGCCACCTTGGAGAATGCTTATCCAAAGCCTTTTCCAAGGCAGGTAAACACCTTTGACTGCTGAAGTGCTCCCCAGCAGGAAGGGACATTCCTGCCTGGCGATTGTCACGTGGTGTTCATTCATCCATTGTTATAGTATCTGCTGATATAGCATGCCTGGGGATATCCTTTCCTGCAGCGTATAAGGTAGACAATATTGGCCGAGTCGCATGACTCTCGAACAGCGAGAAGTTGTTACGATTCTGAACTAAGGCAAAATTACTTCTTCCAACTGAAATGGTGATGCATGTTCAAACGCTATAAAAGTTTATTTTGTAGCAAACCAAAGGTCTACAAGTAACTTAAAGATGTGTTATTGGACATTGTCCACTAGCAAACTGGAAACAAAATATTGGAATGTAATGAATAAAAATCTTTAACCAATGTTCCTCCAACCTGGGCATCTTCACCTCTCAACCAAGAATGAACCATATTTGTCAGACAATGTTTAGGCCACCATAGCAGCAACTGTGTGGTGCACGAGGAATTGATGGCCTCGTGATATTATTGCTAGACCGTTAATCCAGAAGCTTAACTAATGTTCTGGGGATCTGGGTTCAAATCCTGCTATGGCAGTTGGCGGAATTTGAATTCAATAAAAAATTAAGAATCTACTGATGACCATGAAACCATTGCAATTGTTGGAAAAAATCACCTGGTTCACTAATGTCCTTTGGAGAAGGAAATCTGTTATCCTGACCTTGTCTTGCCTATATGCAACTCCAGATCCAAAGCAATGTGCTTGACTCTTAACTGCCCTTGGGCAATTAAGGCTGAGCAATAAAAGCTGACCAACCACCAATACCCATATCCCATGAATGAATAAAACAAAATATGCTTCATGTTACACCTGCTAAAGCCCTTAATTCTTTAAGCGTGCCCATTCTACAATGAATAGGATTCCTCCATGGAGAATAAGAATATGGAAAAAATCAATAGTAAGTAGGAGAAAAGTAGGAAACAGCATAGTGGGACAGTGGTTAACACTGCTGCCTCAAAGCACCAGGGACCTGGGTTCAATCCCGGCCTTGGATCACTGTCTGTATGCATTCTGCCCGTGCCTGCATGGGTTTCCTCCAGGTGCTCTGGCTTTGTCTTACAGTCCAAAGATGTGCACGTTAAGTTGACTGGCCGTGCTAAATTGACCCTAGTGTCAGGATAAGTATGTGGGGTTACGGGAATAGGGTCTGGGTGGGATTATGTTTGGTGCAGACTAGATGGGCTGAATGGCCTCCTTCTACACTGTAGGAATTCTATGATTGAACTGATCACCTTGGATTTAGATATGAAAATCATGCTTAACCGCTGTAAGGAAGCATATCTACGTGACACCACATGTTGCTCCAGCTTCAAAGAACAAAGGACAAAGAAAATTACAGCGCAGGAACAGGCCCTTTGGCCTTCCAAGCCTGCACCCACCATGCTACCCAATTTAACTAGAACTCCTTACCCTTCTGGGAATCATATCCCTTTATTCCCATCCTTAGAGAGTCTATAAGGGTGGAAAATTTTAGCAAGAGACAATCCTCCTCTGAGCTTGGATTTAGTTGGGATTTTGGAAGGCAGCCTCTACAATTCATCTGATGCATGATATACATTGAATTGGACGCTTCCGATGGAAAAATGTAGATCACCCTTTACCTTGAATGAGTACACAGTCTCTGTTTTATGACCGCATTTACACAGTGCAATCTATTCAGCTGTGTGGCCTGGGCCAACGAAGGCCCTGTTGGCAAGATAACAAAATAATCAGAAAGCTCGGCAAAAATTAATAAAAGCACGAACCAGATGTTTGTCAGCATAGTAACTTACTTAAACTGTGGAGAATTTATTTGCATACCATTGTGAAGTGAAGCTGACACCTTATTTCCACTGAGCTTGAGATATTTTCACCAAATTTCAACATCCTAGGAGGTGCCATCTTACCCCACGATTAAAGAGCTTTCAAGTTCTTTCTTCCAGTTTGGATACAAACTCTGGAGCCTAAAGACTCTTCAGAAAATACATAGATCTTCCAAGTCACCCAAGCAGCTCGGATTCTCAAACCAGAAGTCCAGTTGGAGACCCTTCTTCAAATTTTGAAAGTCTGGTATCAGGACTGAAGAATCTTAGGATCCCGACAGCACAGAAAGAGATCATTCGGCCCATTGAGTCTGCAAAGACAACAGTCCCACCCAGGCCCTATCCCTGTCACCCCACATCCTGTTAATCCCCCCTAATGGACAACTTAGCATGGCCAATCCACCTAACTGCAAATCTTTAGACTGTGGGAGGAAACTGGAGAGCCCGGAGGAAACCCACAGAGATATGAGGAGAATGTGTAAATCCCACATAGATAGTCAACCAAGAATTGAACTCAGGCCCCTGTCACTACGAGGCAGCAGTGCTAACCACTGTGCCACCATACCACCCAAAGTTTTTAAAATTTTTTTGTGTGGGACATGGGTGTTGCTGGCTAGCCAGTGTTTACTGCCCATCTCTTGAGCTTGCCTATCCCTTGTCCTTGAAACTGAATGGCTTGCTAGGCAATTTCAGAGGGCAGTTGAGAGTCAGCCATGTTGCTGTGTCTCTGGAGTCACATGTAGGCCAGGCTGGGTAAGAATAGCAGATTTCCTTCCTTAAAGGACATTAATGAACCAGATGGGTTTTTACAATTGAGAATGGTCATCAGTAGATTCTAAAATTTTTTGTTAAATTCAAATTCCACATCTCCCATGGTGGGATTCGAACCCAGGTCCCCAGAACATTAGCTGAGTTTCTGGATTAATAGCCTAGCGATAAAGACCACTAGGTCATTGCTTCCCTGAAGTATTACCATTGCCAATAAGAAGAAATAATACTGGATAAACTCAGCAAGGCTAGCAGCACTATGGAGTGAGAAACAGAGTTAATGGGTTCCATTTTACGATCCCACTTTGGACAAGACTCATAAAATACCATCTGAGGCCAGCAGAGAATTCCCTCTGTGAGCTTCACCCACCCCGCTTTATCTATACAGATAAAGCATACCATTCATAGAGAAGGAAAGGAGAGGGTGCAGCACCACAGTCATAGAAAAAGAGCCTAGTAAAGTTTTAAGAGCATAGAATGAGAGTAAAAGAAAGAAATAGAGGGTATGCCGGATATATATTGCAAGAAGTGGCCATATTCTAGCACCATCTAGGATTATAGATCAAAACTGATGCTGTTTCTCTAATCACAACAAAATCCTGGAAACTTTAAACCATTTACCATTGTTGGAGAACTTCCTTGGAATGAAGGCAGGCAAGGATGTCAAAATTCACTGCCACCTCCGACGTACCAATTACAGCCTTTGGCCGACCGAGCCTCGTTGTAATAGGCCTCTACTTCGGTCTCCAGCATCAGTCAAGATCCCAACAGATATCCCTTGTCCCCACTGAGCTATCCCTGCAACCTGGCATGATCCTTGAATATTCCAGGGATTTGCAGTTATCCAAGTATGTAGCTGTCACACACACTCTCTGGAAAATGTTTATTCAGGTGCATGAACCTCAGCTGCAGGTCACAGCTGGACATTAAGGAGGTGGAATCCCTTCCTGGTTATAAATGGGTGGGTAGAGAGATATGAGTGTAGTTAACCCATCCCCTGCCCTATGGCAGACCAGGTATAGCACTGAATCTTATAGCACCTTCATCCTCCTGGTCATGGTTTAGGTCATAGAGTCATAGAAACGCTATAGTGCAGAAGGAGGCCATTCGGCCCATCCAATCTGCATTGACAACAACTCCACCTAGGCCCTATCCAAGTAACCCCACATATTTACCCCGGTAATCCCGCTAACTTTAGGAGCAATTGAGCTTGGCCAATGCACCAAACCTGCACATTTTTTCAGACGGTGAGAGGAAACTCATGCAGATATGGGGAGAAGGTACAAACCCTACATAGGTCAAACAGAAGGAAGTCTGATTATCACACAGATGCATTTATGGGCGGGTGACTGTGAAATGCCACACAGGACAACCATTGAGCCTGGAACGATCCCGTGTTGAGCAATGCCCTGAGATCAATGGCCACCAGGAGCGGGTGCCCTCTGTCTCCACGTGCTGCCAAGATGGACATTGTGTGGCACAGGTACCATACTGTCTCTCTGCTTGGCAACTGTTTACTGACAGCTCCATGAAGGACACACAGTTTCTGTAAACTCTCAGTCTCCTTCATCACTTTGGGCCTCCTGTGCTGCCTCCAGCCCTCGAGCCTGCCCTGGCATTGGGAGTTCCTCGAGGGCTGCCACTCATTGCTGCTGAGTCTATGTTCCTCCAATGCTGTGATTAGCAGACAAGCCAGTTCCAATGGTTCTATCTCAATCTACACTGGTGAGGGATGAGAGAAAGAGAGAGAGAGAGAGCGAGAGAGAGAGAGAGAGAGGGAGGCAGTCAGATTGGTGTCCTAGCCACCTTAACCTCAGAACTTCCTTTCACCTACTGACCACGTCCTAGAAGCAGCCAATCCTACACTACCCCAAACCCAATGGTTACCATTCACACACACCTCATGTGCCCTTCCATCTCCATTGCTTAACAAGCCACAGGCAATGCGCTGACCCCATCAGAGGCACCTTTGATCTCCTGTCTGGTTGACCCACCTCCCCTTAATCTCTTCATCATTGGGGGTTCTGAAGTTTCAATGTTTGTCCATCCGTCCCATTGGGCCAATGTCCATCTTGGGGACTAATGGCTCCTCAATGGCAGACATTAGGGATTGGCACTTATGAAGACACATTCCTCCTCCAGCCCATGTAGAACATAGAACATAGAACATAGAACATTACAGCACAGAACAGGCCCTTCGGCCTTCGATGTTGCGCTCACCAATATAAAAAGCAATGCCCCTCCAAACTAAACCATTCCCTTCTCTTCCATATACTTATCAACTAACCTCTTAAACGCCACCAAACTTGGCGCATCTACAACTGCTGCAGGCAGGGCATTCCACTCCCGAACCACCCTTTGGGTAAAGAACCTGCCTCTGATATCCGTCCTATAACTATCACCCCTTAATTTAAAGCTGTGTCCCCTCGTGCTAGCTTTCTCCATCCTAGGAAAAAGGCTATCACTGTCCACCCTATCTAAACCTCTAATCATCTTATATGTTTCGATTAGGTCCCCTCTTAGCCGCCTCCTTTCTAACGAATACAACCTCAAATCCCTCAGCCTCTCCTCATAAGACCTGCCCTCCATACCAGGCAACATCCTGGTAAACCTCCTCTGTACCCTCTCCAATGCCTCCACATCTTTCTTATAATGTGGGGACCAGAACTGCACACAATACTCCAAGTGCGGCCGCACTAGAGTTTTGTACAGTTGCAACATGACGTTGCGGCTCCGAAATTCAATCCCTCTACCAATAAAAGCCAAGACTCCATATGCCTTCTTAACAACCTTCTCGACCTGACTGCCTACTTTCAGGGATCTATGCACATACACACCAAGATCCCTCTGTTCATCTAGACTACTAAGAATCCTACCATTTGCCCTATACTCTACACATTTATTATTTCTGCCATAGTGCATTACCTCACACTTTTCCACATTAAACTCCATTTGCCACCTCTCGGCCCAGCTCTGCAACTTGTCCAAGTCCCTCTGCAAACTATAACACCCCTCTTCACTATCTACCACTCCACCGACTTTAGTGTCATCTGCAAATTTACTAATCCATCCTTCAATACCCTCATCCAGATCATTTATAAAAATTACAAACAGCAGGGGCCCCAAAACAGACCCCTGAGGTACACCACTTGTCACCGAACTCCACGATGAATATCTCCCATCAACCACCACCCTCTGTCTTCTATCTGCTAGCCAATTCCTAACCCAATTAGCTAAATCACCCTCTATCCCATACATCTGCATTTTCTGCAGAAGTCTTCCATGGGCCACCTTATCAAACGCCTTACTAAAGTCCATATATCTAAGCATGTATCTAAGCATGTATCTAAGCATTTATGCTTGGAACATGAATTACCACCTCGGTCCCTGACTTTGAGACTGTGGACAGCTGATATTGTTGAGGGTTTACTCATGAGGGCCAATTAATTTGAGTAGCATGAGTCTAAAGAAATGTTAGCGGGCACAATTACTTTCTCCATCCGGCATAGGAAGGCTAATGGAACTGTTTTTATTCAGGCTATGTCACCCCAAAATCTCATTGATGTTAGACTTTTATACGTGGGATTTCTGGACAGTCACTCTATTAATATTAAACGCTTGCCCCCCACTTCCCCATTCCACTGATGCCTACCCAACCCCCCAATTCCACCACATCCTGCCCTCCTTCCCTTCCCCTCCCAGGTTGGGCACCGTACTGTGTTCTTTTTTGGACTTTCATCCAACCGCCTCCTCGATTCTCATCACACCTTTCCCTCCAGCCCTATGAGTCTTGCATCTACACCCATGTCAGGACCCCACGCTAATAACTCAGAGCTCATTGCTATTTACTGGCACTACAGGCTCCCAACTGACATATTGTTTCGAAAACCTTTCAAAATGCACACACTTCAGGACAGCACGCACCAACCGTAACCCCAATCCTGAGGAGGCCGCCACTAGCCCTGCCCTATTCCATCCCATCTCCAACATCCTTGGAATGCCTTACACCTCCTCCGTCTCCAACTTCTCTGAGCAGCTGAGTAGGTCCTGTCCTCTTGTACACCCTGGTACAAGGTAGAGAAAGTGGGGCTCACCTTCTTCCTCCCTCTTGGAGGTCATAGCAGAAGTAATTTGTGGCCAAGTGGCATCAGTACTCCACAATGCAGAAGGAGGCCATTCAGCCCATTGATAACAATCTCACCCAGGCCTCATCACTATGACCTCATATATTTATCCTGCTAATCCCCCTGACACTAGGGATCAATTTAGCATGGCCAATCTAACTAACTCGCACATCTGTGGACTGTGAGAAGAAACCGGATCACCTGGAGGAAACCCATGCAGACACGAGGAGAATGTGCAGACTCCACATAGTCAGTCTCAATACACGTGGCAATAATACTTCAATTCAATCCAAAAAGACATGCTATTAAAGTTACAATCAAATCTTGGAGTTCAGAATACACAAACTGGTCAAATTTCTGACTTGTGATTTAGAATTTCATCAGAATCCCTGGAGGAGATTACAGATGGGATCTTGTTATTTTCCTCTTGTTCTCTCAATGACTCAGTACAGAAGAAACTGCATTTTTGTTTGAGATACACATGGACTGCGTGGTGAGAGAGATCACCCTGGTACCTGTCAGCAGTAACCAGCAACGAAGTACACATCACATCAAACTAGAGAGAGATAAGCCACAGGTCACCACAGTTTCCGGTGAAGGGGCAATGGTGGGGAATGGGGATTACTATCTAGAGGAGGCAGGTTTAGGAAAAAGGACACAAGCACCATTGAGGGACGGCGTGGTGGTGCAGTGGTTAGCACTGCTACCTCACAGCGCTGGGGAGCCATGTTTGATTCCTCGTTTAGGTCACTGTCAGTATGGAGTTTGCACATTCTCCCTGTGTCTGCATGGATTTCCTCCCAGAGTCTAAAGATGTGCAGGTTAGGTGGATTGGCCATGCTAAATTGCTGCTTAGTGTTGGGGACCAATAGGGTAAATGCATGGGGCAATGGGGATAGGGACTGGGCGGGATTGTGGTCAGTACAGACTCAATGGGCCGAATGGCCTCTTTCTCACTATAGGATTCTATGATTCTATGAGCCTGGCAGGATAGGGAGAGATTTTCTTGATGTGGCGAGTTCTTCACACATGGAATGCATTGGAAGTGTGGTGGTAGTAGATTTAAATGTCTTTCTTGAGCTAATTGGATACAGAGATTGAAAACAAAAGATTTTCAGGGTATTGAGTTAAGGGGAGATGGGGTTTAGTGAAGGGGCATGGAAAAATTGGATAGCTCTTTCAAAGGGCCAACATAGGCATGATGGATTGAATGGTCATCCTTTGTGGTGTTAGATTCTGTGACCTATGTGATCAATGTGAGTTGTGAGCAGTTGGAAAGAATGGATTGTACATAGGAACCCAGTCTGACAATTTCCAATTCTAGCCATTCTCTTGCCCACCCATAGGACCTAGAGGTTGTAACTAGTGTGTATAGAACAATCATTAATTCATCGAGGAGAGTTATTATATATGTAGGAATTACAGATACTCCCAGCTACCAGTGAGGTATAAAAATCTTTTTATCTGAATTTTATTAAAAAATATCAACTGCATTTTTCTTTGGCATGTTTCTCCCATGTGGTTTTGAAGAGGTTACGATGTCTCCAAATATCTCCCAAGTAATTATATTTTATTATTGGCCCTGAGTTTTATGGTGTACAATATATGGCTCAATGGTTTAATGTTTATGGATTTTCCCTTTCTCAGGCTTATGTTTTATAAGCAATATATTCATGTGAAGCCACAAGTATAATTTCTCACTCAACTATCCTGCACCTCTCACTGGGCTCAGAATAACGTATTTTCAACTCTCTGCTCTCCTGAACGTGCTGACCCTTACATGGGCACAGTTCCAGATGGGCTGCCAGCTACCTTGCATCTTGCCCAGTTGCCCCATCCTTCTGGCAGGGATTTCTGGTCACCTTAGGCTCCCTGTACCAGGGCACCAGGGATCTAAATTGAACGACAAATTTGATTTGATTTATTATTGTCACATATATTAGTATACAGTGAAAAGCTTTGTTTCTTGCACCCTATACGGTTCACAGAGGAGGGATGAGCACACAATATAGTGTTACAGTCATAGCTAGGATGTAGAGACAGATCAACTTAATGCGAGGTAGGTCCATTCAAAAGAGTGATGGCAATAGGGGAAGAAGCTGTTCTTGAGTTGGTTAGTACATGACCTCAGATTTTTGTATCTTTTTCCCAGTGGAAGAAGGTGGAAGAGAGAACGTCAGGAGTGAGTGGGGTCCTTAATTACGCTGTCTGCTTTGCTGAGACAGTGGGAAGTGTAGACAGAGTCAATGGGTGGGAGTCTGGTTTTGCATGGTGGACTGGGCTATGTTCTCGACCTTGAATCTCTGGAATTCTCTGCCCATTGAAGTGGTGGAGGCTACCTTGTTGAAAATGTTTAAGTCATGGATAGATAGATTTCTGATAAACAAGGGAATTAAGAGTTATGGGAAGAAAGCGGGAAAATGGAACTGATCCACTTCAGATCAGCCATGATCTTATTAAATGGTGGGGCAGGCTCGAATGGATAGATGTCCTACTCCTGCTCCTATTTCTTATGTTCTTATGTTGACAAAGTCATGTCAGTTGGTGCCATCGGGACACACATGCCACATAACTGCAGGCCTGACTAAAGCCTGCACAATCCAATTGGTCTGCCAGAAAGCCAGAGAAACTCAGGCAAGGTCATTCTTTTGCCCTTTTTCATGATTCTCCATGTTCCTCCTGATCACAGACTTTCCTGAGTTCCTCTCCCAAATCCCTTCTGTCATGGTTTCCATGGGGTGGCAATGACACCATTCCCACTGACTCTGAGCCAGAGACAGTGTCAGGATACGTTAAGCTTTCCAAGGCCTCACATTCTGAGGCACGGTGGGTGGTGAGGCAGGGGTTTGGTTTGACCGGACGGCTTTCTCGCACCCCAGCTAAAACTGAGGCCTGAATTTTGTCAGTAAGAAGTCTTACAACAGCACGTTAAAGTCCAACAGGTTTATTTGGTATCACGAACTTTTGGAGCACTGCTCTTTCATCAGGTGAAAAGATTGGTCATGATCTTATTGAATGGCGGAAGAGGGCTCGAGGGGCCAGATGGCCTACTACTGCTCCTAATTTTTATCAAAAATGTTAATCCGTCATATTAACGCGGAGAGCCTTGTGTCAAGAGGATGCAATCTTTGGCTTTGGATGTTGCATCCTTGCATCTAAACCAGAAGCTTCAAGGTTTGAGTCCCACGTCAGGGTGGGAAGGGGAGTGTGGGAGGGATGGTGAATCCACAAACTAGTCCTCTCAGTGGACAATGAAGTTGGCATTGCATGGTCTACACATGGACCGCTCCCAGAGTTTCAGTCGCACTTCAGGTCACAGAAGATGTGCCCTGATGTGGCTCACGGAGATTGATAATTGAGCCTGATCCTCCCAACACTACATCTTTCATTCATTCGTTGGACATGCGTGTCATTGGCTGGTCAGCATTTATTACCCATCCCTAATTGCCTGAGTTGCAGTTGAGAGTTAACCACATCGCTGTGACTCTGGAGTCACATGTTGGCCAGACCAGCTAAGGATGGCAGATTTCCTTCCCTAAAGGGCATTAGTGAAACAGGTGGGCTTTCCTGACAATCAACAATAGTTTTGTGGTCATTAGTAGATTGTTAATTCCAGATATTTTTTAATTGCATTAAAATTTCACCATTTGCTGTGGCCGGATTTGAACCTGGGCCCCTAGAACATTAGCTGAGCTTGTGGATTAATCAAGTCTACGTATAATATCACTGGGCCATCACCTCCCCCTATTCAGCCCAAAGTTGGAAGAAGGAAAGAAGATACAAAACAAGTGATATTGTTGACAGCAGAATTGTTGCCATTTACCTCCTCGCCCCCAACTGAGCCAATGTACCAGAGTTACCGAGAACCGATTGTGGACTCAGCAAAACTTATCGTTTTCCCCCAGCAAGCCAGGCCAATTGACTTTATAGCTTTGCAGCCTGTGCTCTGATACTGAAGGAGACACTGGTGCTCCAGTGATAAATCTACTCACACAGCAGCAATATAATTATTATTCTAATGTTAACCCTGTCGTACTAACATAAATAATGAGCAGCATGAATTTATGCAAAATTGTAAAAAGAGCTTACAGTTATCTAATTCCTTGAAATTAGTCATTTTATTTACAACTAAGCCAGCAAAAGAAACGGGTGAGCAGAAATCCTGTTTCTGTTGGCCGGCTCTCCTTCAAGACGTTGCCACGGCAACTTTAATTATGCATTGGCATGAGGACCTGGTTTAAGGGTTTCATGCAATACTGTGATACTCACTCAGTCCTGCATTGAACTCATAGCTTTGGGTCAAATAGTAACAATTTTTTTGGGCCTTCCTCTTCCGCCTCTGTCCTATCTTGGTGGTGGTAGGGGTGGGATGTGGGCAAAGGGGTGGGGGAGGGATGATAAATCCACGAACTAGACCTCCCAGTGGACAATGGAGTTGGCAGTACATGGCCTGCACATGGACCAATTCCATAGACACACCGCACAGCTACCCCTTTGAACTTTAACTTTTCGTACTCCAGTCATCATGTCTGCACCTTTCGTTTGATGCTCTTCTCAACTTTTGCCTACCTTTATTGTTCTATTCTTCCAGGTGGCATGGTGGCACAGTCATTAGCACCGATGCCTTACAGTGCCAGGGACCCGGGTTTGATTCTGACCTCAGGTGACTGTCTGTGAGGAGTTTGCATGTTCTCCCCGTGTCTGCGTGGGTTTTCTCCAAGCGCTCTGATTTCCTCGCATACTCCAAAGATGTGTAGGTTAGGTGAATTGACTATACTACATTGTAGTGTCCAATGGTGTGTAGATTAATTGGATTAATCATGCTAAATTGTCTTTCAGTGTCCCAAGGTTAGGTGGATTGGCCTTGCTAAATTGGCCTTTGTTGTCCAAAGATGTGTAGGTTAGGTTGATTAGCCATGATAAACGCGTGATGTTATGGGAATAGGGAGGGGAAGAGGGGTCTAAGTAAGATACGCTGACAGTGCAGACTCGATGGGCTGAATGGCCTCTTCTGCACTGTAGGGGATTCTATGAAGAGAGGTAGGGGCGAAATTTACCTCACGATTGAGCTTGGACCTTTCTTCAAGTAGCCTGGATATTTGCAGGATCATGTCACACGTATGCCAGTCTCTGTAGCATGAACAGAAACAATAAAGATTGCTGGTGAGTAAACAGCAGGGGCATGGAACTAAAGTGGAGGAGAATGGGACAGCAGGAGGCAGCTGCAAGTTGAAGGGGTAGGAGAAGTACAGAGAGAGGAGAATGGTGTCTGCCACTGGAATTGTAGTGGGCGGGGAACGGAATATGCAAAAGGGTGTTGACCTTGAGTGGGATTTTTCGGTTTTGGGGTGCGCTTGGCTGGAAAATGCCGTCCAGGGAGTCAAATAGCCTCCATGTATGTGTGCACTGATTTCTATGCGTATATTCAGGTATTCTGCCGTATCGGTGTCCACAATAGAAACATGTTTTCTTTCCTCCCAGGTAACAACAGACTTTATTCCCAGTAATTTCTGACATAATGATAAATAGAGGGATAGGGTCACAGCTTGGTCACAGTTGGATGGATAATCTGGACCACGATATTCAAAAGTACATTTTTCTTTTGGATCACTAGACAATATGATGGACTGCTGGCGATAATACTGAGCAAACGTCCAACCTCTTCAAAAAAAAACATTCCATCGCATACTACTTTAATGCAAGGATTAACCCATTTCAAATAAATAGTGGACAGAGGAATGTGATGTGATCATGTTCACTGTTAGACCAGCGAGGTCCCCAGTGGGGTTAAAACAGCTCAGTGCCAAGAGAATATTCATTTAATTTAACAATTAGTAAGCGATTTGCATTTTTTTTTCCCCGGAGCGACTGGCTTGGTTCAAAACTTGCGATGTAATATAACTTGTGTGACAGGTCAGTCAAAATGAAAGTAGAGAGAGAGAGATAAACCAGGCCACTGAATTGAGACGCTTTGAAAAGGCTCCAGCTAGAGATTAACCCCTCGACTGCCGTCAGATCCAGGAAAAGGTTCCTCTTTCTGGAATGACTGGGGGTAATTCTGACAGTGTAGTGTCAGCAACAGCTAGTTGGCTGTCTGAGTTACATTTCTCCTGATTCCACCAACTCTAATGGAAAAATATGTCAGCAATGTCACGATTTGAGTTGTCACCTCGCTATCATAATGTCAAAATTATCCCCATTTGATTTGATTTATTATTGTCACATATATTAGTATACAGTGAAAGGTGTTGTTTCTTGTGTCTATACAGACAAAGCACACCATACATAGAGAAGGAAAGGAGAGAGTGCAGAATGTAGTGTTACAGTCATAGCTCAGGCATAGAGAAAGGTCAACTTAATACGAGGTAAGTCCATTCAAAAGTCTGATGGCAGCAGGGAAGAAGCTATTCCAATTCCATTACTGCATCATGGAAGCAAATATGAATATTCCAATTTCAATTCTCTTTCCATACCAAGTGGTTCACTGAGGCAGACTTTCTAGAGCAAGTAAATCTCAAAAACTAATCTGTCACAAGGGGCTTATAACTTGAGGGGCGCCATTCCACATCAAGAATGGCTGACCAGGAATCTTTCCCCCTCTTACCTTTAGTCGTAGGTGTGTTTACAGATTAACACTCAACCTGTTTGGTCGCATTATAAACACAGCTTCATCAAGTCCTAGTGTGAGTCTCAAACCCACAGCTACTGGCTCAGAGTCAGAAATATTAACCATCTGCGCTACAAGACTCCCTACATTCATATGACAGTAAGACGTTTCACGTCTAAAGTCCAACAGGTTTATTTGGAAATCTTACTAACTGTCCTGCCTTGAGACAGTTCACACCTCTTTAACCTGCGATTATCCTCTCTCCAGTCACAATGTCTGTACCTGTATCTTGCAATTGGGTCTTTGCTTATATATGCCACATTTGTGAAACCTACATCTTTGCTTACCTGATGAAGGAGCAGTGCTCCAAAAGCTCGTGATTCCTAATATACCTGTTGGACTTTAACCTGGTGTTGTGAGACTTCATACTGTGCCCACCCCAGTCCAATGCCGGCATCTCCACATCATTAATATTCCAGCAATAAAACATGATCAAACATCAGCATGTTATCACATTGCTCACTCTAACTTCTTAAAATTGGAATTACTTATCCATTATTCCTTCTTTTCATTCTTTTGCCCAATTTTCCTTCATGCTTTCCACCAATCCAATCCACTTCACTTCCACATCCGAATCACCGCATTGAAAATAACTTGGAGGCAATTTTTACTAGTCCCTTTGCAGTCAAAATATCCGTGACCAGCTAAAAATTACCCCCTGAGGACTGTTGTCTTAGAAAACTGAAAGGTAGAAGAGTAATAACTGATAGTCACATTGTAGGTGTGATTGTGTGACATTATTCACCAGTAAGAACTTGATTTCTCTGCCTGGATTAACTTGCCCTCAGCAGAGTCAAGGTTAAGAAGGAAATTCAGTTGCATTAAAGGATTTCTTCGGGATAGAATCATAGAATCTCTAGTATAAAAAGAAGCTACTCAGCCCCCTAGGCCTGCACTGACAACAATCCCACCCAGGCCTCATACCCATAACCCCACATATGTACCCTGCTAGTCAGGGGCAATTTAGCCGGGCCAATCAACCTGACCTGCACTGTGGGAGGAAACCGGAGTACCCGGACGAAACCCACCCAGCCACAGAGAGAACGTGCAAACTCCACACAGATGGACACCCAGAAGTTGAACCTGGGTCCTTGGCACTGTGAGGCAACAGTGCCAACCACTGTGCCATCGTGATGTTTATCATAGGTGAGATGGTGAGTAGCATGTCTTACCAGATGCAGTACTTAGTTTCCATGTCAAAAGTTCCCGGGTCAGATATAGATGCAGGGCAAAGGGTTAGACGCAGGATAAAGGGTGAAATTTGGGATAAATGCACACTTGTCCTGGATTCAAAGCTCAGAAAAATACATGATGGTGCCAACTTGACATTTTTACATTTCCTGGCCCAGCTATCCTTACTGGTTCACAGTGAGAGATGTTAGAGTGAGTAACACTGATAGATTGCAATCTCTGATCTAGTGTAGCGCAGTGCATGGACAGGGTGGGGAGTTGGAACTGCACCCAGTGATGGGCTGGGGTAGTCCCAACAGATGTTCCTGGGTAAAGGTTGATCGACAATTGCCTAGAAATGCAGACGGCCCCCAGGCAATTGCCCCGAGCTGGTACCACAGCTAGTATTGTTAAAAAAGGAAAGATGTGGTTCAACAGAGCTGCCCTTCGACACTAGACCACAGGAGCTCATTGCATTGCTCAACTCTCGCCTGGTCTGGGTCAGAAGATTGGGCAAGTTAGTTTTTCAGTAAGGAGCTGGGATTGAAGCGGGCACTCTGACGTGGATTCCCGCAGTGAGGAAATTCAGGTCCATTGAGAACATTCTTACCTCCACGCCACAAGATTCCAGATCCAAGTCTGACTCCACAACCCAAATACAAAAAGCTGACACTCCAGGGCAGTGTTGAACTCCACGATCGATGGAGCTTTTCGGGCAAGATGTTAAAGCTCTTGCCTCTCGGTGGGTGTGAAGGATCCTTTGAAGTAGAGCAGAGGAGCAATCATTGGAGTCCTGGCCAATATTCATCCCTGGACATCAAACAAAAGAAACATGCCCATCATCTCTTTGCTGTCAATGTGAACACTCCGCAAAATGCTGCCATTCCTACACAACTACACTTCGAAATAGCCTCATTGTCCCATCACCACCCCCTTCCCCTGTTCACCCAATCTCTGTGCATTTACGATGGCTAATCCACATAATCTGCACATCTTTGGACGCTAAGGAGCAATTTAGTAATCCGCCTAACCTGTACAAATTTGGACACCAAGGGGCAATTTAGTACGGCTAACCTACCCAACCTACATGTCTTTGGACACTAAGGGGCAATTTAGAATGGCCAATCCACTTAACCTACACGTATTTGGACATTAAAGAACAATTTAGCATGGCCAATTCACCTAACTTGCACATCTTTGGACACTTAGGAGCAATTTAGCCTGGCCAATCCACTTAACCTATATATCTTTGGATACTAAGAGACAATTTAGAACAGCCAATCCACTTATCCTGCACATATTTGGACACTTATGGGCAATGTAGTGTGGCCAATCAGCAGAACCTGCACATCTTTGGACATCAAGGAGCAATTTAGCATGGCCAATCCACCTCACCTACATATCTTTAGACACTAAGGTGCAATTTAGAATGGCCTGTCCACTTATCCTGCGCATATTTGGACATTAAAGAGCAATTTAGCATGGCCAATCCACCTAACCTGCACATCTTTGGACACTTCTGGGCAATTCAGCATGGCCAATCCATATAATCTGCACATCTTTGGACATTAAAGGGTAATTTAGCATGGCCAATCTACCTATCCTATTCCAGATAGCCACTCTCAATAGTCACATTTAGTGAGGTGGTAAATGTGCAGCTGGCAATGCGCAGTCACTGTGTTGCCTGGATCTAACGATGGAATTGAATAGGCTGTGTTGTATTGTATCCATTATGCTCAGTACTTTAAATATCTTGGATCCGAGTTACGCTGTTGGCAAAGACTTTTACTTCATGGGTTTTGAGTTTGCAAACTTTGGATCAGGTGGAGCATCAGACCACAAACAGCAGATAATGTTCGCCCATCTCCGTCTGATCTACCTTCATCTGGAGGACATAGTAAGTGCGAGGTGTCTTAACCACACACACCACATAGTTTACAGCGGCCACAAGGTCAATGCCAGTCTCTTAAAAGTTGAAAATGAGTTGCTGCGGGATAGAAGAATGTTACTCACAACCTTCTATTGACTCAGCTGCAATGCAGCTCGCATCGACTTTACTTTCAAATGTTTCCTGTTTTTTCTCCAGCTGAGAAATATTCAGGAGGATTCATGGCACAGCACAGGCCGTGATTGAATAGAAGGGGAGAAGACAGGTCGAAGGAGCAGCCGTAAGGTGACGTTACACCAGAGCTTCAGACCGATATGGATGAGCCAGCGCTGTTTTGCGATGTCTGAGGTTGTTAAGTCTGAGACTACCAGAGAGTCACACCAAAAGCAAACCACAGGAACAACGGGGTTTATTAAAGAACGGTACTCTTTGCACTCCCAGCCCTCGAATGGCAGTGGGGTCGGTATCCCCAGGCCTGCCACTCCGGTTCAACTGACCCATCCTCGTAAAGGGGCTATGCCCAGCATACATAACAGAGGTGCTCAGGTTAGCATTGTGATTCGCACTGTGCCAGCGCCAACGCACAATCTTTCCCCACTCTTTACTCTAATTGCAGGACGACAGAGAGAGAAGCGGACATTCTGTGCGGAAAGTGCGATCTCTCTCGCTGGACCTCACTTTGTGAGGCAAGAGGACCCCGTCCCCTCTCCGTCCGAACATCTTAGCCATCGGCAACATCACAGGCTCAAAGAGCTGCTTTCAGTCAGAGCGGAATCCTTCGCCAGAAACAATTTGGGTTCCTTCCAAAACAGCAAAAGGGAGAAAAAAGCAAACAGATCAGCCCTTGGAAAAGAAAGAGGCGGGGTGGGGGGGGGGGGGGGGGTGGAATTCATAAATCATAGAATCCCTACAGTGCAGAAGGAGGCCATTCAGCCCATCAAATCTGCACTGACAACAATCCCACCCAGGCCCTATCCCCCCTAACCCCACACATTTAACCTGCTAGTCACCCTGACAATAATAGGCACGGTCAATGTACCCTAACCAGCACGACTTTGGGATTGTGGGAGGAAACCAGAGCAGGAAACCTACACAGACACGGGGAGAATATGCAGAGTCAGTGACCCAGGCTGGGAATCGAACCCAGGTCCCTGGTACAGTGAGGTAGCAGTGTTACTCACTGTGCCACCCCCTAACACTTCTCTCTTGGAATCTTTGAAGTTATAAGTGATGTCATTGAGTTGGCTATCTAGATATAAGATAGCTGCATTGACAAGGGTAAATTTGTGGGGTTACTGGGATATTTGAGGGGCCGGGGATGGATAGTGTGGTAGGCCTGAGTAAGATATTCTTTGGAGAGTTGGTGCAGACTCAATGGGCTGAATGGCTGCCTTCTGTTCATGATGTAGAGATGCCGGCGTTGGACTGGGGTAAAGTCAGTAAGAGGTCTGACAACACCAATTTTAAATCCAACTGATTTATTTGATAGTAAACTCGCTGGCTTTCGGCCTTTGTAGCCTTCGTCAGGCAAATGTCAGCCTTTGCCTGATGAAGGCTACAAAGACCGAAAGCTAGCAAGTTTACTATCAAATAAATCGGTTGAATTTAAAATTGGTGTTGTCAGACCTCTTAATGCCTTCTGTTCTGCAGAAATTCAATGGATTCTATGAAAGGCATGCAGGCTCGTACACCAGGGGAGCCAATCCTCAGTTCCACATATTGGTGACTGGGGTGAGCGGAAATGATGATATTTTGGTTTTCTTTCAGAGGCTGAGTTTACAAAGCTATTTGAGAAAGTCGTCGAGTGCATTCAGCACCCGCGCCGGATCCCATCCCTGCTTTGTTCCCCTGGGCATGTTCTGAATGACCCTTTTTCCTGAGACCAAGTAGAGGGATCTGATTGTCTGAGTTGATTCAATTCTCTGAAATTTAAACCAGCTTTCATTGCTCAGTCCTCAAATAACCTGCCGAGGATTTCCAGCCTTATATTGACATCTAGGGTGTTTCTATTGTTCGTGAAGCACCATATTTACAGCCACCAGGTGGCGATGGCGCACTTTTCACATCATTCCAAACAATTTGGTGAAAAACCTTTTTTGAAGCAATCCCATTATTGACCCTTCAAAGGACAAGATGACACAGCTTAGGAGTGAACGCCTGCAGTGCTTTGCTTACGCTTAACTAGTGTCAGCAAAACTCAAAGCAAATTCCCACACACTACACAATGGGATACCTCTTTATAACATTTCATTATATTGATTAATGTAAAATGGAATTTAGCCCGGGTTCGGAGAGTAATTTTCTATTTTGGACACCCAGCAGCAGAAGCAATTACGTCTCAGGTTGAGTAAAGCACAGTCAAGTCAGAGCAAAGCACCCTGAAGCTCTGATGAAACAATGAGTGGAATTTTGTGCCAGAATGCCACCTTTCCTTTGCCCGTACCAACCAGTTGGCAGGATTCCCCATCATCCAACATCTTTGCCCAGCAATCTTACATCTGAAGGATGGAGGAGGCTTTCCCTCTATCAGCTCGGGATGGATTTGTACGCAAGTCCCAACCCCACCGGGTGAGGGGTTAGTTTTCCTCACCACTGCTTTTTGAATTACATGCCAAACCTACTTATCTCCGTCAAGGCTTTGTGACAGGTTGGTTCAAACTCAGTTACTTGTAAAGCTTTTTGTAGCCTTTTGTCTATAATGCAAGTACAGACAGACAGGCACACACACACACACAGATACATGCGCATACAAGACACACACGCAACACACACACACAACACATATGCACACACACACAGATGTGCACACACACAATACATGCACAACACACACATACACAAACACACTCACACAGATACACATACACACACACACACACACACACACACAAACAACACTCAGGTAGTATACACACACACAAACACAACACTCAGGTGCACACACACAACATTCAGGTACACACACACAAAACACTGAGGTACACACACACACATACACACACATACACACACACATACACACACAAAGACACACACAACACTCAGTTACAAACACACACAACACTCAGGTACACACACACACACACACACAAACAACACTCAGGTAGTATACACACACACAAACACAACACTCAGGCGCACACACACAAAACACTGAGGTACACACACACAAAACACTGAGGTACACACACACACATACACACACAAAGACACACACAAAGACACACACAACACTCAGTTACAAACACACACAACACTCAGGTACACACACACACACACACACACACAGGCACACACGATACAACACACATGCACACACACACATAGATACACACACACATGCATTCACACATGGGGGTAATTTAGTGATATTGCATTCTCAGGAGGAAGTGGCAGAATTTCTTGAGTGGGCTTTGCATGATTTTCTGACATCAATTCTAAATTTTCTGCTGTACTCTAAGTGGGAGAGACTCCCCCAGCTGAGAGAGTAAAGTCAAAAAAATGTGCCATATCTTCAAAGTTGTATCTACGGATAGATAGCCCCGAGAAACTCCTGAGAAACTCCATCTTCTACATTTTGTTGTTGAAAAAATTATTTTCAATTATCTGCCCTGTCCCATTTATCTATCAAATCACCCTCACCTTCTCTGTTCTGACAAAAATCACTCCTATTTTCCTCAGTCTCCCTCCACATTTGGGATGGCACAATGCTTAACATTGCTGCCTCACAGCACTAGGGATCTGAGTTCAATTCTGGCCTTGGTGACTGTCTGTGGCAAGTCTGCACATTCTCCTCATGTCTGCGTGGGTTTTCCCCCGGGTGCTCCAGCTTCCTCCCACACTCCAAAAGATGTGCTGGTAAGGAGCGTTGGCCATGTATCCGAATAGGCGCTGGAGTGTGGCGACTAGGGGATTTTCACAGTAACTTTATTGCAATGTTAACGTAAACCTACTTGTGATAAATAATTACATTTTAAATAATAAATTTTATTCACGTGCTTATCTAAAAGGTCTCTAAATGCCCGATCGTATCTGCCTACACCACCATCCCTGGCAGCATGTTCTAGAAATCTATGACTTTTTGTGTAAAAAAAACTTGCCTCTCGCATCTCCTTTGCTGTTTGACAAACTTTTATCTTATGGGTAACAGAACCGATGGATTGCCAGGGTGATGTTGCCATTACAAAATTACCATTTAGCCATGCGAAGAAAAGAGCGGAGGTAAATAAACAACGGGTTGCAAAGAAACATTCAAAATATGGTAAACTTAACAAGGAAGAAACTTGACTCTCTCCCTCGGCATATTCTGCCGAGATGAATGTGGCCCATCTGTATCCGGTGGTGAGGTACTTGAGCCCCAATGTTGTTAATGAGGTCTCCCCATCATTTGTCCCTTTTGTTTCCGGGAATCCGCAGTGCAGCAGAACTGGATACCTGGAAAACTTCAGCCAAAGTATTTCCTTTGACTTGTTTTTAAATGTTGAGCTGGTTCCTGCTTCAATCAGTAGCTCTGGTCAGGGATCCCATAGTCCACTGTGTGAAAACATTTTCTTCATTTCTCTCTCTCAAACCCCTTCCATTTCACCTCTGTGTCTCTTTGTTCTGCTTCCACTTTTCACAGCAGCAACCCAATTTCTATTTACCTCCTCCCACCAATTCATCATTTCAACACCTCATAACGTTCTCAGTTCTAACAGATCCAGGCCCAGCTCTCCCTATGTAGGGATTGACAACAGTGTAGTGGCAATATCACCGGATTAGTAATCAAGGGCCCGAACTAACACTCGGGGACAGTGAGTTCAAATCCCACTCCAGTAGCTGGTGGAATTTGAATTTAATTAATAAAACTGGAATTGGAAACTATTCTCAGTAACGAATCTTGCATTGATTAAAAACTCCGTTTGGTTCATTAATGTCCTTTAGGGAAGGAAAGCTAACATCCTTTATCGGTCTGGCCTACACTCCAAAGTCACAGCAATGTGATTGACCCCGGTTTCCTCCCACAGTCTGAAAGATGCGTTGGTTAGGTGCATTAGCCATGCAAAATTCTCCCTTAGTGTACCCGGACAGAATGCGGCAACTAGGGGATTTTCACAGGAGCTTTAGAATCATCATAGAAACTCTACAGTACAGAAAGAGGCCATTCAGTCCATCGAGTCTGCACAGACCACAATCCCACCCAGGCCCTACCCTCATATCCCTACATATTTACCCACTAATCCCTCTAACCTACGCATCTCAGGACACTAAGGGCAATTTTATCATGGCCAGTCAACCTAACCTGCACACCTTTGGACTGTGGGAGGAAACCAGAGCTCCCGGAGGAAACCTACGCAGACATGAGGAGAATGTGCAGACTCCACACAAGCCAGGAACGAACCCAGTTCCCTGAAGCTCTGAAGCAGCTAACTACTGTGCTACCGTTCCACTCAAAATTTATTGCAGTGTTAATGTCAGCCAACTTGTGAAACTATTAAATAAACTTTAAACTCCTAACTGTCCTCTGAAATGACCTAGCAAGTCATTCAGTTTAAGGGCAATTAGGGATGGACAATAAATTGCCCTGAAAGAATAAAAATGACAAATAATGTTTCTCCCAAACCAGACATATTGGAGCCAAAAAGTGCTGAATTGGCGGGAAAACTGTTCTAGATCCCGACTGTTTTGTCAGTTCAGCTTCTCACCTGAATCTCCGCTCTCTGTGTGCTGAAGGGGTCATGATGTAGACGTGCCGGCGCTGGACTGGGGTAAACTCAGTAAAGTTTTACTGAGTTTTAAATCCAACCAATTTATTTGATAGTAAATCCGCGAGTTTCCGACACTATGTGCCTTCGTCAGGCAAATGCAGTGTTCTGATCTGCAGAGGCACTCTTATCCACATAGACAGTTACAGATTGCTGAATCGAATGCGAATCCTTACATCTAACCTGCTATTCAAGTGTTAAAGTGGCTAACAATGTGTGTGAAGGGAATCCTGAGCATTGGTTAGAGAATTGTGTATTTTCTCCAGACAGCACATTAAGTGAGGTTTTTTGCTAATCCAGGCAAGTTACGGGGGTTACAGATAGTGTGACATGAAGCCAAGATCCCTGTTAAGACCGTCCTCATGTGTGCGGAACTTGGCTGTCAGTCTCTGCTCAGCAACTCTGCGCTGTCGTGTGTCACGAAGGCCCCCTTGAAGAACATTTACCCGCAGGTTGGAGGCCAAATGCCCATGACTGCTGAAGTGTTCGCCCACAGGAAGGGAACTGTTTTGCCTGGTGATTGTTAAGCGATGCTCATTCATCCGCTGTTGTAGTGTCTGCATGGTCTCCCCAATGTACCATGCTTCGGGACATCCTTTCTTGCAACGTATAAGGTAGACAATGTTGGCCGAGTTGCAAGAGTATGTACCGTGTACCTGGTGAATGGTATCCTCACGTTTGATGATGTCGTCCATGTCTATGATCTGGCATGTCTTGCAGAGGTTGCTGTGGCAGGGTTCGCCCTTCCTGTGGGCGAACACTTCAGCAGTCATGGGCATTCGGCCTCCGACCTGCGGGTAAATGATTTTCAAGGGGGCCTTCATGACACGCGACAGCGCAGAGTTGCTGAGCAGAGACTGATAGCCAAGTTCCGCACACATGAGGACGGTCTTAACAGGGATCTTGGCTTCATGACACACTATCTGTAACCCCCGTAACTTGCCTGGGTTAGCAAAAACCTCACTTACTGTGCTGTCTGGAGAAAATACACAATTCTCTAACAATGCTCAGGATTCCCTTCACACACATTGTTAGCCACTTTAACACTTGAATAGCAGGTTAGATGTAAGTATTCGCATTCTAATCAGCAATCTGTAACTGTCTGTGTGGATATGAGTGCCTCTGCAGATCAGAACACTGCATTTGCCTGACGAAGGCACATAGTGTCGAAAGCTCGCGGATTTACTATCAAATAAATTGGTTGGATTTAAAATTGGTGTTATAAAACTTTACTGTGCTGAAGGGGTCCCAGTCGGGAATCTCACTAAAAATCCAAGATAGGCGGGAACTATTCGCGCTGGAGTTCGACAGTTCGGGAACTCTGCGCATGCGCAGTGGCCCCAATCTATCAGACTCCCCATGTGCTGGCCAGCCTGGGACCCCCACAGTGCTGCCCCTCCAGCACCCTCCTCCCCACAGCCCGATCGCGGCCCCCATATCAATTCCTGGACCAGCTCTGACCCCTGCCCCCCAGCCCAAGCCCACTACATCCCACTCCCCCCAACAGTGGCAATCCCTCCAACCCCCTCACCCTGGCAGACTCCCCCCCACTGATACCCCACCCCAGGAGACAGACAACCATCCCCTTCTTACAGCCTGTCCCAATCGCTGCCCTCCATCTCACACCAATCCCAATACAGAGTGACATCAGGATCCCCCCCACCCATTCACACCGATCACCCCTAAGCCCTGACCACAATAGACCCCACACCCTTGACACTGCCTAATGCTTGGTGGGCAGTGCCAAGGTGCCCCCTGGACATGGACATTTTGCCCCTTGGGTAGTGCCAGAGCGCATCTCTCCCATCCCCTGACCCCCTAAGGGCCTCCAATTGCCCTTCCCCTTCACTCCAGCGGGGTCTCCCACTAGTTCCCAGAACATGGGAGCTATTCTAAATCCCACCGGAATGAAGTACTCCTGGCGAGGTGGAAGATTCAATCGGGCCCGGAAAGCTTCGTACCAAACCGATAATCACATGAAAACTACATTCAAAATACACTAAAAAACAGATTTAAATCATTTACCCCTCTCAACCCGCCAATTTCCAGCGCAGTCTCAACAGTGCCTGTTCCCTGGGTCTGGGAGATGCACATGCACCGGGAATGCAAATCCCACAAAATGGTCAACACGCGATTCTCCCGACCTGACCCGCCAGAAAATTTGCGGGTCGCAATGGGAGAATTGCCCCCGATATGGATGGCACAATGGTTAGCATCGCTGCCTCATAGCATCAGGGACCCGGCTTGGAGCCCCGGCTTGGGTCACTGTCTGTGCGGAGTCTAGACGTTCTCCTCGTGCCTTGCGTGGGTTTCCTCTGAGTGTCTGAAAGACGTGCTGGTTATGGCACATTGGCTGTACTAAATTCTCCCTCAGCGTATTCAAACACTCAGCCTGAGTGTGGGGCTTTTCACAGCAACTTCATTGCAGTGTTAATGTAAGCCTACTTGTGACAATAATGAATGTAAACTAAAATAAATAACACGTACATACAAATATATTGGTGGGATTCTCCGACCTGGAGAACCCAGCCCGAGGTCAATGGACCTTTGCCTGGTCCACTCGCCCATCCCCCCTTGGCCTGCTACAATTCCCGTGATGGGCTGGACGGAAGAATTCCAGCTATTATATAAAACAATATACAAAACATACCTTACGCAACCTCAGTGAATGAAATACCTCAGAATCTTTCTTACTGTTGGAATGTCGGAAATTTGGCCAAGGGACAATGATTGGCCAGCACACCAGGAAAACTTGTCTGCTCTCCTACAAAATAGCGTCATGGAATTTGTCATGTTCGGCCAAGAGGGCAGTAGGAACTTCGCCGGAAAGACAACATTCCCAGTGGCAGAGCTGTTCCTCCCTCACTGAGGTGAAATCTTGGATTTAGTTCCAAGGAGCACGGATTCATTCACTAAAAGATATCTGGAATTAGGAATCTTCCAATGACTGTGAAACCATTGCCAATTCTCAGTAAAAGCATATCTGGGTCTATTAGATCACAGAATCCTACGGTGCAGAAAGAGGACATTCGACCCATCAAGTCTGCACTGACCACAATCCCACCAGGGATCCGCATAACCCCATTCATTTACCCTAGCTAGGGCCCGCTGACACTAAGAGGCAATTTGGCCATATAATTCATACATCTTTGGAGTTTGGGAGCAAACCGGAGTGCCCGAAGGAAACCCACACAGCCAAGGGGAGAACATGCAAATCCACACGGACAGTGACCTAAGTCGGGAATTGAACCCAGGTCCCTGACACTAAGAGGCAATTTGGCCGTATAACCCACACATCTTTGGAGTACAGGAACAAGCCAGAGCACCCGAGCGAAACCCACGCAGCTATGGGGAGAACATGCAAACTCCACACAAACAGTGACCCAAGCGGGGATTCGAATCCAGGGCCCTGGCACTGTGAGACAGCAGTGCTAACCACTGTGCCACCGTGCCCTTCGCTGCTGATTAGATTTGACCTAAAGCTGGAGTAATGAACAGATCCATGGGACGGAAATTTACGGCCTGTCACAGGACCGGAAAATCCCACTAAAGAAAAAAATATTTATTCAGAAGGGTGCCAAGTAAAACAACTTAGGGCAAAGGAAAGTGTGGTCTAAAATAAATTACTGATTCCCCACTTTTTTATTGCCACTCAAGATGACTTTCAAATATCACAGAATCATAGACTGTCATTAAGGGCAGGATTTTCCATCCGTGCTGGCCCCAAAATCGAAAAATCCTGTCCAAGGCCAACAGACCTTCCCGTGGTCCATCCCTCACCTGCTCCAATTCCATGGCAGGCGGGACAGGAAAATTTGCCCCTAAGTATCAGGTGATATCTAAGCCTGTGAAGTAATTGAAATGAGGCCTAGTGCTTTAGGCCCCTAGGGTCGATAGGCAAAGCTTAGAAAGTTTGGACCAGGCCCTTGCTAGGCCTGAAGCAGGACTAGAGTTTGGACAAAAGCTTATTCAGTATTTTACATCAGAACCCGGCGTTTGAGTACTAAACCAGATCAGGAGTTTAAACCTAAATAATGACTAGACTTAATAGCAATGATACTCATATTGCTTTAAATATGTAATCTATTTTGATACATGTCATTCTTAAAAGTAAACATAGCTCCATTTGTTTAAATGGGTCTGCAATTTGTCTAGTTGCGATCGTAAATCTCACTCTAAACAGTTCTTGTCATCCCCGAGAGTATAATAGTGAAATCCTAAGAGTTTGGCTTCTAGATCCACAGCCTAACTGGTGATGCTGACAAAATAATGAAAGGTTTGAAAGGAACAGACTGACCAAATAAAAACAAATAAGTGCTGGAAACATCTCAGCAGCATCTGTGGAGAGAGAAACCGAGTTAACAGCGGGAATTCTCTGACCATTCATACTGGCGGGACTCTCTGAGGTGGCTTCAATGGGAATCCCCACTGAGATTGGGGGATCAGAGGATCACATAGAAACATGTGTGTGTGTGTGTGTGTGTGTCTGTCTGTGTGTGTGTGTTTGCATGTGTGTCTGTGTGTTTGTATTTGCGTGTGTGTGGCTGTATGTGTGTTTGCATGTATGTATCTGTGTGTGTGTCTGTGTGTTTGTGTCTGTGTATCTGTGTGTGTGAGAGAGAGTGAGAGACAGATGGATGAGCGGCCATAATCCAAAGAAGTGCAGGTTAGGTGGATTGGCCTTTCTAAATTGCCCCTCAGTGTTGGGGACTAGTGGGGTAAATATGAGGGTTATAGGGTTAGAGCCTGGGTGGGATTGTGGTCGGTGCTAACTCGTTGGGCTGAATGACCTCGTTCTGTGCTGTAGGGATCCTATGATTCTATGAACTCAGTGATATCCTTGTCAATTCAGTAATCAGTGGCGCTATATTGTGAGAATCCTTCTGGTTGTGATGAAGAATAGATACAATGCAGATAGGAGCAGGAGGAGGCCATTTCGCAGTTTGAGCCTGCTTACCCATTCATTATGATCCAGTTCAATAGCTTAATCCTGCTTTCTCCTATTCTTTGATCTCATTTGATCCCATTCGCCCCGACATTCAGCCGCCTCTTGAATAGACTCAATATTTTGGCATTAACTACTCCCTGTGATAATGAATTCCATAGGTTCACCACTCTTTGGGTGAGGAACTGTCTCCTCTTCACCATCCTGAATAGTCTATCCCAAAACCTCAGACTGTGATCCTTGGTTCTAGTCTCCCCTGCTATCGGGAATATCTTCCCTGGATCTACCTGCGCTTCCAGCGGAAGGCGCACCACCTCCCACCACCAAGAAAGACACTGAGGGAAGGCCAAAGGACCTCACTCAATATTTCAAGTCAAATATGACTGCTCTTCAGAACTGGAAGAAGGTAGAAACGTAGTGGGTTTTGTGCCATTGATAGAGAGAGAGAGGATAAAACAGAAAATCCAGAATAGCGTAGAGGGCCGATGGATTAAATGACAAAGCATCACAGAGCAAAAGGCAAAGGAAATGGTAATGTTTGTAGGAAAGAAACAAAGTTCATACCTGGAGTGAGAGTGAGTGGCAGAATAATGAACAGTTCTGTCCAAAGCAAAAACACACAAAGCAAGATTCAAGCCAGCAAAGAGCAAAATAAAATGGAGGACAGAGTCAGTTTGGATTTTGGGAATGCAATCTTATACTATCTGACTAGCCGGCTTGCCGTGTTCATGTGATTCTGCCATGAGGCAAGTGCTATAGGCTACCACTTCCAGCCAGTCCAGTAGAGACTTTCACTGAGTCAAGGCACTGATGAAGGCTGTTGTCCTAATATATGAAATGTAGGCCTGAATTTTTGCCTCTTGGCACGCACGGTCAATGAGCCTGAACACAGGCGTCAAACACGCTCCTGGCTACTGTGGGCCTCGGCATGTATGTCACACTAACTGATCAATCAAGGGCAAGCCCCAACACAAAACATGTAAGGCTGAACCCTGTTGGGAAGAGTGGGCAGGAAGAAGAGGGTGACACTAACACCCTGGCCTTCTTGGGAGGTGGGAGACTGTTGCTGTGGAGTTGTCTCAGAGAAAAATAACAGAAAACGTGCCACGAGTGTTCACTCAATACACAGATCTCAGTCCTCAGACACGTTGACTAATTTTATTTGTATCCTGACTTTTCATCTTGTCCTGGATCGAGATTTCAGCTTAAGTGTAAAGGCCGCCTGGCCAATAAATGCCCACCAATTGTAAAGGTAGACAGGCAATGTAAAACTCCCATCAATTTTTGTTTGATTGACATAAATCAGCTTCCATTTTAAATTGGTTTCTGAACTGTGGGGCAGCACGGGTGGCTAGCACTGCTGCCTCACAGCTCCACGGGCCCTGGTTTAATTTCGGCTTTAAGTGACTGCCTGTGTGGAGTCTGCACATTCTCCCCTTGCCTGTGTGAGTTTCCTCCAGGTGCTTCGATTTCTTCCCGCAGTTCAAATATAGGTGATTTAGTTGGATTGGCCATGCTAAATGCGTGGGGTTATGAGGAAAGAGTGAGTGGTGGGACAGGGAAGAAGTTCTTTTGGAGAGTTGGGGCACACTCAATGGGCCAAATGGCCTCCTACTGTGCTGTAGGAATTCTATGAATCATAAACGCATAGATTTCCTATAGTACAGAAGGAGACCATTCAGCCCATTGAGCTTGTTCTGACTACAGTTCCATCCAGGCCCTATTCCTGAACATTTACGCTGGTTAGTGCCCTTGACACTAAGGGACAATGTAGCATGGCCGACCCACGTAACTCGCACATCTTTAGTCTGTGGGAGGGAACTGGAGCACCCACAGGAAACCCACACAGACATGGAAAGAATGTGCAAACTCCACACAGACAGGGACCCAAAGCTGGAATTGAACCCGGGTCCCTGGCACTGTGGGACAGCAGTGCTAACCACTGCGCCACTGTATCAACAGACATACAACTGATCTTGCAATGGCATTGGGAAAGTGTGCCTGCCATCATTACGGTAGATCATACACCTGACTCCCGCATGTAAAATCCTAGTCACGGTAGCAGAGAGTGAAGAATAAAAATCAACACTTGAACCCTGGTAAAGGTGCCCAGGAATACAGAAAACTTTAAATCTACAAAACAGCTGCTGAAAAGAGCAAAGCAAAACAACCAAAGACTTCAAGTGAGAAATCAGCTCAAAATGGTGCATAGAGAAGAGCAAATCTGCAGAAAAAGCTTCTGGAAAAAAGGACAAAAGAAAATGACAGACAGGCTGCAGATAAAATTACTGACTGCAGAGAGAAGCACAGGGAAAAACAGATATAAAAGGATGACAAACAAAGTTTGCACAAAATGAGCTGAGTGAGTAAAAATGGCTGCAGTAAGTTTTCCAATTCCATCTCCAGTGACATTGGCCAGTGATATGTGGCTAAACTGGCAGTTTTTCGGCTTGTAATGGCAACACTATGGGTGGGATTTTACAGCCTCACTCAGACAAGACCGGAAATTTCCACCTGAGATCAACGGAATTTCAATTCCGTGGCAGGCAAAGTGGTAGAGTTCTGGCCCATGTGATTCTGATGTGGAGATGCCAGCGTTGGACTGGGGTAAGCACAGTAAGAAGTCTCACAACACCAGGTTAAAGTCCGACAAGTTTATTTGGTAACATGAGCTTTCGGAGTGCCGCTCCTTCATGAGGTGAGAGGGAACATCTTTTCCTATGCACGCTGTGCCCCTGACGAAGGGGCAAAGCTCCAAAAGCTAGTGGCTTGTGCTACCAAATAAACCAATTGGACTTTAACCTGATGTTGTGAGACTTCTTTCTATGTGATTGCGACAGATTTAGTTAACAAGCCTCAACTATAAGAGTGAGCCATCCTGTTAACATTGCTGGAAAAGGGGAACTACAGAGTGTACAATATGCTTAATCTAACAAACAAACAAACAGAAAAGATTTATACTTGAACGCTATGGGCTGATTTTTCCTGTTGCGCATGCCACAGGAATCATAGCAAGCGGGGGAAAGGACCATGCAAAGATCCGATAGCCTTGGGGGGGATCTTCTGATCTTAGGGCAAGCGAGCTCAAAAATCCCACCCTATGAATTCAACGCTAGAGTTCAGTGTGAAAATGAGCCCATTGAATGAAATATGATGGCAGTAACATAGCTAGCAGATTCATATGAACGTGGACATGATCTGATTAAAAATAGATTGGTTTTAGGAACAAGAGACCCTCAGTGAATGCAAGATTCATGAAAGATGATGTGGAGACGTTGGACGTTGGACTCCACTAGGATGGAGAAAGCTAGCACGATGGGACATAGCTTTAAATTAAGGGGTGGTAGTTATAGGACGGATATCAGAGGTAGGTTCTTTACCCAGAGGGTGGTAAGGGTATGGAATGCCCTGCCTGCTGCAGTTGTAGATGCGCCAGGTTTGGTGGCGTTTAAGAGGTTAGTAGATAAGTTTATGGACGAAAAGGGAATGGTTTAGGTTAGAAGGTCATTGCTTTTTCCTAATTGGTCGGCGCAACATCGAAGGGCCTGTTCTGCGCTGTAATGTTCTATGTTCTATGACTAGGGTGGGCACAATAAGAAGTCTCAGAACACCAGGTTAAAGTCCAACAGGCTGTTCAGGTAAACTGAGGGAGAATTTAACATCTAACCAGCATGTTTTTTTTGAACTGTGGGAGGAACTCAGAGCAACGGGCTGAAGGGACTGTTCTTATGCTGTACTGTTCCTCTGGAGAAAACCTACACAGATTTGGGAGATATAGGAGGGATGTCCGAAGTAGATTCTTCACTCAAAGAGTGGTTGGGGTGTGGAATACACTGCCTGCTGTGATAGTGGAATCGGACACTTTAGGAACTTTCAAGCGGTTATTGGATAGGCACATGGAGCAGACCAGAATTATAGGGAGTGGGATAGCTAGATCTTGGGTTTAGACATAGCTCGGCAAAACATTGAAGGCCGAAGGGCCTGTACTGTGCTGTACTGTTCAAAGTTCTATTAGTTGTTAACATTTTGCTACATTTTTGTTGCAACCTCTCTAGGCTCCCACTAATCACGAGCACTTGATTCCAAATAAACTTTTTGGACTTCAAGCCCGTGTTTTGAGACTTCTTACCATGAAAGATGAGAAACAGACGCTAAAGAAAGCGATAGGCATGTGTTGAAATGAGAATATTGTGCAACATCAGATAGAGCATATGTACAGCAGAGCAGACCAAGAGATGCACTGTGCTGAGAGGCAGTCCAGAAGCAATGACAGACAAAGGGAAGAATGCAAATACTGTGGAGCACAGCATGCACAGGAAAAGATGTTCCCAGCATGGGGAAACCAGTGTTTCAACTGCAAGAAGCAAAATTAATTCAAACACAAGAGTTTGACCAGAAGAAAGCAAAACAAGCCAGTATGAGTGGTCACTGGAGAGACATCAGCAGATGAAGCTGATGAAGAATAATACACAATACAGCAGATTTGTTCCGCGGAGCCATCCAGAGATAATGGTGATACCAATGGGAAAATATTAAGCAAACAAGCAGGCTTACATTAATACTGATGTGGAGATGCCCGCATTTGACTGAAGTGGGTACTGCAAGAAGTCTCATAACAACAGGTTAAAGTCCACAGGTTGATTTGGAATCACGAGCATAACTCACCCGATGAAGGAGCAACTCTCTGAGAGCTCGTGATTCCAAATAAACCTGTTGGACTTTAACCTGGCGTTGTGAGACTTCTTACTGTACATTAACACTGCAATGAAGTTACTGCAAAAATCCCTTTCCTCCACACTCTGGGGCCTGTTCAGGTGCAGTAAGAGAGAACTTAACCTCTAACCAGCACGTCTTTTGGACTGTGGGAGGAAAGTGGAGCACCAGGAGGAAACCCACACAGATACTTGTTCTTAACTTTTGTTATATTTTTGTTGCAATCTCTCTCGGTTCCCACTAATCACTGCTCCAGTTGTTCCACCCTCTCTGAGATAGAATCCCTCTCTGTAGTTCTGGAGAAGATTTATGCAGACCTGAAACATTAACTCTGTGTTCCTCTCCCTACAGTTGCTGCCATGTGTACTGGGTTCTTCCAGCTTTCCTTGTTTTTGTTTCTGAATCCAGTGTTCTGGCATTACTGATAACCTTCCACCACTTACTTCATCCAAGCCAACCTCACCACACTTTAAAGCCACTGTGTAGACACTGGTGCATCTTGCATCAACAATCTTCACAGACCTGTGCGAAGCAGCTCACACAGCAACCCAAAAATGAAACCCTCAGAAGTAAAGTTGAGGCTAAATGAGGGAACATTACTTATACCAAGAGGACAAATTAACCTGAGATCCCAGGGCAATGGGCAGCACAGTGCCACAGTGGTTAGCACTGCTGCCTCACAGTGCCAGGGTCCTAGGTTCAATTCCCGGCTAGGGTCACTGTCTGTGTAGAGGCTGCACATTCCCCTTGTGTCTGTGTGGGTTGCCTCCAAGTTCTCCAGTTTTCTCCCAGTGTCTGAAAAACATGCTGGTTAGGTGCATTGGCCATGCTAAATTCCCCCTCAGTGTAGGCACCAGAATGTGGCAACCAGGGGATTTTCACAGCAACTTCATTGCAGTGTTAATGTAAGTTTATTTGTAACACTAATAAATAAAACAGAAAAAGGAAGATTTAGATTTCCAGGCTTAGAGGCCACTCATTTTAACTGAAGCCAGTCTAAAGATTGGACTGTTAATCCCGAACGTGCCAATAGGAGTTTACAATGCGTCAATGCTCAAAAAAAAACCCACTGAGGGCAGAACAGATACAAGAGGAATACTGAGATGTGTTTACAGGATTGGGATATCTAACAGGAGAAAAAAGGCCAATTCAGCATCTACCAAGGAGAGTTCCAGCTGCTCTCAAGTTAAACCTAAAGGACAAGAGTAATCAAAACAAAAGCAATGACTCCTACAGACTGGATTAGCAGCATGGGAACAGTTAACCCTGAACAACAAGGCAATAGTTAAACCTCAACTGGAATATTGCATACAGTTCTGGGAGCCACATTATAGGAAGGCTGTGAAAGTATTGGAGAGAGTGCAGAAGAGGTTTACAAGTATGGTTCTGGGGATGAGTTACATCAGTTACGAGGATAAAGAGGTTGAGACTGTTTTCCTTGGAGAGAAGAAGGACAAGAGGAACTTTGATAGAGGTGTTCAAAATAATTAGAGGTTTGAATGTATAGGGAGAAACTGTTTCCTCTTGTAAAAGAATCAAGAACAAGAGAGCACAGGTTTAAAGTGATTTGCAAAAGGAACAAATGTGATAGGAGAAATAACTTTTTCACAAAGCCGGTTGTTCAGGTCTGGAATGTTCTGCTTGGAAGTGTGGTGGAGGCAGGTTCATTTGAGAATGTGACACCTTCTAGATTCAACGTGAAACAGAAATGAGACATAAAACTCCTACAGTACAGACAGAGGCCATTCAGCCTACCGAGTCTGCACCAACAACAACCCTGTCTAGGCCCTGTAGCCGCAACTTCACTGTTTGCCCTTGTAGTAACCCCTGACACAAAGGGACAATTTAGCACGGCCAATCAACTGAACCCGCACATCTTTGGAGTGTGGAAGGAAACTGGAGCACCCGGAGGAAACCCACACAGACACAAGGAGAACGTGATTTGGAAGCCACAATTTTGGAGAGACATTGAATTTGATAGATAAGGACCTTACTCAAATTATGCAAACTACCCAACATGAGACAATTCTACCAACATTGCAAGAAGTAGTGATGAAAGAGTGGCTTAAGAGCATCAAGGATATATCTAAGGTTACTAGAGCACATTGGGCACACCGACATGAATTGACAAGTCAGGATGGCATCTTCTACAAAGGAAATAGAATCATCATCCCTACGGAGATGAGAGGAGAGATACAAAAGCATATTCAAAGCACATCAACAAACTGAATCAACTCTGAGAAAGACAAGTTCTACTGACTAAACATGAGCAATGAACCTAATAACCGCATTGGCCACTGCATTGTGCGTAACAAGTACCAAGTTAATAAAATTATAGAGCAGGCAATGAGGCATGACATCCCAGCCAGGCCATGGATGAAGACCTTTTCACTTTGGCAGGAAATAATTATCTTACTACTGTAGCCTATTATTTTGATTTCTGGGAGTAAGACCAGCTGACATCAATGACGATGAGAGAAATCATAGAATCATATGGTGCAAAAGGAGGCCCTTCACCCCATCGAGTCTACACTGACCACAATCCCACCCGGGCCCTATTCCCGTAACCCCACATATTTGCGCTGCTAATACCCCGATACTAAGGTCAATTTAACATGGCTAATCAACCTAACCCACACATCTTTGGAGAATTGGAGAAAACCGGAGCACCCAGAGGAAACTCACGCAGATAGTAACCCGATAGAATCCCTAAAGTACAGATGGTGGCCATTCGATCCATCGAGCTTACACTGACAACATCCCACCCAGTCCCTATGCCCATAACCCTACTGTTTATCGTTCTAGTAACACATAATAACCTAACCCACACATCTTTGGAGCATGGGAGGAAATTGGAGCACCCAGAGGAAGCCCATGCAGACACGGGGAGAATGTGATTTGGAAGCCATTAATTTTGGAGAGATATTGAATCTGATAGACAAGCATCTTGCTCAAATCATGCAACTACCTAACATGAGGTAAACTCTACCAGCCTTTCAAGAAATAGTGATGAAAGCGTGGCTTGAGAGCATCAAGGACATACCTGTGATCACTGGAGCACATTGGGCACATCAACATAAATTGACAGGATAGAGAGAAAAGGTGCAAACTCCACACAGTGCGTAACCTGAGGCCGGAATTGAACTTAGACATCTGACGCTGTGAGTTAGAAGTGCTAACCACTGTACCATGGCACTAAGGTATAGCAGGATACCAGAAAGCACAATTCAATCATTATGGCATAATGATGAGTGACAATGGCCCTCGGTTCACCAGTGAAGAATTCAATAGATTCATACATCTATTACTGATTATGAAATTCAGTTCTGTATACCATCTCTGCATTATCTCCAGTAGAAAGGCTGAGGTGGCAGTGAAAATCGCCAAAGATTCTATCAACGAATCAAGTAAATCTAACACAGATATAATCCTTAAGTGAAGAGAATTGTTCAGTCCATGTTCATGCCACATGCAAACTATTTTTCCAATGGCAAAAAGGTTACTGAAACCGGAAGTAGTAATAAGCGTGAGCAAAAAGATCAAGGTGAAATGGCAAAAAGACAAATTTTCATTTGACAAGACGGAGGAGTCATTACTACCCTAAGCACTGGAGAGCCAATCAGAGTACAAACCTTCAATTCTCACAACAAGAATCAGCCCACATGAAAACTTGGCACATGCAGAAAGAAACTGGCATAATCAATCACACTCAGTGGAAGTTTATGGCCAAAAATATCAGCACAACTGCAGGCATAGCCGACCAATTAGTGAAGATGTTCCTTCACAGCAATCCGCCGGTCAGAATGAAGAGTTTCCTGAGTAAAGAACTACCATCAATCTCAGAGTCCTCAACTACTGCAACAGAACCACCACAGTCACTAAGGCAACAAGGACCACAGCAATGACTCTCTGTAGATAAGGAACATCACCCAGCTGAATATCCAAAATCAACACACATACATTCCATTGAAGACATTGAGACTTTAAACCAATGTCTCAATGTTCTAAAGACATTGGGTAGGGTTTTCTGGCCGTCCTCATCCCGAGACTGGAAAATCCCACCCAAGGTCAACGGATCTTTGTTCGGTCCGTGTCCCATTTGCTACAATTCCCACGGCATGTGGGATGGGAAAACTCCGCTCAGTGTGTGCAAAGTATGCGCCGAGAATGACTAACAGAACAAGCAGTTGTTAGTGCATGAGAATAGTGTGTATATAGTGGGGGTAACTTGGGTAACTCACAGTCACACAGAACTGTGTAATTCAACTGTGTCTTTTGGTCACTAGCAATATCGATTTTTTTTGCAGGAAAAGGGGAATGTTTGGTGTTTGGAAATGGAATCTTACACTGCCTAACTAACACGCTTGCCACAGTCACGTGATTCTGTTGTGAGGCATGTGTGATAAGCCTACAGTCAATTTAGTACAGGAGACAAGGCATCGATGAGGACTGTTATTCTTTTCCATGAAACAAAGTTGATAGTCTGAGATTGTTGAACTCAAGGATGAGTCCGAAGGCTGTAATCGGAAGGTAAGGTATTGTTCCCTGTGCTTTTGTTCAACTTTCTCAGAAGATGAAGGAATTTTTTTATGTCCACTATGACTCTCACTTTTACAGAAGCACCATAGAAAGCATTCTTTCTAGTTGTATCACAGCTTGGTATGGCTCCTGCTCTGTCCAAGACTACAAGAAACTAAAAAGGTCATGAATGAAACCCAGTCCATCAGGCAAACCGACCTCCCACCTATTTACTCTTGTCTGCTGCCTTGGCAAAGCAACCAGCAAAATAAGGATGGACCTAATCTCTTCCACCTTCTTCCATCGGGCAAAAGAAACAAAAGTCTGAGGTCACATACCAATTGACTCAAAAACAGCTTCTTCCTTGCAGCCATTGGACTTTTGAATGGACTTACCTCAAACTAAGTTGATTTTTATACCTTAGCTGTGACTGTAACATTGTTACAGTCCCTCTTTTTCTTCTCTATGAATGGTATGTTTCGTCTCGATAGTGCATAACAAACAATACTTTTCACTGTATTCCACTACATGTGACAATAACAAATCAAATCAATCACTGGAACACTGTAGGCCAAGGACTGAATGTGTCCCTTTGGTCTTTGATTTTCCCAAAACCAATGTTTCCTTGACCAGGTTCTAGCCTGAAGTCATTCCTCCCTGCCTACTTTCTCAATACATCTGCTGAGTCTTGTGATGAAATATCGGTTTGGATCACTAGCTAAGTTACAACTCTCTACAGAAACCATCTAAATCCTTGGATCAAAAAGTAACTCATTACACGTTAATCTCTATTTGTTCGTTTTTGGTTATCGTCTGGTGCCTGAAGTTCTCAAAATGGAATCACAAATAAACACTGAGAGCAAAATTCAGAAGCCCATTAATTTTATACAGCTAATAATTTGGTACAGGGTGCACATGCCAGTTCTGTTGATTGGCCAATGCTGAAGTAAATTCATAAGGCCTTCCTCACCTCCCTTCCGGTGTCAAAATGTCTATTTTTTTTAAAGGTCAGTGTAAATGTTTCCTGTGTATTATGAAAGGGCACCTTTCATTCTCAATTCAGGCAGCTCTGACACTCACAAGTTGGATTTTAAGCTTTTCAGGCTGTGGATACGAAGGTGAAGGTTGTGTAACGACTAGCAAGCGGCTTTCCTGCTTCCTACCACCACCACATCCCCCACCAACCCACCAAACCTACCCCACTCCTCCACCCCCCCTTCCACTACCCCCTCTACCTCCCAGCCCTTCCGTCTGTAATTTAACGAGTGCAGGGAATGCTTCAGGCAACCCCTGCAGACTTGGAACGACCCTCTGCCTGTGTTGTATCTCATGAAGCGTTGGGGGGGAGGGGGAGAGGTGTCCATGCCACGGGTGAAGCACAGAAGCTTTAGCTGCAGTGGGCTGGTGTCAGGCAGGGGTGATACCTCCTTTGGGGCCTGTTCAGCACATTGCAAGCACCCCAGATGCTCATCCACCTCCCTTCTTTGGGCCGGATTCTCCGACATGCTCGCTGCTAGGAATCTCCTGTCCTGCTGCTATGAATGGAGATTGAGCTGAGCGCCAAATTCTCAATTCTCCCTGGCATTGGCAGTAGGTCGTGAACAGCCAGAGAATTCTGGCTCTCATCTCTCCTTCCCAGACTTCCCAATCCCCACCCCAAACCATCCTCCTTCCCAATCGCCCAAATCCTAGACTTGCCTGTCAATCCAATCTTCTCAGCATTAGGGAAATAAAAGCAGGAATAGGCCATTTGGCCTCTCAGCCTGCTCCACCATTAATGGATGATCTTCTACCTCAATATCATTTTTTGGCACTATCCCTTCATCCTCAATTGCCTTTAGTATGTAGAAATCTATTCTCTCCTTCTTGAACATATTCAATGACTGAACCTCCACAGCCCCCTAGGGTAGAGAATCCCAAAGGCTTCCCATCCTCTGGGTTAAGAAATTCCTCCTTAGCTCAGTTCTGAATTGCCAACCTCTTATTCTGAGACTGTATCCCATTCCTGCTCTTATTTCCAATCCTCTCGGAAAGATTGGAGCAATGCTGCTATTCCAGCACATGTGAGAAAGGAATATTAAGCAAGGCATGCATTCAATAGAGGTCACACTTTATACCGACACTTTAACGTGGCTTACAACTGATCCTGCTTCCTTGCTTCTTAATTTCATTTTCTCCCCATCCAATTCTTTAACTATTTCTTTTCTTCACATTAGCCTGAGCACATTCCCATTATATCACCAGCTTCCAAGCATTCTCATTCCAAGTGTCTGTGCATTTATGAACCGGCAACTTTGGCTCAGTGCGTTGCATTCTGACCTCTGAGTCAGAATGTTCATATCCAATTTCTTCTACTCATTCATGGAACATGTGTGTCATTGGTCGGCCAACATTTATTGTCCATTCCTAGTTAACCGAGGACAGTTGAGAATCAACCACATTGCTGTCGCTCTGGAGTCACAGGTAGGCCAGATCAGGTAAGGACAGCAGATTTCCTTCCCCAAAGGATATTTGTGAACTGTTGTTGGGTTTTTCCGACAATGATTTCATGGTCATCAGTAGATTCTTAGTTCCAGACTTTCTTTTATTGAATTCAAATTCCACCAACTGCCATGGTGGGATTCGAACCCAGGCCCTCAGAATATTAGCTGAGTTTCTGGATGAATAATCTAGCGATAACACCACGAGGCCATCACCTTCCCCATTCCAGAGAATGAGCAGAAAATCTGGTAGCCCACAATCCATTGTGGGAACATCAAAGACCCCAAAATAGCTGGCCTTACAGTCATAGAGTCATAGAGATTTACAGCATAGAAACAGGCCCTTTGGCCCAACTTGTCTATGCCACTCTTGTTTTTTTAAACCCCTAAGCTAGTCCCAATTGTTTGCATTTGGCCCAAATATAGGTTTCTGGGTCATCACTTTATAAGATTTGTTCACTATTCATAAATACCAGTTATCCTCATCAGGCATTAAGAAATGAATGAACAACAATATGTTCGAGTGAAGAATAGATATGATAAATGAAAATTGTATTAAAAAGCAGAGCAATGCAGAGGAGGATAAGCCCAAAACAGCAAGAGAACGGCGCAAGATAAGATAGCAGGGACAATCTTGGCTTGCGATCAAGAGTTAAGACATCCAATAGAATGATCTCTGAAGACAAAGAAAGAAAATGCAAAGAGCCAGTACATGTTGGCCAGAAAACTAAAGGAAAATATTGGGAATGGACACAAGATATATCTTGCTCCGAATCCGGCAAAGTTTTAGTTGCTAACTGAAAGATTCTCATGTCAACAGAAGCACGTTTTATGTTCCACATCTGAAGAGGAGGGGTTGCTTCAATGGTAACAATGTTGACTGTGAATCACTTCCCATGAATAAACAATTTCCACTTCTGTAGCTGTGTAAAGCAGGAGGACGAGGGGCCGGGCTGGAGAGAAAGGACACAGCGTGGGATGAAATGGGTAACTGCTTCAAGATGGAAAAACATCAGCACTGCTGAATCCGCTACAACAGAAACATATACGGTCCGGATAGCTGAGGGGATGAATGACTCATTGTGAAAGAGCTGCCCCAATGGGTTAATGGGCAAAAGCATCGTCTTGTGTGGTAATGCAGCTCATAGCGTAATACAGATCGCCTCCGCGATTCTGTCACTGGTTGGCGGTGCTACGATTCTCTCCGTCCCCATGGGCTGGGAAGAGGAAAGATTACACAGAATTTCTGCACCCCATTGCTACTTTGTGATGTCAAATCTGGACTTTGAATAAGGACAAGAAAAAACATGTTTGTGATAACTCCCAGGATTCAAATCAGATGTTAACTGTCTAAACTTATACTAGAAGAAAGCTGTAATTATGAAATTATAGAACAAGAAACATCGATGTATTCAAGAAAGGAAGGTGTAACAATTGGAGATTAATTCTCAATCAAACTGGTTGCTCCAGCAGTTCAATATGCTCAAACATTATTGCCCTTCTAAGCTTCCATACCCTCATTTATGATATATAACATCTAATCTCTAAATTAGTAATGTCCATACAGGGAGGTTACGGTGCAGCTGTATAAGATGCTGGTGAGGCCACACCTGGAGTACTGTGTACAATTTTGGTCATCCTAATTGAGAAAGGATATATTGGCACTGGAGTGAATGCAGAGGAGATTCACGAGGCTGATTCCAGAGTTGAGAGGGTTGGCTTATGAGGAAAGATTGGAGACTGGGACTATACTCATTGGAATTCAGAAGAACGAGGGGAGATCTTACAGTAATATATAAGATTATGAAGGAACAGATAAGATAGAAGCAGGGAAGTTGTTTCCACTGGCAGGTGAAACTAGAACTATGGGGTACGGCCTCAGAATAAGGGGAAGCAGATTTAGGGCTGAGTTGAGAAGGAACTTTTTCGCCGGAAGAATTGTGAAGGTGTGGAATTTCCTACCCAGTGAAGCAGTTGAGGCTACCTCATTGAATGTTTTTAAGGCAAAGACAGATAAATTTCTGAATAGTAAAGGGATTAGGAGTTATGGTGAACAGGTAAGTGGAGCTGAATCCATGAAAAGATCAGCCATGATCTTATTGAATGGCAGAGCAGGCTCAAGGTGGCCTACTCCTGCTCCTAGTTCTTGTGTTCTTATGTCCTTAACGCTAAAGCTATAATGGACATCTAAATCAATATTGCCAGTTTTACACCAGCGCCCAAAGTTAAATTGACCACTTTTGTGCGACTAACTTCCCAACATCGATGGCACAAGAAGGGTTAATTGTGCCATTCAGAGTAAAGCCTTTTGCAGTAACAATACCAACAGTAATAACTGTTCCTGATGAAAGCACCTACATATTTTATGTTAAATACCAGAGCTGTCAGTCCTGCTGGATACCATGTGCTTTAAATCACTGCAGCACCTGAGCTTGTGTACATTACAAAAATAGCTGCCTGGAATAGTTTATGGGAAGGAACAAGTTCAGTGGTAGCTTTTTACTAAGTGCTGATATTTTCATGTTTCGGCAAAGCCAGAATGTGCTCCTTGCAGAACTCTGTGAGGTACTTTGAAACTGTCATAATACAGCTTTGCATTCTGACACATCCTGGATCTTACCAAATATACCTTTCGGTTTCCTCATAAATGCTTTACAAGCTTCTGAGCGATATATTTGACTCCGGCACCTCAGTAATTTATGAGCGGGCTGGCCAAACTCCAGTCCGCAGCAAGGGTCGGAGTTGTTTTTCTTTCCTTGCAATGAACTGGTGCCTTTCTTTAAGGCAGCGCTTTGCAGGCCCTTCCCTCCTTGTTGCTTCAGGGAGTAAGCCGGCTCGTGCAGTTCCAAGCCACACAGGCTAATAGAGATTCCTGGATTCGGCTGAGTTCGCTGCACCCCGTCCAGACACCAAGAAAGCCGCAAAGGTCCACAATACAATGCAGAGATCGAGCCAGACACCTGACTTCTGTTCACTAGGCAGCGGGCTGTGCTTGAAAATGTTCGTACGCGGACTCTGAACTCAACTTATTCCTTGCGTTGTCTGAAATGACTCGTCCACCTCTGATATGTGGGATGCGCTCACCCCAAACCCGGAAAATCCTGCCCAAAGTCAACAGATGTTTGCATTGCCCGGCCCTTGCCTGTAACAATTCCCATGGTGGGCAGGATAAGAAAACTCTGTCTGTGGAATTGGAGGTTGCAGTGTGGGGGGGTAATTGTTTGTGGGCCACATGGCCTTCTTAAGGCCTATTGGAAAGCAGCATGTTAACTTCAGCCAATCGGGATGCTGGGGTCTGGGTCCTGGTAGGTTGAACCTGCAGTGTGAGCTCAGGAGCCAGTGGGACTAGACCTATTTCCATACTGAGTTTGCCTGTATGAAGTTTTTAGCCATTGCTCAATAAATCATCGATGTGAGTTAAAGCTTTCTTCTCATGTTACCTTGCGCTACAACAGGGATTAAATGGATAAGTAGTGACTGAGATGATGAACTGTTCCATGGACGGGTAGAATTTTCTGGCCATGCTTGTCTCAAAGTTGGTAAATCTTGCCCGACATTCGCCTGGTCTGTGTTCCACCCACTATGATTTCTGGGATGGGAAAATTCCATGTTACTGGAGATGTTACTTGTGGAGAGCAGATTGAATAGTGGGCTTGTGAGGATCGATAGATAATGTGGTATTTGTCGTGTTGTCTTTGATGACTCAAGTATATCTCTCTTGAAGGTATCGACTTCAGGAAGCATAGGGAGAACACGCCTCTGTATATATCAATGGGGATGAAGTAGAAATGGTCAAGATCTTCATGTTTTACATGCCCAGATCACCAATAACCTGTCCTGGCCCCCCCATGCAGACACTACAGTAAAGAAATCCCACCTCTACTTACTCAGAAGGCTAAAAAAATTTGGCATGTCAGCTACAATTCTTACCAACTTTCTGTGCAGCACTGAAGGCATTTTTCTGGTTATATCACAGCTTGGGGTATGGCTCCTGCTCTGCCCAAGACTGCAAGAAACTACAAAGGATTGTGAATGAAGCCCAGTCCATCACGCAAACCAGCTTCCCATTCATTGACTCTGTCTATACTTCCTGCTGGCTCGGAAAAGCAGCCAGCATAATTAAGGACCCCACAACATACGTTTTTCCACCTTCTTCCATTGGGAAAACGATACACAAATCTGAAGTCACATACAGCTGACTCAAGAACAGCTTCTTCTCTGCTGCCATCAGACCTTTGAATGGACCTACCTCGCACTAAGTTGATCTTTCCCTACACCCGAGCTGTGACTGTAACTCTACATTCTACACTCTCTCCTTTCCTTCTCTATATACGACATGCTTTATCTATATAACACACTAAAGACAATATTTTTCACTGTATACTAATTTATATGGCAATAACAAATCAAATCAAATCAAAATCTTTGGAGATTAAGTGTTTGGACTGGAATCTTTGACACCACAGATAATCTGTAGAGTGAGCTTGATTGAAGAGTCAGCCAAAGAGGCCAAAGATTTTCAACTAAGATTAGAGGCTGTCACAGAAGCATTTTAAATATTTCAAATATTTATTTGGCTCACTTTGGCTGCTTGAAAGGACCCCTGTATTGTGATAACAGGAAGAAACACAATTAAGTGTCTACAATAGTAATCGTATCCCACTCACCTGTTCGAAACATCACCACACCCAGCCAAATAAGGAGATATTAGGTGGAGTTCTCCAATCTTGTGTTCCTCACTCCTGCTGCCAACAAGGATGGAAAATTCAGCCAAAACTCCATTCACTGCAGCGGGACTGAAGAATCCCAGTTGTGGGCGAGGTTGGAAAATTCCAGCCATGAGGTCCACTGGTCAAAGGAGCAGGTTTTAAGAAGTGTTTTGAAGGAATAAACAGAGATAAAGGCCTGGAGAGGTGCAGCAAGAGCTTAGCACTCAGGCAAAAGAAGGCAAGGCCACCAATGGTGAAACAATTAAAATAAGGGAAGCTCAGGAACACAGAATGAGAGGAGTGTAGATATTTCAGAGGAATGGGGCTGGGGGAAATAGTGGGGGGTCGGGTTAATTCCACAGGGACCATAAAAACCAGGATGAGAATTTTAAAATCAAGGCATTGTTTAACTGGGAGCTCATGTGGGGCATTGGAGTGATAGATGAATGTGCAAGTTCAGATACAGGCAACAAAGCTTTGGGATAATCTCAAGTATATGAAGGGTAAAGTGTTAATTAATAATAAATTGTATTAATTTCTATGCAGATGGTGGATATTAGAATTATAGAATCCTACAGTGCAGAAGGACACCTCTCAGATCATCCAGTGTTCACCAACCACAATCTCACACAGGCCCTATCCCCATAACCCCATGTATTTACTATAGCTAGTCCCGTGATACTAAGGGGTAATTTAGCATGGCCAATCCACCTAACCTCCGCATCTTTGGACTGTGAGAGAAAACCAGAGCATCTGGAAGAAACCCACACAGACATGGGGAGGACATGCAAACTCTGCACAGTCAGCCAAACTGGGTCCCTGGTGCTGTGAGGCAACAGTGTTAACTCCTGTGCCACTGTGCTGCCTAATTAACAGGTGTCGTCACTGATTTCCTCCCACAGTCTGAAAGATGCACTGGTTAGATGCATGAGCCATGCTAAATTCTCCATCAGTGCACCTGAAAGGCAGCGGAGTGCAGCAACTTGGGCATTTGCACAGTAATTTCATTGCATTGTTAATGTGAACCCTTCACTCCTTGCTTATCAAGAATCTAGCCATCTCTGCCTTAAAAATATTCAGTAAGGAGTCTAAAAATACCAGTTTAAAGTCCTACAGGTTTATTAGGAATCATGAGCTGCTCCTTCATCAGGTAAGTGGAAGTTAATTCACAAACACGGAATATTATAGACAAAGGTACAATTAGAAGATAATTACAGATTGGAATGTGAAGACTTTGCTTCCACTGCCTTTTGAGGAAGAGAGTTCCAAAAACTCAAAGATGAAGGCGGTAAAGAAAGTCCGATTGCAATGGGATCTTGATCAATTGGGCCACTGGGCTGATGAAAGGCAGATGGAGTTTAATTTAGATAAATGTGACGTGATGCATTTTGGTAGATTGAACCAGAACAGAACTTACTCAGTTAATGGTAGGGCATTGGTGAGAGTTATAGAACAAAGAGATCTAGGGGTACAAATTCATAGCTCCTTGAAAGTAGAGTCACAGATGGACAGAGTGGTGAAGAAGGCATTCGGCATGCTTAGTTTCATTGGTCAGAACATTGAATACAGGAGTTGGGACGTCTTGTTGAAGTTGTACAAGGCATTGATAAGACCACACTTGGAATACTATGTACAGTTCTGGTCACCCTATTATAGAAAGGATATTATTAAACCAGAAAGAGTGCAGAAAAGATTTACTAGGATGCTACTGCGATTTGATGGATTGAGTTATAAGAAGGGACTGAATAGACTGGAGCATTTTTCTCTAGAGGTAGAAGGCTGAGGGGTGATCTTATAGAAGTCTACAAAATAATAAGGGGCACAGATCACAATCAATATCTTTTTCCAAAGGTAGGAGAGTCTAAAACTAGAGGGCATAGGTTTGAGGTGAGAGGGGAGACATACAAAACAGTCCGGAGGGGCAATTTTTTCACACAGAGGGTGGTGAGTGTCTGGAACAAACTGCCAGAGGTAGAAGTAGAGACAGGTACAATTTTGTCTTTTAAAAAGCATTTAGACAGTTACATGGGTAAGATGGGAATAGAGGGATATGGGCCAAATGTGGGCAATTGGGATTAGTTTAGTGGTTTTTAAAAAAAGGGGCAGCTTGGACAAGTTGGGCCAAAGGGCCTATTTCCATGCTGTAAACCTCTATGACTCTGTGACTCTATGATTCATGATTCTCTGAGAGAAAAAAATTCCCTTCATCTCTCAGGGCTGATGGATGACCTTATAAAGGCTTATAAAATAATGAGGGGCAAAGACAAGCTAGACATTCAATCTATTTTCCCAAAGGTAGGAGAGTCTAAAACTAGAGGGCATAGGTTTAAGATGAGGGGGACAGATACAGAAATGTCCGGGGGGGGGGGCAATTTTTTCACACAGAGGGTGGTGAGCGTCCGGAACAACTTGCCACAGTAGTAATAGAAATGGGTACAATTTTGTCTTTTAAAGAACATTTAGATAGTTATATGGGTAAGATGGGTATAGAGGGATATGGGCCAAATGCAGGCAATTGGGATTAGTTTAGGGGTGCTAAAAAAAAGAGCAACATGGACAAGTTGAGCCCAAAGGCCTGTTTCCATGCTGTAAACCTCTATGACTCTGTTTTAAGTAGGCACTCCCTTATTGTGAAACAGTGACCCCTAGTTCCAGATTGTCCCACAACAAAGAAACATCCCCTCCACATCCACCCAGTCAAGATACCTCAGGATCTTATATGTTCCAATTAAGTCACCTCTTACTTTTCTAAACTCCAGCAGATACAAGCCTTTTTGTCCAGCCTTTCCTCATAAGACAACCCACCCAATCCAGATGATAAAGAAAAGTACAGCACAGGAACAGGCCCTTCGACCCTCCAAGTTAGTCTAGCAAATCTCACAGTGAGGAAAGTAAGAGCTTTATGAAAGCTGTGTTTCTGGGTAAAAGAGAAATGGATATTTTTGAGGTCTCACTCACCATCAGCTCTGTCACATTAATGTAATCCTGCTCTGCAGTTCCTATATTCTCCCAGTCATTTGCCACTGCGTGTGGGAATATCAGTGTGAGATCCTACCAGATCCATCAATCTACTATTTGTAATAAAAACAGAAAATGCTAGAAAAACTCAGCAGGTCTGGCAGCATTGGTGGAGAGTGAAATAGAGTTATTGTTTCAAGTCTGTGTGACTCTCCTCCAGAGCAACTATTAGTAATCGGTCTGCTGATAGCATGGGAGATAAGCATTTAGGATTGATGCGTAAGTGTGGCGTTTGAAGCTTCAGGCCAGAAGCTCCAAGATGTTTTATGAAGCCGGTGTACTGCGAAGGAAGTGTCTCGATGTCAGTCAGATGAAGAACATGGAAAGTTGGCAAGCAGGGCCTCTTTGGTGCTATGCTGGCTGTAGTGCCAGGCTGGACTAATGGAGTGCCAGCCTCAGATTCCTTTTGCCAGGTAAATCAACTGGCATCTTGCCAGCACTTCTTCATATTGATGAATCAAAAATCCACACTGTTGCATCCTGTCGCTCCAACATGCATCACGCCACTCTTCTTAAATGGGGTCAGCCTCGCACATACACCTAGTCCAATTCTTCAGTGTCATTCTGCTGTGCATTGTAGCTTGACTCCCATGTAATGTTCTCGGAAGACACTGTCTAATTTGGGTTCATGAAAGGGTTAATCATGCGATGAGCGAGGGAGGCTGAGCCAAGTAAAGCATGTTTTGCTTGATCATTCACAGAGACTAACATCCCACCACTGAAAGCAGTGCCAGAACTGGCCCAATGTACGACCGACATAACAGAAAACATAACACGGCTTCTTAGCAAACTTCCAACGCACACACACACCATACTTCAAAGTCAACTGGAGGTTGACACATCACTGACAGACTTCTTTTCTGGCAGGAAGTCACTTTCTCCTTCACTTCCTCTGTTGCTCTTAAATCCAAACCAGGGGAAAAGGCCTCCCAGTACAATAACCCAATTCGGTTCGCTCCATTATAAAGAAACAGCTTTGTCCATTAAACTGTGACTGTATCTGTGCTATGCAGCATTCTCCGCCTGTGCCCATATGTGTCGAATTTGTTCAGGTGAAAAGTGAGAGATATTTTCTTCTGATCCCTCCCTCTGCAAGGGGCCCGTGTTTGACAATAGACTTGGACTTCTACGCAAAGCAGGAAAGCAATTAAAATGCAAAACTGAGTGCCCGCCACTTTTGCAGAGTGCGGGAATACAAGGCTCCAGAAGTGATGTTAGTACTTTACAAAGCGTCGATCACAGCACTGCACCATTGTTAATTCCAATAATTATATGGTGAGTACAGGATGATACTGAATCCAGCCTTTTTCTTAAGCCTGGCTTATTTCTTGGATTGCAGACTAATGGCATAGATTCCTCTTGTTCCCCCAACACCCAGCGTGAACTGGTTTTAAAACTCTTGTCATGATTCCCTAATCTTTCTAACGTTAACAACAATAACATGGGACATATATTGGAGAGGATCAATAGAACAACATCCCAGATCCCAATCTTGTTTCCTGATCTGATTCATCATGCTTCCTCTAGGCGATTGATTGGGCATTACTGTTACTGATGGGTGGGATTTTATTGACAAAGAATTAAGGGTTAAGGCCATATCTAAGTCTCGACCCCATTGTCACAGTAGTTAGCATTGCTGCCTCAGGGTTCCAGGAACCCGGGTTCAATTCTGGCCTCAGGTGACTGTCTGTGTGGAGTTTTCACATTCTCTCTGTGTCTGCATGGGTTTCCTCTGGATATTCCTGTTTCCTCCAAAGGTGTGTGGGTTAGGTAGATTGGCCATGCTAAATTGTCCTTTATTGTCCAAAGATGTATAGGTTAGTGGGATTAACAGGGTAAATTAGTGGGGTTACAAGGATAGGGTCTGGGTCAGAAACTCTATTAAGTTGGTGCAGACTCGATGTGCCAAATAGCCTCCTTCTGCACTGAAGGGATTCTTATGCCATCTGCATATGTTGCGGCCTTCTCAGGGACCCACCCTGACCCCAGGGAACCCTGCCATTTGGAAAGGAAAACCTGACCATTTGGGCTATTCTCCCGCAGTTTGTGGACCTGGAAAATGTTCTGCCTCTTTGCTCTTAGCCTGGAGCAAAAAATTAGGTCTTTATTTCCTTCTACTGGCCCCTTCTAATAAGAGGATGGTCTGTTATTAGCAGGCCAGTAGGAAATTTATATTGTTAACCTGCTGGTTGAAGCTAAAGCATTGAGTTGCTTATGGCCAGGTTTAAACCTGCAGATATATTTGGACTAATCGGAATTGTTATATAAAAGGGCATCATTCTGTCATTGTATCACACATTAACTTGTTATCTCTGGAACTGACTATTCCAGCGCATTCCTGGTCAGCCTGTTATATTCTACGCTCAGTCAACTGAAGATTAACCAAAATTCAGCTGCACATGTCCTAAGTTGTATTAAGTAACTATCAAGCATCCTTTCCAGTTGTATCACAGTTTGATATGTTCCTGCTCTTTCCAAGACTGCAATAAACTACAAAGAGCTGTGAACAAAGCCCAGTCCATCACTCAAACAAGCCTCCCACCCATTGGCACTGTCTACACTCGCTGTTGCCTTGGAAAAGCTGCCAACATAATCAAGGACCCCACGCACCCTGGACATACTCTTTTCCACCTTCTTCCATTGGGAAAAGATACAAAATTCTGAGATCACGTACCAAGTGACTCAAGGACAGGTTCTCCCCTGCTGCCATCAGATTTTTGAATGGACCTACCTCACATTAAGTTTGCCTTTCTCTACATTCCAGCTATAACTGTAACATTCCTTTCTCTACATTCCAGCTATAACTGAACTGTACTTTCCCCTTTCCTTCTCTATGTACGACATGCTTGCTCTGTGTAGCGCAAAAGAAATAATACTTTTCACTGTATACCAATTCATGTGATAATACTAAATCAAATCAATGTTGACTGGCCAACACTGACTCCAGTTAAGCAAGCATCAATTTTAAGATACTCATCTTGTTTTCCAAACCCTCTATGGTCTTGTCTCTACATGTCCCTGTAATCTCCTTCAGCACCATAACTTTCTAAAGTCGCTGCTCTCTTCTCATTTTGGCCTCTTGAGCATCCCCCGTGTTAATCATTCCACCATTGCCATAATTATAGTGACCTCGGCCTGAAGATCTGGAATTCTATCAGTAAACCTCACTGTCATTCCACCTTCTTTAAGAAGCTACTGTGTAGACAGTGCCAATGGGTAAGAGGTTTGTTTGAGTCATGGACTGGGCTTTGATCACAACTCTTTGTTGTTTATTGCAGTCTCTTTGACCAAGCTCTTGGCCAGCTGCCTGAGTATCTCTTTGTGTACCTCAATGTCAAGGTTTCTTTGTTGTTCCTATGAAGTACTTTGGGACGTCTTCGTATACTGACCGTTCTACATCAGTACAAGCTGATGCTGAGGTTAAATGCCTTCCTTGTCAACAACTTTACTTAGTCATTGGAGGGAAAATATCAAAGCGTCCCTCCTGGGGGTGCCTCCAAAAAAAAAATTTCAACTGTAGTGTGATATTGAAAGACAAACACTTGGCAATGAGATGATGGGGCAAGAAATGAGAGAGAGGGCAATGAGGGTGAGGGGTGATTCTTTTTTAATTCATTTGTGAGATGTAGGTGTCACTGGCTGGGTCAATATTTATTGCCCATTTCCGAGAGCAGTTAACAGTCAACCACATTGCTGTAGGTGTGGCGTCGCATAAAATCCTACAGTGAAAAAGAAGGTTATTTGTCCCATCAAGACTGCACTGACCACAATCCCACTAGGCCCTATCCATACAATTCCATGCATTTACCCTAGCTAGTCCCCCAACATAAGAGGCAATTTAACATGGTCGATCAACTTAACCAGCAGGTCTTTCAAAGTGTAGGAGGAAACCAGAGCACCTGGGGGAAACCCACGCAGACACGGGGAGAATGTGCAGACTTCACACAGACAGTGACCCAAGCTGGGAATTGAATCTTGGTCCTGGCATGGTGAGGCAGCGAAAAAGCCAGCATGCCACCCATGACCTTGGTGACATCCAGAATTAGTGTGGCTGGAGTTTACAATTCAATCCATTTAGTCAGCTTACCAATATTTCCATGCAGGGGTCGGGGGGAAGGTCAGTTAACACAGTTGACTGAGGTTGGTGCAAAGCAACTACAACATGTGGCTTGAATTCCCATGCTGGCTGAGTTATATTCATTCATGGCATATGGGCATCGCTGGCTGGTCAGCATTTATTGCCCATCCTTAGTTACCTGGGGACAGTTGAGAGTCACATGTAGACCAGACCAGTTAAGAATGGCAGATTTCCTTCCCTAAAATACATTAGTGAATCAGATCAGATTTTCCTTCTGACAATTGAATCATTGTCTGACAAATGGTCATCGTTTAGACTTTTAATTCCAGATTTTTACTGATTGTGGTACAATCTGCCATGGTGGTATTCGGACCCGGGTCCCCAGAGCATTACTCTGACAGAATGTCACTCCACAGAATTCGCCTATTTGCCACCTCCTCCGACCCCCACCCTGGATCCCGCACTGCACTGTGCACTGATAAATTCCAGGGAGAGGGAAGGGTGGGATGAATCCCTTGGGAGGGTGATGCCGAATGGAAATAGTGGAACTATCCAGTACCTATCTTCTTGAAATTCAGGTGACAGTCGAAATGATGGATGGCACAGTGGTTAGCACTGCTGCTTCACAGCGCCAGGGACCCAGGCTCGATTCCCGGCTTGGGTGACTGCATAGTCTGCACATTGCCCTGTGTCTGTGTGGGTTTCCTCTGGATGATCCAGTTTCCTCCCACAGTCCGAAAGATGTGTTGGTTAGGTTGATTGGCCAAGCTAAATCACTCCTTAAGGTTAGGGGGATTAGCGAGGTAAATACATGGGGTTATGGGGCTCGGGCCTGAGTGGGATTGTGGTTGGTGCAGACTTGATGGGCCGAATAGCTTCCTCCTGCACTGTAGGGATTTTGTTCTATGATTACTCTGGGTTTCTGGATTACCAGTTCAGCAACAATACCACTATGCCAATGCTCCTTCAATCTCCCTCAACCCTTTTAAATAAAACATACTTGGAATCTACCCATTTGTGTGAAATGGACAGCAAATAAAATCCAGGACTTTCTATTAAGAATGGTGACCCAAATGTTAGTGCTTTATTCAACTAGGAATTTGGTAATTTTAAGGTGGATATGATGACTTCATATTAAAAGCTTATGGAGTGTCAATTCCGCAGTACTCATGGGACCATATAAATTCTAATATATGGCCATGGAACTGTTTGCCTAAGCTATGTGTTAACAATTTGTACTGTTTTGTTTTAATTGTGCAAAGACTAAAGTATTTTAGTATCTAATGAAATGCTGGCTCACGTGATCTACTTTGCAAATACTTTCCCACACTCTTGCCTCGTTAATTGTCCTCTCCCAGATTCTGAAATTTACAGCATTATCTCTTTACAGTTCTGCAGCTCTCTCCATCGTAAATCAGTCAGCAAGCACCATCTGAAAATGAAATGATCTGCCCCACGCAGGTCACAGGTGAAGAGGCCTTTTCGGCAGCGAATGAGAACGCACGTCGCCATTAGCACTTGTCGGTGGGGGAGGAAATAAGGTGGTCGCTGCAAAACTGTCCAAAGACAAGTCTAACCAGCTGACCACTTCTTTACATTTGAATCCTGCACTTGCGTTCTGATTCAACACAGTTAGAGTTCATTTTTTAGCGCTGGTGCTGCACTTTCTTCTTCCTGATTCACTTTAGACATGAGAATGACTTCCAACAGATCTGATTGTCAATTGGCTGAGAGGTGACTTTGCAAACCAATCAAATATCTAAGAAGGTCCAGGTTGTCAGTATCACAGACTGCTTTCCATCAAAACAGAAGGGCTAGAACACAGAACATAGAACAGTACAGGCCCTTCAACCCTCAATGTTATGTCGAGCTATGTCCAAACTCAAGATCAAGCTATCCCACTCCCTGTAATTCTGGTGTGCTCCATGCGCCTATCCAATAACCATTTGAAAGTTCCTAAAGTGTCCGACTCCACTAACACAGCAGGCAGTCTATTCCATACTCCAATCACTCTCTGAATAAAGAATCTACCTTGGACATCCCTCCTATATCTCCCACCATGAACCTTATTGTTATGTCCCCTAGTAACAGCCACATCCACCAGAGGAAACAGTCTCTGCACATCCGCTCTATCTATCCCCCTCATCATCTTATAAACCTCTATTAAGTCGCCTTTCAACCTCCTCCACTCTAAAGAGAAAAGCCCCAGCTCCCTCAATGTTTCCTCATAAGACCTACCCTCCAAAACATCCTGGTAAATCTCCTCTGCACTCTCTCCAATGCTTCCACATCCTTCTTATAGTGAGGTGACCAGAACTGCATACAGTAAACTGTAAACAGAACTGCTACCGGATGAAAACTTAATTCATCATAGAACCACTCAGTGCAGGAGGCCATTCGGCCCATCAGACTTGCTCCGACAACAATCCTTCCTGACTCTTATCCCCTAGCCCCATATATTTACCTTTCTAACCCCCTGACACTGAGGGGCAATTTAGCATGGCCAATCAACCTAACCTGCACATTTTGGACTGCAGGAGGAAACCAGAGCATCTGGAGAAAACACATACACAAAATGGGAAAATGTGCAAACTCCTCACAGACAGTCATCTGAGGCTGGAATTGAACTCAGGTCCCTGGTGTCATGAGGCAGCGGTGTTAACCATTGTGCCACCATGCCACTCATGGCCATTCCATCAGCTTACCAATACTTTCATGCAGGGGCCGGAGATCAGTGAACTCAGTTGGCTGAGAGGTTGGTGCAAAGTAACTACAACGGTGTGGGTTCAATCCCCATGCTGGCTGAGGTTATTTATTTTTATTCATTCATGGGACATGGGAATCCCTTGGAGGGCAGTTGAGAGTCAACCACATTGCTGTGGCTCTCGAGTCACATATAGGCCAGACCAAGTAAGGACGGCAGATTTCCTTCCTTAAAAAGTGAACCAGATGGGTTTTTCCGACAATTGACAATGGTTTCATGGTCATCTTTAAATTTTTAATTCAAGATTTTTTTTTATTGAACTTAAACAGCTGCTATGATGGGATTCTGGGTCCCCAGAACATTAGCCGAGTTTCTGGCTTAATGGTGTAGCGATAATACTATTAGGCCATCACCTCTCTCTGGGAATCTATCACCTCTTCTTGCCCCATAGTGGTACCATGATATACTCATGAAATCTCTACTGTGCAGAAGGAGATCATTCAGCCCATCGAGTCTGCACCAACTCTCTGTGACAGAGTATCTTACCCAGGCCCTCTCCCCACCCTATCCCTGTAACTCCACACAATTACTGCAGCCAATCCGCCTAACCTGAACATCTTTATGTGGGAAAAAACTGGGGCACCCAGAGGAAACCAGGCAGACACGGGGAGAACATGCAAACTCCACATAAGCAGTGGAATTGAACCTGGTTCCCTGACGCTATGAGGCAGTAGTGCTAACCACTGTGCAGCCCCAGATCTGTAGCAAAGTAGTTGAACTTTATCTTCCCAATAGCCTACCTTCCTCCCATGGGCGGACTAGCTGACCACCTTGCTCCCTCACCCTGCTTCTATTCAAACTGGCAATAGTTGGGCATGAGGCGGGTTGTGGGGGGGAGGGGGGAGACACGGTTTAGATTATTAACGTTTCACCTCATATCCAATCCAAGTCCACCTGTTTTTAGGCTTAAAATCCATCCTCGTGGTAATTGGCCGTTTAAAATCATTGCTGCTGAGTTGCACAGATCTCCCATTGTGACTGGATTTGTTTAAGTGAATGAAATAAGGACAATTATCACTTTAATTACATAAAAAGGAAAGCAAAATTCCCTCAGAGAGTTGTCGTACAGCCAGAGATTCGAGATAAGGGTTGTGTTCTTAATATAGTTCATTGGGTTTTCCCAAAGCATAATATTACACCCCATTGACTAAGTTGGAAAGAATTGATTTTTTTTAATACAGTTTCCTTTGCTGTGTGAACCTTACAGCACATTCTTATTCACAAGGGCATGCCAGATAAAGCTGGGCTAATGTCCTGACACATACAGTTTTCTTTTTCCACTGCCTGCCCACTTTTAGTTCCTGTAACAGGTTATATTGTTTTAAATCAGTGAGATAAAGGTCAGAATGAATTCTCACGTATTCAGAAAAGTGTTGAAAAGAATTAATACTTCCTTAGATTCATTTTGAGCTTTTCTCCCGTCCCTCTCTGCCTTGTTAAATTAGATGGAACTGACATGAAGCTGGCATGATCACAATTTTGATTTGATTTGATTTATTATTGTCACATGTATTAGCATGAAGTGAAAAGTATTGTTTCTTGCACGCTACACAAAGCATATCGTTCAAAGAAAAGGAAACAAGACAGCACAGAATATAATGTTACATTCATAGCTAGGGTGCAGAGAAAGATCAACTTAATGTGAGGTAGATCCATTCAAAAGCAGCAGGGAAAAAGTGGTTCTTGAGTCATTTGGTACGTGACCTCAGACTTTTGTATCTCTTTCCTGACAGAAGAAGCTGAAAGAAAGAATGTCCGGGGTGCGTGGGGTCCTTAATTATGCTGGCTGCTTTTCCAAGTGGGAAGTGTAGATAAAGTGTAGACGGAACGCCTGTCCGGGTACACTGAGGGAGAATTTAGTCTGGCCAATGCATCTAATCAGCTTGTCTTTTGGAGGAAACTGGAGTACCTGGAGGAAACCCACGCAGACTCAGGAAGAATGTGCAAACTCCACCCAGACAGTGATCCAAGCTGGGAACTGAATCCCGGGTCCCTGGCGTTATGAGGCAGCAGTGCTAAACACGGTGCCACCATGTCATCCCTAACTTATTCACTATTTATTCACCATAAATAGATAAATTTATTATCACCATAAATAAATTTGTTCAAGAAGGGGAATAGAGACTTTCCGGGGAATTATCGGCTGGTGAGTCTTACTTCTGTTGTGGGCAAAGTATTGGAGAGAATTATTAGGGATAGGATTTATAGTTATTTAGAGAGAAATGAATTGATTGGGGATAGTCAGCATGGTTTTGTGAAGGGTAGGTCGTGCCTTACTAACTATTGAGTTTTTTGAAAAAGTGACCAAAGAGGTGGATGGGGGTAAGGCAGTTGATGTGGTATATATGGACTTTAGTAAGGCGTTCGATAAGGTGGCCCATGGAAGGCTTCTGCAGAAAATGCAGATGTATGGGATTGAGGGTGATTTAGCTAATTGGATTAGGAATTGGCTAGCTGATAGAAGACAGAGGGTGGTGGTTGATGGAAGTTATTCATCGTGGAGTTCGGTTACAAGTGGTGTACCTCAGGGATCTGTTTTGGGGCCCCTGCTGTTTGTAATTTTTATAAATGATCTGGATGAGGGTATTGAAGGATGGATTAGTAAATTGCGGATGACACTAAAGTCGGAGGAGTGGTAGATAGTGAAGAGGGGTGTTATAGTTTGCAGAGAGACTTGGACAAGTTGCAGAGCTGGGCCGAGAGGTGGCAAATGGAGTTTAATGTGGAAAAGTGTGAGGTAATTCACTTTGGCAGGAATAACAAATGTGTAGAGTATAGGGCTAATGGTAGGACTCTTAATAGTGTTGGAGAACAGAGGGATCTTGGTGTATATGTGCATAGATCCCTGAAAGTTGGCAATCAAGTCGATAAGGTTGTTAAGAAGGCATACGGAGTCTTAGCTTTTATTGGTAGGGGGATTGAATTTCGGAGCCGCAACGTCATGTTGCAACTGTACAAAACTCTAGTGCGGCCGCACTTGGAGTATTGTGTGCAGTTCTGGTCCCCGCATTATAAGAAAGATGTGGAGGCATTGGAGAGGGTACAGAGGAGGTTTACCAGGATGTTGCCTGGTATGGAAGGCAGGTCTTATGAAGAGAGGCTGAGGGATTTGAGGTTGTTTTCGTTAGAAAGAAGGCGGCTAAGAGGAGGCCTTATTGAAACATATAAGATGATTAGAGGTTTAGATAGGGTGGACAGTGATAGCCTTTTTCCTACGTTGGAGAAAGCTAGCATGAGGGGACATAGCTTTAAATTAAGGGGTGGTAGTTATAGGACGGATATCAGAGGTAGGTCCTTTACCCAGAGGGTGGTTAGGGTATGGAATGCCCTGCCTGCGGCAGTTGTAGATGTGCCAAGTTTAGTGGCATTTAAGAGGTTAGTGGATAAGTTTATGGACAAAAAAGGAATGGTTTAGGTTGTAGAGTCATTGCTTTTTTCTAATTGGTTGGCGCAACATCGAAGGCCGAAGGGCCTGTTCTGCGCTGTAATGTTCTATAAAAACAACAGATAGATCGCATGAATTGACATAAGATGAATCATTCATCCTGTATAGAACATAGAACATAGAACAATACAGCACAGAACAGGCCCTTCGGCCTTCGATGTTGTGCCGACCAAAATAAAAGGCAATGCCCCTCCTAACTAAACCATTCCCTTCTCATCCATATACTTATCAACTAACCTCTTAAACGCCACCAAACTTGGCGCATCTACAACAGCTGCAGGCAGGGCATTCCACTCCCTAATCACTCTTTGAGTAAAGAACCTACCTCTGATATCCGTCCTATAACTCATACCCCTTAATTTAAAGCTGTGTCCCCTCGTGCTAGCTTTCTCCATCCTAGGAAAAAGGCTATCACTGTCCACCCTATCTAAACCTCTAATCATCTTATATGTTTCAATAAGATCCCCTCTTAGCCGCCTCCTTTCTAACGAAAACAACCTCAAATCCTTCAGCCTCTCTTCATAGGACCTGCCCTCCATACCAGGCAACATCCTAGTAAACCTCCTCTGTACCCTCTCCAATGCCTCCACATCTTTCTTATAATGTGGGGACCAGAACTGCACACAATACTCCAAGTGCGGCCGCACTAGAGTTTTGTACAGTTGCAACATGATGCTGCGGCTCCTAAATTCAATCCCCCTACCAATAAAAGCTAAGACTCCATATGCCTTCTTAACAACTTTATCCACTTGACTGCCTACTTTCAGGGATCTATTGACACATACACCAAGATCCTTCTGTTCCTCAACACTATTAAGAGCCCTACCATTAGCCCTATACTCTACACATTTATTGTTCCTGCCAAAGTGCATTACCTCACACTTTTCCACATTAAACTCCATTTGCCACCTCTCGGCCCAGCTCTGCAACTTGTCCAAGTCACTCTGTAAACTAAAACACCCCTCTTCACTATCTACCACACCACCAACTTTAGTATCATCTGCAAATTTACTGATCCATCCCTCAATACCCTCATCCAGATCATTTATAAAAATTACAAACAGCAGGGGCCCCAAAACAGACCCCTGAGGCACACCACTCGTCACCGAACTCCACGATGAATATCTCCCATCAACCACCACCCTCTGTCTTCTATCTGCCAGCCAATTCCTAATCCAATTAGCTAAATCACCCTCTATTCCACACATCTGCATTTTCTGTAGAAGTCTTCCATGGGCCACCTTATCAAAAGCCTTACTAAAGTCCATATATACTACATCAACCGCCTTACCCCCATCCACCTCTCTGGTCACTTTCTCAAAAAACTCAATGAGGTTAGTAAGGCATGACCTACCCTTCACGAAACCATGCTGACTATCCCCAATCAATTCATTTCTCTCTAAATAACTATAAATCCTATCCCTAATAATTCTCTCCAATACCTTGCCCACAACAGAAGTAAGACTCACTGGCCTATAATTCCCTGGAAGGTCTCTCTTCCCCTTCTTAAACAATGGGACCACATTCGCTATCCTCCAGTCCTCCGGAACCACACCCGTAACCAACGAGGACCTGAAGATCAGAGCCAGAGGCTCTGCAATCTCCTCTCTTGCCTCCCAGAGAATCCTAGGGTAAATCCCGTCCGGCCCAGGGGACTTATCCAACTTCAAACCCTCGAGAATTTCTAACACATCCTCCCTATCTACTACAATACTCCCCAATTTGCAACCCTGTACCTCAGTGCTCTCCACAGCTACATTTCCAGCACTCTGCGTGAATACCGAAGAGAAATATTTATTCAGTGCCTCACCAATCTCTTCAGGCTCCACGCACAACTTCCCACTGCTGTCTATGACTGGCCCTAATCTTGCCCTAACCAATCTTCTATTCTTAACATATCGAAAGAAAGCTTTAGGATTCTCCTTAATCCTATCAGCCAACATCTTCTCGTGTCCCCTCTTAGCTCTCCTCAATTCACTTTTTACCTCCTTCCTAGCTAATCTATAGCTATCCATTGCACTACCTGAGCCTTCAAGCCTCATCCTGACATAAGCCTCCTTTTTCTTCTTAACCAGCAAATCAACTCTTTTCGTACACCAAGGCTCTCTTACTCGTCCATTTCCTCCCTGCCTGACAGGGACATACTTATCAAGGACTCGCAGCAGCTGCTCCTTGAATAAGCACCACATTCCAGATGTTCCCAGTCCCTGTAGTTTCCTAGTCCAATCTATGCACCCTAATTCTCTCCTGATGGCCTCATAATTACCCTTCCCCCAGCTATAACTACTGCCCCCAGCTTCATGCCTATCCCTGTCCATCACTAAGGTGAACGTAACCGAATTGTGGTCACTATCACCAAAATGTTCACTAACTTCCAAGCCTAACACCTGGTCTGGCTCATTGCCCAGCACCAAATCCAATGTAGCCTCACCTCTAGTTGGCCTATCTACATACTGAGTCAAAAAACCTTCCTGCACACTCTGTACGAAAACTGACCCCTCTAACGAGCTAGAGCTATAGCTATTCCAATCAATATTAGCAAAGTTAAAGTCCCCCATCACAATTACCCTACTACTTTCACTCCTAATCAGAATTGACTTCGCAATCCTTTCCTCAACCTCTCTAGAACTATTAGGAGGTCTGTAAAAGACTCCCAACAGGGTGACCTCTCCTCTCCTGTTTCTAATCTCAGCCCATACTACCTCAACAGACAAGTGTATATCTGTCACTAAAACGTTTCAATGTTGAGTAAAGCTTAAAATGAAGCACTGACTTGAATTAGTTGCATGATGCAATATAAATGATTGATCTTTGGTCAGTGCCCTTCCATGAAAATGTGGGACCTCACTAATTGTCCAATCACAGCTCTACCTTTGGGCTGACGGCATCAAAATCAGCACAAGTCATGGAAAGAAAGAATCATTTGCGTTTATGTAGCATTTTTCACAACCTCAGAATGTCCCAACAGTTAAGGTTGAATTTTTGAAGCACTGTTGTTGTGAAGGAAACAATTTGTGCACAGCAAGCTCCCACAAACAGCAGTGTGATGACAATCAGATATTCTGTGATGTTGGATGGGTGGCATAGTGGTTAAGTTAGCACTGCTGCCTCACAGTGCCAGGGACCCGGGTTGAACTCGGCTCACAGTCTGTTTGGAGTTTGCATGTTCTCCCCGTGTCTGCGTGGGTTTTCTCTGGGTAGTCCAGTTTCCTAGCACAGTCCAAAGATGTGTGGGTTAGGTTGATTGGCCATGCTAAAGTCACCCTTAGTGTCCCATAATGTGTAGTTTAGGGGGATTAGGAGGGTAAATACTTCGGGTTACTGGGAACAGGTTTGGGTGGGATTGCCCCTGAGTGTCAAGTGGATTACATGGAGATACAAGGATAGACCTGGAGGGATTGTTGTCGGTGCAGACCTGATGGACTGAATGGCCTCCTTTTTCACTGTAGGGATTCTATGATAAGATCCAGTGTCTTCCTGTTCAGTTTAGGTAAGTACCCTGTTCATGAAATAAAGTGCTTATCTCATTTGGAAGAATTGCTGACTTCTATTGTGCAAATGGTTTCAGGGAAGCATTTCTACCCTGCCCCTCAACGGCTTATGCAATGATTGCCCTGATGACATAAGACAAAGTTGGGCTGGTATTCATCTCGGGGAATGGGCGGGGGGGGGGGGGGGGGGGGGGGGGATGCTACCAGGGGACGGCACAAAATGGGTAGCAGGATGGCAGATTCTCAAACTTCCTCACTTAATTCAACATAACTTCTACAGATGTATCATAGGAAGCAATCTTTCTGGTTGTTTCGCAGTTTGGTATGGCTCCTACTCTGCCCAAGACTGCAAGAAACAACAAAGGTCATGTACGTTTCCCAGTCCATCACTGAAACCAGTCTTCCATTCTTTGACTCTGTCCACACTTCACACTGTCTCGGAAAAGCAGCCAGCATAACTAAGAACCCCACGCACCCCAGACATACCTTCTTTCACCTTCCTCTATTGGGAAAAAGATACAAAAGTCTGAGGTCCCGTACCAACCGAATCAAGAACAATTTCTTTCCTGCTGCCATCGGACTTTTGAACAGATCTACCTTGCACTAAGTTGATCTTTCTCTACACCCTAGCTACGACTGTAATACTGCATTCTGCACCTTCTCTTTTCCTTGCTTATGCTTTGCTTGAATCGCACACAAGAAACAATACTTTTCACTGCATTTGACAATAATAAATCAAATCAAATCAAACTAAATCAAATAAAAATATTGAATCAAATCTGAATTCTTTTTTTAAAATCTGTTATTGGTAAAGATGACTTGGATTGTCTTTAAACATGTGTGATTGATGAATACCTTCTCAGTGAGGAAGATTGATCTCCAAACTCCTCTGGCCTGCATGAGATTACAAACCTACAGCAATGTGATTGATTCTTAACTCTCCTCTGAAAAGGATAAGCAAGCCTCTCAGTCCACCACCTTCTCAATGTCAGTTAGATATGGGACCTTGTCAGTGAATTTTTTTATTCATTTGTGGGACATGGACATTGATGGTTGGCCAGCATTTATTGCCCATTCCTACTTGTTCAGAGGGCAGTTGAAAATCAACCATGGTTCTGGAGTTAATTGGGGCGGCACAGTGGCACGGTGGTTAGTACTGCTGTTTCGCAGCTCCAGTAGCTCGATTCCCAGTTTGGGTCACTGTCTGTGTGGAGTTTGCACATTCTCCTCGTGTCTGTGTGGGTTTCCTTCAGGTGCTCCAGTTTCCTCCCACACTCCAAAGGTGTGCGGGTTAGGTTGACTGGCCATGCTAAATTGACCGTAGATGCATAGGTTAGAGGATTAGTGGGTAAAATATGCACGGATATGGGAGTAGGGCCTAGGTGGGATTGTAGTCGATGCAGACTCGATAGGTCGAATGGCCGCTCTCTGTACTGTAGGTTTCTATAATAGTTGTAGGCCAGACCAAGTAAGGATGGCAGATTTCCTTCTATAAAGGACATTAAAGTTTAAAAAAATGTCAACTTTAATTCTGAGTGTCGCAAATAGGTTTACATTAACACTGCAATGAAGTTACTGTGAAAATCCCCACATTCCAGCTGTCCCATTGCACCAAGCGGACATTTGCCTGATACCATATTCCCTAGTCATAGAATATAGAACAGTCCAATACAGTACAGGCCCTTTGGCCCTCAATGTTGTGCCGACCTATGTCTGATACCAAGATCAAGCTATCCCATTCCCTATCATTCTGGTGTGCTCTCTGTGCCTATCCAATAACCGCTTGAAAGTTCCTAAAATGTCCGACCTCACTATCACAGCAGACAGTGCATTCCACACCCCAACGAATCTCTGAGTAAAGAATCTACATCCCTCCTATATCTTCATATTTATGTATGAACCTTATAGTTATGCCATCTTCCACCACGAACCAATTTCGCAGTGGCACAATATGAATGGCCAGAGATTCTAGCCCATAGGCCGGAATTCTACTGCCCCGCCCACCACAGAATTGGAGCGAGCGAGGGGTGGGCACTGGAAATGTGCGTTAACCTCAGGCTGCATTTTCTAGTCTCGCTAGAGCAAGGCCGTAAATTCCCGCCCATGGTGTCTGCCAGGGGTTAGATGCCCCACTGATATACAGTTCCATTGCATTCAATAGCAATGAACATGGGAGGGATGGTAGAGGTTGTCTGTGTTACATTCCTCCTCAGATCAGCTAACTCAACACCAATCAGGGATTGAAGCTCAGTCTCTCCCACTCCGCAGACACAGCCTTTCTCGGCAATAAGAGATGCTAAAGCGCTTTCTTACAACCCCCCCGCTGCGTTTTGAGGGGGAGTCTGCTACCAAACTGAAAATGAGTCATTCAGGTCTTCAATTTCTGAATGATTCAGGAAAGAAGCAACCAACCAGAAGTTGCTGTTCTCCCTTACTGAGTAAACTTCATTGGCAACATCCTTAGACAAATATTTAGGCAGCGTGACCCAAGTGAGATGAGACATTTGAGAGGTTGGGGAGAAGGGGGAAAGGTGACCTGGGAGATAGCAATGGCGAGCGTGGGGGTGGGGGAAGGGGGGAGTGGGGGGGGATAATGGGGGCGACAGCCACAAAGAATGCCAGGTATATTCTGCCACTTGTGTCTTTTCATGCACATATTATGAATGAGTGAGACAGGGAAAATGACAGCATAGGAAATGTTCTATGTCCCTGGTTGTATAACAGTAGCAAACCCATTGACAGAACTTCAGCCATGCAGGACACTGATCCCAGACTAGTTGAAGGAATCAAGAGAGGCTCCTCTGCTCCATCCACAATTCCATGCAGAAAATCGGATTCAGGTCACCCATCAGTGCGCAGTCCGGTTAACACGGTGTGGCACAGCGGTTAGCACTGCTGCCTCACTGTACCAGAGACCTGAGTTCGATTCCTGGCTTGGGTCACTGTCTGTACTGAGTTTGCACATTCTCCCTGTGTCTGTGTGGGTTTCTTCTGGTTTCCTCCCACAGTCCGAAAGACACACTAGTGAGGTGCATCAGCCATGCTAAATTCTCTCTCAGTGTACCCGAACAGGCCCCGGAGCGTGGTGACTCAGATTTTCATAGTAACTTCATTGCAGTGATAATGAAAGCCTACTTGTGACACTAACGAAGAAACTAAAAATTGGCAGCTGTAAGGTTTCAACAATTCTGAAGTTGTCTCCCTATTCTCCCTTCCCTCCTCAACTTTTCATTTTGAAGATGCCCCCCCAAGGCTTGTTTTGGGCTTTGAGATTGTAAAATTGGGCATTGGAGAATCAGCAGGTAACTTTACATTTTTCTCCATAGAATCTGGAGAGATACAAACAGACTGGCAGTTGTTATTTTTATTAGTTATTTGCGGGATGTGAGCAATAGCCTAGTGGTATTGTTGCTAGACTATTAATCCAGAACTCAGCTAATGTTTTTGGGACCTGGGGTTCGAATCCCACAATAACAGATGGTGGAATTTCAATCCAATTTAAAAAAATCTGGATCTAAAAATCTACTGATGACCACAAAATAATTTTCGATTGTCAGAAAAACCCATCCGGTTCTCTAATGCCCTTTGGAGAAAGAAATCTGCTATCTTTACTCACTCTGGACTTCATTGACTCCAGGTCCACAGCAATGTGGTTGACTTTCAACTGCCTTCTAAGAGGAACTGTAGATGGACAATAAATACTGGCCAGCCAGCAACACCCATATCCCATGAATGAATTAAATAAAATTACTGTTTGGATATACTGATGGAGAATTTAGCATTGCCAGTATACCTGGACTGTGGGATGAAACTGGAACAGCTGGAGAAAACCCACAGAGACACGGGGTGAATGTGCAGAATCTACACAGACAGTGATCCAAGCCAGAAATCGAACCTGTATCCCTGGTGCTGATAGCCAGCACTGCTGATCACTGTGCCACCTGCAATTTTCCACAGTCTCTCATCTTACATTGGCTTCTTGCCGTACTGACACCAATCAGCCTTAGATACCTTGCCTGAACTGTCATCGATCGTTCCACAAAGCTGATGGACATCCCATTGTAGGTGCGTCACAGATGGCTGTCAGGGGTACAGGGGGGGGTTTGTAGGAGATAACCGCCGTGCCAACCACTCTTCAATCACTTTGCAGCAGTCCTGCACTCATCCATCTGTTTGGAAGGATTTCAAAAGTACCTGCTAAAGGTTTGTAGAGGAGAAGAAGGGAATTAAATACTCAGCAAAGTCTTACATAAACAGACAGAGGTGTTGACCCTGGCTAAGTTGTTATAATCTCAGTGCTAAGTGACAAGGTTGCTGGTTCAAGTTCCAGTCAATATTCAGGCTGATACTCAGGTTATCTGGGTTTGAAGAAATACTGTTCCGACAGATGAGACAAGAAAGCAATACCTCTTTTATTTCCTCTTCTAGTAACAGGTCCCACATGCTATCATGAAGGGGAGCCACAATGTTTAGATTATCCGTTCAAATAAAACTTACCTGGGCTCCTCAGACAGCACCTTCCACACTCATAACTGCTTCCATCTAGAAGGACAAGGGCAAAAGAGACATTTTTGATATGATTTGATTTATTATTGTTATGTCTTAGTATACAGTGAAAAGTACTCCCATGCAGTACTGTGGAGTGCCACACTGTCAGAGGTACCAAGGTTAATTTGGGACATGAATCTGCTCTCATAGGTGCCTGTGAAAAATCTCATGATGCAACACATGGACTGCAGTGATTCAAGAAGTGGAGATGCTGGATCTGAAACCAGCGTGCTACCAATGGTGTCCCAGCCAGTAATTACACCTCTCAATCTTTCATAGGAATCAACTGAACATGTAACTGACCTCTACTTTTGCTGTGAAACTCCAGGAGGGGCAAACCTAAGGACAGATTTTTAAATGATTTTCCATATCAGCAAATCTAAGCCAGCAGTTTTCTTTTGAGCTGTAGCTCAGCGTCTGTGCACCCCTCAAGTGGGTCTGCCTGATGAGTGTCTTCATAATTGTAGAAAATCATACTTAACACGAGTGTGCTGTATAAACACAGACGTGTTTAGCTTGTCATACTGGAAAAGGAAGGCAAATTTGAGCATGAAAAGCCAGGCTTATCTTTCTGTGGGTGGTCTGGCAAAGCACCGCCTGAATGAGGATTTGAGAGAATCAGTGGGAAGTTTTCCTGGCGCGGGATGGGATGCTGTTGGGTTCAGGCAGGAGATCTTTACGTGTGATGATGGGTACTCGATAGGGCTGAGAGCAACTGGATGGGATTGCATGGCCTCGCTTGAGTGAGACCAAAAATCTCCACCCAAGATCAACAAACATTTCCAATGTTGGCCGCTTGCCCACTCCGATTCTGCGGCGGTGAGATGGTAGAATTTTTAAATTGGCTTTGTCGATATGATGGACAATATCCTGCAGCTCCGAATGAACATGTGCTCCCTGACAGAGGTAGCGGATGCTGCAGAGAGCTTTTGGTCCTCTGAACAATTGTCACTGCCCAGTTGAATATTGTGGCACTTTTGTCAACACCCAGCTCTGCCAGGTTAAATGTCCACCTGCCAGTTCGTACAACAAGGCTGAGTACTTGGCCTGGACCAATGAACCCTAGTCTAGACTGAGAGGATGCCTTTAGAACACTAGTGTCATTGGTGGCACAGTGGTTAGCACTGCTGCCTCATGGCACCAGGGGCCTGGGTTCAATTCCCTGCTTGGGTCTGTGTGGAGTTGGCAAGTTCTCCTCATGTTGACATAGAACATAGAACATTACAGCACAGAACAGGCCCTTCGGCCTTCGATGTTGCGCCGACCAATATAAAAAGCAATGCCCCTCCAAACTAAACCATTCCCTTCTCTTCCATATACTTATCAACTAACTCTTAAACGCCACCAAACTTGGCGCATCTACAACTGCTGCAGGCAGGGCATTCCACTCCCGAACCACCCTTTGGGTAAAGAACCTGCCTCTGATATCCGTCCTATAACTATCACCCCTTAATTTAAAGCTGTGTCCCCTCGTGCTAGCTTTTTCCATCCTAGGAAAAAGGCTATCACTGTCCACCCTATCTAAACCTCTAATCATCTTATATGTTTCGATCAGGTCCCCTCTTAGCCTCCTCCTTTCTAACGAAAACAACCTCAAATCCCTCAGCCTCTCCTCATAAGACCTGCCCTCCATACCAGGCAACATCCTGGTAAACCTCCTCTGTACCCTCTCCAATGCCTCCACATCTTTCTTATAATGTGGGGACCAGAACTGCACACAATACTCCAAGTGCGGCCGCACTAGAGTTTTGTACAGTTGCAACATGACGTTGCGGCTCCGAAATTCAATCCCTCTACCAATAAAAGCCAAGACTCCATATGCCTTCCTAACAACCTTCTCGACCTGACTGCCTACTTTCAGGGATCTATGCACATACACACCAAGATCCCTCTGTTCATCTAGACTACTAAGAATCCTACCATTTGCCCTATACTCTACACATTTATTATTTCTGCCATAGTGCATTACCTCACACTTTTCCACATTAAACTCCATTTGCCACCTCTCGGCCCAGCTCTGCAACTTGTCCAAGTCCCTCTGCAAACTATAACACCCCTCTTCACTATCTACCACTCCACCGACTTTAGTGTCATCTGCAAATTTACTAATCCATCCTTCAATACCCTCATCCAGATCATTTATAAAAATTACAAACAGCAGGGGCCCCAAAACAGACCCCTGAGGTACACCACTTGTCACCGAACTCCACGATGAATATCTCCCATCAACCACCACCCTCTGTCTTCTATCTGCTAGCCAATTCCTAACCCAATTAGCTAAATCACCCTCTATCCCATACATCTGCATTTTCTGCAGAAGTCTTCCATGGGCCACCTTATCAAACGCCTTACTAAAGTCCATATATACCACATCAACCGCCTTACCCCCATCCACCTCCTTAGTCACTTTTTCAAAAAACTCAATGAGGTTAGTAAGGCACGACCTACCCTTCACAAAACCATGCTGACTATCTCCAATCAATTCATTACTCTCTAAATAACTATAAATCCTATCCCTAATTATTCTCTCCAACACTTTGCCCACCACAGAAGTAAGACTCACAGAAGTAAGACATGGGCTTCCTCTGATTTCCTCCCACAGTCCGAAAGATGGGCTGACTGGGTGCATGGGCCATGTTACCTGAACTGGTGCCAGAGTGTGGTGTGGATGCATGGGTTTCCTCCAGGTGCTCCAGTTTCCCCCCACAGTTAGAAAGACATGCTGGTTAGGTGCATTGACCATGTCAAATTCTCCCTCAGTATATCTGAACAAGTGCTAGAATGTGGCAACTAGTAACTTCACAGTAACTTTATTGTGGTGTTAATGTAAGCCTACTTGAGACATAAATAAATAAACAAAATTTTCGCTAAGATAAAAGGAAATCAAGCTGAGAAAATGAACTAAATTATCACACAGCCTCAGCCTTTGGAAAAAGCTTTGAATCCTTTTGTTCCCCCAAATAATTACTGACGAGGATTGTCATTATTTTCTGTGCCAAAGAGTAGGAGATTCAGAGGGGATTTGAGAAAAAAATGTTCTCACTCAGGGGGTTGTGGGAATCTGGGATCCACTGCCTGCGGAAAGTATTGGAGGCTGGAGATCTTACAACCTTTAAAAAATATTTGGATGAGCACTTAAAATATCATAACATTCAAAGATATGGGACATGTGCAGGAAAATGGGATTAGCACCATCTGTAGTGGTAGATATTGTTAGTGCAACCTCGATGGACTGAAGGTCTTATTTGCACTCCATGACTAAAGGAGCATTTTGGGGATAGAATTGGGGTGTGGGGTGCTAATGTAGATATGACGAACCCTTAAGAAAGAAATTGTTCTGAATTACACTTTTACCAGATAGAAAACCAACACATTAAGGACCAACACAGACAGTGAAATTCCTGTCCCAAAAAGTTGTCTTTGGGAAGGATTATTCAGGGAACTTGTGTCTCTGGGATCACAGGGGAAACAGGATGCAAGACATGATGTTGTACAAGTGAAATGTGACATGATGCAACTTGACTTAATCATCACCTTTTAATTGGAAACAAAAGGTTCCGCAGACACTTTAACCAAGAAATGTGTCCTTTTGAGTGCAAAAAGTAACGGTACAGTCAAGTAAGTCAATAAATTAAGATGCCACAGGCTCCCCCACTACTGAGTAGTGGAATTATCATTTCAAATATTATCAAAGTGACTGCGGGCACAGACCAGACAAAAAGGAGGATTGAACACCAGCACCTCCCTCCAACACTAACCACAACCATGTAATGAGCTCTGACCCCTAAACAATGAATTCCTCCTCCAGTCATCACAGCTGCCTGTCCTGGGAAAAGTCCAATTCCCAGTCTCTTAATACGAGCAGGGAAAGGTAGGAGGCTTGTAACTGGCCACACGGAGACTTTCTCAGGGAATGAGATGTATAGCAGGTGGGCTCTTTATCAAACTAAAACCCTCACTCCTCTAGAGAGGTAAACAACAATGAAAAGTAAAAACCCAAATCGTTCCAGCAGCTTTTGTTTTTAATGTGCTTTAGTGTAACTGAGAGAGCTAAATGAAGGGATAAGGCACCAGCAATGCTGAAAAAGAGCAGGGGAGAAGATGAAGTTGAGATGCAGTGGTTATGTGATCACAATCTTGGCTTGTAAAGCCTCTTGGTCCTTTTTATACACATTCAGTCTTGAGGTTCTGGGCATCATTGCTGAATTGGCATTATTGCCCCTTCCTAGTTGCCTTGATGTGGCTTGCGTTGCTTAGTAGACCACATGAGCAGCATGTGGAAAATCAGATACAGGTCATCCATTGCTGTGCAGTCCTGTTACACAGTGTGGCACAGTGGTTAGCACTGCTGCCTTGCTGCGCAAGGACCCGGATTCAATTCCTGGCTTGAGTCACTGCATGGAGTCTGCACGTTCTCCCCGTGTATGCATGGGTTTCCTTCGGGTGCTCCGGTTCCCTGCTACAGTCTGAAAGACATGCCACTTAGATGCATTGGCCATGCTAAATTGTCCTCAGTGTACCTGAACAGGTGCCGGAGTGTGGCCACTAGAGGATTTTCACAGTAACTTCATTGCAGTGTTAATGTAAGCGTCCTTGTAAGTGGAATGAGATGGATAGCTAGTGGGCTCTTTATCAAACTAAAACCCTCACTCCTCTAGAGAGGTAAACAACAATGAAAAGTAAAAACCCAAATCGTTGACAAAATAAACTTGACAAAAAGTTAAGCATCAGTGCGCACGTGGGCACCAATTCAAAATAAGGGGCAAAAGGTAATGTGAGGACTTTTTATTTTACCCAGTGGATGGTTGGAGTCAGGAACAAACTTCCTGAGCAGGTGCTGGAGGTATGTTCGATCAAGGTATTCATAAGGGAACTGGATTGTTATCCAAAAGGAAAACATGTGCCAAGATTACAGGGATAAGGCAGGGGGGTGGGATGAGGTCTTTCAGGGAGCCAGTACGGGCTCAATAGGTTAAATAGATCCTCTGCACTGCAAAGATCCTGATGCTGTGGGACTTGAGACTCATATAGGCTGGACAGGATAAAGGATTGCAGTTTTCCTACTCTGACTGACATCAGTAAGTGAGTTGTTCTTTTCTTAACAACAATTCAACAGTTTCACGGTCATTTTTACTGATACCAACCGTTCACTCCCATATTTCTTTGGAACTGATTGAGATTCTCAAACTGCCATAAAGTGGGATTTAAACTCTCAGGGCCCCATTTGAACATTGTGCCAGTGAATGGATTTTGAGTGCATTACAATTGTCTCTGGATTCTCCAGATTATCTGTTCATCAAGATAACCACCACACTACTGCACCTCACTTAATAAAATGACTCATGTCACTAACCAGACCCGAGGGGAAGTTATCTTCCATTGCATTCAGAAACAAAGCAAACTCCCACTGTCTTTAATCCTCGACTGTTTTCTCCCTCTTAAATTTGCATTTCAATACGTTTCTCTACATCATCACTTTGCCTCTCAATATCTACAAAATAATCCTTCCCTAGCACAGCTCTTAATGAGAAAACACGTTCCTCTTTTGAATGTTATGTTCATCAAGGGTATCGCTGCTGCAATGTCCTCATTCCAGAGACAATTGGCATCATAGAAAAATAAATAGAACCATACAATCCCTAAAATGCAGAAGGAGGCCACTTGGCCCATCGAGTCTGCGCCAACAACAATCCCACCCAGGTACTATCCCCGCAACCCCATGAATTTACCCCCTAATCCTTCTAACCTATGCATCCTAAGACACTAAGGGGCAATTTAGCATGGCCAATGCACCTAACCCACACATCTTTGGACTGTGGCAGGAAACTGGAGTACTTAGAGGAAACCCACGCAGACATGGGGAGAATATGCAAACTCCACACAGACAGTCACCCAAGGCCGGAATTGAACCTGGGTCCCTAGAGCTATGAGACAGCAGTGCTAACCACAGTGCCATCATGCCACCTACATTGAAACTAGAAACAGGAGTAGGCCATTCGGCCCTTTGAGGCTGCTTGCCATTCAGACACAATAGCACAATGGTTAGCACTACTGCTTCACAGCTCCAGGAACCCGGGTTTGATTCCTGGCTTGGGTCACTGTCTGTGTGGAGTTTGCACATTCTCTCCATGTTTGCATGGCTTTCCTCTTGGTACTCTGGTTTCTTCCCTCATTCTGAAAGACACGCTGGTTAGGTGCAGTGACCCAACAGGCGCTGGACTGCGGTGACTTGGGGAATTTCACAGTAACTTCATTGCAGTGCTAACAGTGTTAGTCACAAGCCTTTATTTGCGACTAATAAATAAACTTTTAAAAAAGTATAGCCATGGATGATCATCAAACTCAATAACTTGCTCCCTCCTTTCCCCCATCCTTTGATCCCTTCAGCCCCAAGAACTATATCTAATTTCTTCTTGAAATCACTCAAAAGCTTGACCTCAACTGTGGTAGTGAATTCCACACATTCACCAGTCTCTGCGTGAAGAAATTTCTCCTCAACTGAGTCCTAAAAATCAACTTCAAATGCTGCCTATCACAGCACAGTTAGGTGCACAGTAAAATTCTTTCTCTAATATTGCATCAAACATTCCCAGGTCAGATACAACACAGGTAAGAATAAAGTTCCTTCTATTGTGTTCCATCAAGTTTTGGAAAGGATTAGATATGAAGTAAAGCTTCTTTTGCATGGTCCAATAAAACACTCACAGAGCAGACACAACATAGGTTAAATATAGAACAAAGTTTTCTCTACACTTAGAATCATAGAATCCCTACAGTGCCGCAGGACGCTATTCGGTCCATCAAATTTGTACTGACCACAAACCCATTCAAGCATATTCCCACAACCTCACATATTTACCTTGGCTAATCCTCCTGACACTAAGGTCAATTCAGCATGGCCAATCCACCTAACCCGCACATCTTTGAACTGTGGGGAGAAACTGGATCACTCTGAGGAAACACATACAGACACGGGGAGAACGTGCAAACTCCACACAGACAGTGACCTGAGGCCAGAATTGGAACTGCAGAGCTGTGAGGTCACGCCACCCCCCATCAAAAACTCCCCACGGGGGTATAGCATGGGATGTACTCACACAGTCACAGAATCCCCACAGTGCAGAAGGAGGCCATTGAGCTCTTTGCTTCTGCACCAATTTTTACCCAGGCTTACCCCGTAATCCCATGTGGACTACCTATCAAGACTCAGGGTGATGCTCTGGGGACCTGGGTTCGAATCCATCATGGTAAAATTTGAATTCAGCAAAAATCTAGACTTAAAAGTCTAATGATGACCATTTTCATAAAAACCCATCTGGCTCACTAAAGTCCTTTAGGGAAAGAAATCCGCCATCCTAACCGAGACTAATTTACATGTGACTCGAGATCCACAACAATGTGGTTAACTCTCAAATGTCCTCAGGGATGAGGAATAAATGCTGGCTAGCCAGTGACGCCCACATCCCATCAACAAATAAAAAAAAGAACCTCCAATTCCATTGATTGGGGGCCAAGATTGCAAGCTGATGCATTGGGTTCTGTGACGATTCATGGTGCTGGTTCAGGTGACTTCAGTAGGTGACGCTGGTTTTGTACATCAAGACCATCATCCATGGTGACCTCAGGGCTGTTTGACTGTGAAGAACCTTCGGATCTGGACACTGATCATTTGGCCAGGTTCTAAAGGGCTGGGCTTGTGAGTATTCTGATCAGAGCACCTACTTCCCCTTCATTGTTGCTGCTTCATGTCGCTTTTCACTTTTGGTTGTAAGAGGGTCTCAGTGTCGGGGATTGTGGTAATTGGGCACTTGGAGAACATTTGCTGTGCTGATGAGGGAACACTTTGTAGCCTGTGAAATGCAGCAGGAGTGCAATATGAGTAGTCTTTTTAAGTAGGTGCCTGGCTGAGTTAATCACCCATTGTGCCAGGCTGGTTAACTGTGATTTTAGGGAACCACTTACAACCTGCTCAAAGCCCCTTATGTGTTCTTGAACTCCCTGGAGACAAACCGACTAAGTGTTAACCATCATCGTCCTCTGAAGGATGCTATGAATGATGATGCCTCTCCTGAGCTTGCCCATGACCAGAGGATGGATAATTTTGAACCGATTGCACCAATTATAGCGTATAACAGCTAACAACAATATGAATGTATTAAAGCCATTATGGGTGGCATGGTGGCACAGTAGTTAGTACTACTGTCTCACAATATCAGGGATCTAGTGTTCAATTCCAGCCTTGGATGACTGTCTGTGTGGAGTTTGCACGTTCTCTGTGTTTGCGTCAGTTTCCTCCGAGTGTTCTGGTTTCCTTCCGCAGTCCAAAGATATGCGGGTTAGGTGGATTGGCCACGATAAATTGCCCCTTAGTGCCAGAGGAATTAATTAGGGTAAATGCATGGGGTTATGTGGACAGATCCTGAGTGGGATTGTGTTTGGCACAGATGGGCTGAATGGCCTCCTTCTGCACTATGATGTTCCATGTTCTCCAGGAACTCCATCTTCACATTCTGAGAAACTTGAGGAAGAACTGGAGCCATGTTTTCACACTGTCCACTCAGGGTAACACAGTGGCCCAGTGGTTAGCACTGCTACCTCACAGTACCAGGGACCCAGGTTCAATTCTGGCTTTGGGTGAATGTCTAAATGGACTTTGCACATTCTCCCTGTGTCTGCGTGGGTTTTCTGCTGGTGCTCCCAGAGTCCAAAAATGTGAGTTAGGTTGGTTGGCCATGCTAAATTGCCCCTTAGTGTTCTAAGATGTATAGTTGAAATAGATTAGCCATAGTTAACCCAGGGCATAACCTCGGGCTGAAGGGACAGTCCTTTAAAACAGAACCAGAAAGCGGTGAATCTGTGGAACCCTTTGCTGTGGAGGACAGGTCATTGAGTGTCTTTAAAACAGAGAAAGATGGGTTCTTGATTAATAAGGGGATCAGAGGTTATGGGGAAAAGGAGAACGGGGATGAGAAAAATATCAGTTATGATTGAATGGCAGAGTAAACTCGATGGGCTGAGTGGCCAAATTCAGTTCCTATGTCTTACAGTACATGTGTAGGGTTATGGGGATACGGCAAAGGAAAGAGCCTGGGTAAGATACTCTGTCAGAGAGTCAGTGCGGACTTGATGGGCTGAATGGCCTCCTTCTGCTCTGTAGGGACTGTATGACCTCCAGCCTGTTCCTCTCATTTCTCTAAATGGAGGTCATCGTGGATATAAGATGTTCTGAACGAACACTGCTGCACGATCGGGAGAATATGGAGCTGACTGTATTCCCCTTTGAGAATAAGCTTTCCCTGGTCTTTACTGAGAGGGTTTCGGTCACCTCCTTCATCTCAGGGGAGGATATAACACTCACCACAATGCTGAATTCTTTGTACAACTCTCCCATGCTAATCTTTTCAAGATTGCACACTGGAACACCAACGCAAAGTTCTTCAAAAGACACAACATTTGCAAGGACTAATTTGGACATTGTGTTATGAAAGCTGTTTCCAGACATGTCATATCTGCCATTCTTGATTCTTTTGTAAAGTTTTTTTTGAAAAAAACATTTCTCTCACATTTTCCTGCTATATTTGGTGTTAATTGCTTCAGCCTGACATTCACTGTAAATCTAAAATCCTTCTCTCCAGATTTCTATTCATCTTACCCACCAGCTCCCAGGTTGGGAGGCCACAAAACCACTAGGCCCCTGAGACTTTGATAAAGCCTGTTTCGTAGTTTCAGAGTGTTGCTCAGAAAGAGAGGTAAAACTCAGCCACTTTGTTGGCAATTCACCTTGGCCCCCCTCCCCCCCACCACCAATCCTCTCCATGGTATTTTGGGCAATCTTAGAGAATCTACAGCATAGAAAGGAGGTCATTCGGCCTATCAAGTTTGTACCGACAACAATCCCACCCAGGTCCTATCCCTGTAACCCCACATATTTACTCTCCTATTCCCCCTGACACTAAGGGTCAACTTAGCATGGCCAATCAACCTATCTTCAGACTGTGGGAGGAAACCGGCGCACCAGGAGGAAACCCACGCAGAAATTTCTTCTTAGTGTCAGGGAGACTAGCTAGGGTAAATGTAGGGTATTATGGGGATAGGGCCCAGTGGGGTTGTGGTCAGTGCAGACTTGATGGGCTGAATGGCCTCCTTCTTCACTGTGGCCAGAATAGGAAGATCCCACAAAGGGCTTGGCTGGAAAACCAAAATGTTAATTTCATGTCTTTATCATTTCCTTATTCCATTTTCTAATTTCCCCTGTCCCCGCATCTACTCATATCTTGTCTCTGGAGTACAGTTGCAGTGTCATGTCTGCAACAAGGAGCCCTGCGGTTCTGCCAGAGCTGGAACTGAACAATGGTGAGCATTTAGCTACTTGACAGACATTGTAGTGTAAGTTGAGACATACTCCGTTAAGAGAACAGATCAGGTGAGTTGGGGCATATCTCCGTCAAGCCAGAGTTGAGCTGACCATGCTGAAGAATGTTAGTAAAAGGTTCCAGTTCATTTATTCTTACTTACCTCATGGTCTTTTATCAGTCCATATTAGACCTCATACATAATAGGTATCATTTGATAGGATTATTGAGGGACCAAGACTAATCAATTCCTTTCACGTAGGAATTTTATGATTTACAAAGACTCTCTCTGGCAGGCTGGAGAACACTGGAGACAGGGCCAGTGAACATTTTTAAGATAGAGGTGCACAGATTTTTAACTAGCAAGCGGATCAAAGGTTACTTTTTTTTTAAGCAACACAGCACGGGAAACAGGCCCTTCGGCCCAACGAGCTCGCGCCGCCGTCATACTATATAGTAGCAAATCCATTATCCTATTTTAATATTCCTATATAATAATATATATATTATTCCTAATATGGAAAATTCTCACCATAGGGACAATTTGTTTCCCAATCAGCCTAAGAGCGAATTTTTGGGTTGTGGGAGGAAACCGGAGTGCCCGGAGAAAACCCACGCAACCACGGGGAGAACGCGCAAACTCCCGCAGACACCGGCCCAATTCCAAGTGTCTGCACAGCCACATCGATAGTCTCTGAGCTGTCATGGTGCCCTTCAGATGGTCCACATAAAGCACGCATTTACGACATGAGGTACCAGGCAACCCATGAATCAACATCCAAGAGCTGTACCCGCACCACCTGCCGAATGCGTGCTCAAATTATGGACCGAATTACCTGTGGAAAAAAGCCGTAGTTAAACAGTCCTAATATATCCCTCTATCTGCATACCGCTCCTGTGGCTGTCCAAGAGACCCTTAAACAGCCCCAGCGTGCCTGCTCCCACCACCTTACTCGGCAGTGCATTCCACACCCCCACTACCCTTTGTGTGAAAAACTGCCCTCTAATATTCGTCATATACATAGCCCCCCTCACCCTATGGCCATGACCCCTCGTCCTATCCATTTCTAAAGGTGGAAAAAGTTTACCTCCATTTACTCTATCTATACCCCTTATAATCTTATACACCTCTATGAGATCCCCTCTAAGCCGACGTCTTTCAAGGGAAAACAACCCCAGTCTATCTAATCGTTCCTCATAGGACAGTCCTTCCATACCAGGCAGCATCCTGGTAAACCTCCTCTGCACTCTCTCCAAGGACTCCACATCCTTCCGATAGTACGGCGACCAGAACTGGGCGCAAGTGAGGCCTAACCAAAGTTCTATACAACTGCAACATCAAACTCCTACTCTTGTATTCTTTACCCTTTTCTATGAAAGCTAACATACTATACGCCTTCTTTATCACCTTCTCCACCTGTGAGGACACCTTCAGAGACTTGTGAACCTGCACCCCCAAGTCTCTCTGCGTCTCTATGCTCCGTATAGTTTTACCTTTTATCCTATAATTCTCTTCTACATTTTTCCGGCCAAAATGCATCACCTCGCATTTATCCGGATTAAATTCCATTTGCCATCTATCTGCCCAGTCTACCAACCTGTCTATGTCCTGTTGTATTGCCTGACACTGCTCTTCTGTACCCGCCAATCCAAGCATCTTGGTGTCATCAGCAAATTTGCTGATCTCACCACCTACCCCAACTTCCAAGTCGTTTATGTAGACCACAAATAGAAGAGGACCTAGTACTGAGCCTTGTGGCACTCCACTAGTGACAGGCTTCCAGCCGGAAAAAGAGCCTTCCACTACTATCCTCTGTCTCCTCCTCCCGAGCCAGTTCTCGACCCATCTACATACCCGACCCTGTATCCCATGCGCCTTCACCTTCTCTATCAGTCTACCATGAGGAACCTTGTCAAACGCCTTACTGAAATCCATGTAGACGACATCAACAGCCTGTCCTTCATCAACTGTTTTTGTCACTTCTTCAAAAAATTCCACTAGATTTGTAAGACAAGACTTCCCCTTGACGAAGCCATGCTGCGTATCCCTGATCAGATCGCAGCGCTCCAGATGCTCATACATCCTGTCCCTAAGGATCCTCTCCATTAGCTTACCTATAACTGAAGTCAAGCTCACCGGCCTATAGTTCCCTGGGTGATCCCTCTGACCTTTTTTAAACAACGGTACTACGTTTGCTATGCTCCAGTCCTCTGGGACCTCACCTGTGTCCAAGGAAGAGACAAAGATTTGCGTCAGAGGCCCAGCCAAGTCTTCCCTCAACTCCCTTAGCAGCCTGGGGTAAATGCCATCAGGCCCCGGAGCTTTATATGTCTTTAAGCTGCCTAACAGCCCCAACACCTCTTTCCTCGTAATCCTTATTTCCCTCAACCGATCCTCAACTTTGTCAACATCAGGCACAGACATCTGTCCAGTCTCCTGCGTGGATACCGACGCGAATACCGACTTGGGGATAGGGAATGTGGATAAGTTTTTAAATTTAGTTATTAGCATCACAAATAGATTTACATTAACACAGCAATGAAGTTATTGTGAAAATCCCGTCATTGCCACATTCTGACACCAGTTCAGATACATGGAAGGACAATTTAGTATGGCTAATGCACCTAACCAGCATGTCTTTCAGACTGTGGGAGGAAACAAGGGCACCCAGAGGAACTCATGCAGACATGGGGAGAATGTGCTGACTCCACATAGATAGTGACTCAAGCTGTGTATTGAACCCTGGTGCCTGGCGCTATTGGGCACTTGTGTTAACCACTGTGCCACCCACTCTGAGATCAGGCATGATATTATTAGATGATGGAACTGGCTGAATGGCCTCCTTCTACAACTGGTTCATACGTTTGCACTTATGTATGATCATAGGTTTGGTTGGAGTTGAACCTAGAATCATAGCCTCCGCTCTGTAACCCCACATATTCGCTCCACTAATTCCTCTAACCTATGCATCCCAGGAAACTAACGGACAATTTAGCATGGCCGACACACCTAACCTGCACACCTTTGGACTGTGGGAGGAAACCGGAGCATCTGGAGGAAACCCACAGATATGGGAAGAATGTGCAAATTCCACACAGCCAATCGCACAAGGCCAAATTTGAACCCGGGTCCCTGACTCTGTGAGGCAGCAGTGCTAACCATTGTGCCACCCACTGTGGTTAGCAGTACTGCCTCACAACAGTTAATGAGTAATATTAACAACACTGTTGAGATAATATGGGTTGTATTACTTCATCCTGTAAACCACAGAGGAAGCTACTATTGTGAAGGACTAATCTGGAACTGGGAAGAGTGATAAAAATTACTGTTCCAAATGACAATGATTTTCTACAATATACAATAAAATCAAGTTGAGCTCACAGATCAGAAGATGGGAGGTGACCTGTAATATCACAAAGATTCTTCTGAGAAGCATTGAATTTGAAGGAAATTGACTACAATCAGTTCCTTGGAGTCACTGATACTTCCCATGCTCACACCCAAACTACAACTGAGGTCCTCCCTCACACACACAACTGATAACACCAAAGAGAAGTGAGGCTCCGATAAAAGATTATAGTCAATCCTGATCGACTTCCCCGTTAGTCAAATACTCAACTTTCCCACCATGTAGCAACAAGATAGGGAACACTTATTTGGAAATGCTCCAAATTTAAAAGGTGGCAAAAGGCACTTTCGTCCAATGTTGATTACTGCAGTGATCACGGATAACATTTTGCAGGTTAATTACTGCATTGACACTTTCAGCACAGATCTCCCTGTGGACTGTTGAATGAAGTGGTCAAATGGTATATTACTGAGCCAGTTAATTACTGCATTGACACTTTCAGCACAGATCTCCCTGCGGTGTGTTGAATGAAGTGGTCAAGTAGTATGTTACTGAGCTATATAGACTGAGAAGCCCAGGTTCAAATCTCGGTCAATATGGCAGCACACGTGCCTTTGCATCGTGAACGGTTTATATTCAAGCACCATTCCAGAGACCTGAGGATTTTCCTTTTTATTCATTTGTGGGACATGGGCACCGCTGGCTGGGCCAGCATTTATTGTCCATCCTTGGTTACCCTTGAACTTCGTGGCTTTTTTGCTTTAGTAAGAAGTCTCACAACACTAGGTTAAGGTCCAACAGGTTTATTGGAATCATGAGCTTTGGAGCTTTCACTCACCTGATGAAGGATTAGCACTCCGAAAGCTTGTGATTCCAAATAAACCTGTTGGAGTTTGTTGTGAAATTTCTAAGTGTGCTCAACCCAGTCCAATGCTGACATCTCCATATCATTTCTGATTTGATTTGTTTTGATTTATTTATGTCACATGTATTGGTTTACAGTGAAAAGTATTGTTTCTTGCATGCTATACAATGCATAACATTCATAGAGAAGGAAAGGAGAGAGTGCAGAATGTAATGTTACAGTCATAGCTAAGGTATAGAGAAAGATCAAATTAGTACAAGATAAGTCCAGTCAAAAGTCTGATGGCAGCAGGGAAGAAGCTGTTCTTGAGTTGGTTGATGCGTGATTTCAGATTTTTGTATCTTTTTCCAATGGAAGAATATGGAAGAGAGAATGTCCGGGGTGCATGGAATCATTTCAGAGGACTGTTGAGGTGAGTCACATGTAGACCAGGCCAGGTAAGGACAGCCGATTTCCTTCCCGAAAGGACATTAATGAACCAGATGGGCTTTTCTGACAATAGGTCATCAATAGATTCTTAATTCCAAATATTTTTTATTGAATTCAAATTCCACCACCAGCCATGGCAGGATTCAAACCCAGATCCCCAGAACATTAGCTGAGTTCCTCGATAAATAATCAAGCGATAAAACCACTAGGCCATCGGCTCTCCTACCCTGGCAGTTCAGCAATACCGGAAGCCTCCATTTTTTGGATGGAACTGAGGCCTGGTGTGCCCAAACACACTGTTGTCCTGGTCAATATTTATCCCTCAGTGAAATAGATAGGGATATAAAATTGGCTAACTGCAGGTTTGGTATGAGTAATCTGCCCGTAGGAATAGTGCAGGATGTTAAAATTGTGCTGTTTGCTGTTTTAGAAGATTATTGTGTGCAGTCAACATCAGCCATGTTGTTCAATGGCTGCATTCACCAGCCAATACACAAGGCCCAATACACAAATGGCTAGCACCACACAAATACAAATTTGTGCAATCCTACGGGCAGATACTCATACCAAACCTGCGGTTAGCCAGTTTTGCATACCTATCTATTTCATTGATGGCTGAGGGATAAATATTGACCAGGACAACAATGCATTGGATCTGTTAGTGCATGCTAGGCCTCAGCTCATCCAAAAGAAGGAGGCTCCAGCAATGCTGAACTGCCAGGATAGGGGAGCTGATGGCCTCATGGTATTGTCGCTAGATTATTTATCTAGAAACTCAAGAATGGCAGCGGATCATATAAGAATGCATGTGGCGAGGTTTTCACTGAATATCTTGGTGCATGCTATGGAGAGAAGAAGCAACGTATCCTGTATCCACAGCGGCACGGAGGGGAGGAGGGGGCCTTCAAGATAAATGTCCAGGATTGAGGCAGTTGGGAAAAGTTGTAATAGAGGCCAAGAGTGGTGATGCAGCTTCAAGAACATGGATATAGTGCAGGAAGAAGTTTAATAATCTGACACAATAGATGGGATTGTCGTCAGTACAGGCTCGATGGGCCAAATGGTCTCCTGCTATCCTGAAGGGATTCTCATGACTAGTGGATGGCCTTGTCATCCAATCAAGTAAGGCGCATTCTTAAAGCTAGAGGACCAATCAGAGACCAAGAGCAGCAGGCTGTGATGGAGGGAGGTAAGGGAGAGAGCGCTTCCAACTGTTTTAAATTTAAACAAAGAAATGGGATTATGAAACCGGGCCGCCATTATTTGGGAAGGGGGTGAGGGGTGACCCTCCTTGGTGCAGCTTGTGGCCTGCTGAATAGAAATGCCCCAAAGTCTGCCTGGAAGGTAGCTTCCCTGTCCTATTTGAGTAGACCACCTCCAAGCAGTTAAACTGGGTCCTGCCAGCTGTGGGAGCCTGGAAACTGGCTGGAAAATCCCAATCACTCTCCTTCAGTTGCTCTAAAGTGGCTGTCCGTGCCCCCAATATCCTGCATTTGCCCAAATGTCCCGAATTTGGGATGGATTTAAGGAATTGGCAACGCTTTTATTTTTAAATATCTGCCCACCTCTAATCACTGCACGAGAGACCCCCAAAAAACAAGATTCAGGAATCAAAGAATCCCTATGTTGCAAAGGAGGTCATTCAGCCCATCAAGTCTGCACCAGCCACAATTTCACCCAGGCCCCATTCCTCACATATTGACACTGCTAATCCTCTGACACTAAGGGACAATCTAGCATGGCCAAACAACTTAACCCGCACATCTTTGGACTGTGGGAGGAAACTGGAGCACCCGGAGGGAACCCACGCAAACATACTGGGGGGTGCGGGGGGTAGGAACGTGCAAACTCGACACAAACAGTGACCCAAGACAAGAATCGAACCTGGGTCCTTGTTGCTGTAAGGCACCAGTGCAAACCACTGTGCCAATATGCCATCGATGAGATGCCAGGTCTGGGTACTATCCAATGGACTGGATTACTTTTGCATTTACTAATCTGACCCTGTCTCACTGCAAAGGCAGCTTTGCTCATTTGTGGATCTTCCTCATGTTTTGGTGCGTTGGTGATGGATGAGTGTCAAATCCCAAACTGGAGTGTTCAAATTATTCCAAAATCAACCCCAAACGTAATGTGTTTGCCAAAGGAACTTAAAACAAAAAGACTGGTTCTGGTTCCAAAACAGACAGTGGGAGCTGGGAAGTAGAGCTAAAATAAATAAAATTTGAAGTTTTTATTAAAACTAGGCAGAGAAAATCATTAAACTTATAAAAAGACAGGGTATGAATGGGAAGGAATGAGCAGCAGAGCAAGAAGATTGATATATTTTCTAATTATGTGTTTGCTTTACTGGTTTAAGGAAATCATAATGAGATCTTGTGGCACAGTCATAGAGAACAGAAGCTTTGAGTTCAGGTTCAACACCAGGACTTAATGACCAGGAAAGGAACATTCACAATGCAGTTTGGGAATCAACTCGGGAATCCTTTCCCCATTATTTCCCCCCCAAAAAAATGTTGGCGGGGTCGGGGGGAGGGATGGCAGGGAAACCTACAAAAAGTGTGAATGTAGCCCAGTCCATCATTCAAGCCAGTTTCCTACCTGAATGGGTGCCAAAGTGTGGCAACTCAGGGATTTTCATAGTAACTTCATTGCAGTGTTAATGTAAGCCCACTTGTGACACTAATAAATAAACTGGAAAATCTAGGACAGCACGGTGACATAATGGTTAGCACTTCTGCCTCACAACGGCAGGTTCAATTCTGACCTTGGGTCACTGTCTGTGTGAAGTTTGCACCTTCTCCCCAATCTGCATGGGTTTCCTCCAGGTGCTCTGGTTTCCTCCCATGGTCCAAAGATGTGCAGATTAAGTTGATTGGGCATGCTAAATTAACCCTATTGTCAGGGGGATTAGCAGGGTAAATGTATGGGGTTACAGGAATAAGGCCTGGATAGGACTGTGGTCGGTACAGACTCGATGGGCCAAATGACTTCTTTCTGTGCTGTCGAGGTTCTACGATGCTTTTGGTTTCAGGTTCCAGCATCCATAGTCATTTGCTTTTATCCAGATATATAGCAAATTGAGGTCTACCATTTCAGGTGTAATTAAAAGATCTCATGGTGCTATTTGAGCAGAGTTGGTATGTTCTCTTGGCCCAGTGTGTATCCTTCAAACAACATCATTAAAACAGCCATCATCACATTGCTGTTTGAGAGAGCTTGCTGTGTATAAATTGGCTGCCACATTTCCAACATTACAGCTATAACTGCTGTTACACTCCAGAAAGTGAAGAAACCAGAGCCAGTCTTTATTTAGGTAAATGTATTCACGGAGTAAAACGCTACAGTAAATACCTCCTGGCTCCATTCCAGTGTCAGTAAGTATCACTTTACAACCTTCTTAATAAAATGAACTAGTTGAATAAACCAAACAAATTTAATGTTGCAGTTGTATAAAATGTTAGTTAGACCTCGTTTGGAATACTGCATCCCGTTCTAGTCGCCTTACTACCAGAAGGACGTGGAAACTCTGGAGGAGATTTACCAGGGTGCTGCCTGGTATAGAGGGTCTGAGTTACGAGGAGAGGTTAGGCAAATTGGGGCTGTTTTTCTTAGAAAGACGTAGACTTAGAGGAGATCTAATAGAGGTGTACAAGATTATGAAAGGGATAGATAGAGTAAATAGGGTTAAGCATTTTCCTAGGATGGACTCAAATAGCACGAGGGGTCACAGGCTTAGGGTGGGGGGGGGTAAGGTATAATTTGGATGCTAGAGGAAGTTTTTTCACACAGAGGGTGGTGGGGGTATGGAATGCGCTGCCAAGTAAAGTGGTGGAGGCAGGCATTCTGGAGTTATTTAAGAAATACTTAGATGGGCACATGAACAGAATGGGAATGGAGGGGTATAGAAAACTGATTTAAAATAGGGATCATGAGCCTTGGGAGTCCCTGGGAAGTGTGTAAATAGACAATGATATTGATGACCTTGTTTTTATCATACAAGTGATTTGGTCCACCTTGTTGTCTAACTAGGGGCATACACGCGATGGGTCGTGAGAGGGCTGCTCTTGGATTTTTTTGAGAGTATCCTAGTGCTTCACGTCGTTAGTGTACGCTTGACCTGGACCATTTGATGGGCAACACGACAGCTCAGTGACTATCGCTGTGCTGTGTAGATCCATGGATTTGGGCCTGTGTCTGTAGGAGTTTGCGCATTCTCCCCGTGCTTGCGTGGATTTTCTCCGGATGCTCCGGTTTCCTCCCATATCCCAAAGATGTGCTCTTAGGCTAATTGGCAGAACAAATTCTCCCTAAATTGTCTCAAATTTGGTTTCAATCCATAGATCTATAAACATAGACAGGGATCACGGGTAGGGAACATCGGGGTGGCGGCGTGGGCTCGTTGGGCTGAAGGGGCTGTTTCCCGTGCTGCTTTGTTCTTTGTTCTTTAAATAGCAAATCAGTGTCACTTTATATGTGTTCAAGTCATCATCTAATCAGCACCCTGAATCTGTATGTAGTTAACTTCAAATAATAGTTAACAGCAATGCTTCAGAATTACTTCATTAGTTGTAAAACACTTTGGAATGTCCACATATCATGAAAAGCACTATATAAAAGTATGATTTCCTTTTCTATGGTTCAGTACTGTTATTGAAGTTCTTTTTTTTATGTGTTGATGAGACATTAGCGTCGCTGGCTGGTCAGTATTTATTGCCCATCCCTGATTGCCCAAGGGCAGTTAAGAGTCAACCACATTCCTGTTGTTCTGGAGTTGTATGTGGGCCAGAGAGGTAAGGGCAGCAGATTTCCTTCCCCAAAAGAGACTTTAGTGAACCAGATGGATTTTTCCGACAATGATTTCACGGTCATCATTACATTCTTGATTCCAGATGTAATTTTTATGCGATTCAAATTCCCACCATCTGCCGTGGCAGGATTTGAACCAGGACCTCCAGAACATTAGCTGAGTTTCTGGATTAACAGTCTAGCGATAATATCACTAGGCTATCGCCTCACTGCTCATGGGTAGAAGATAGTGGGACCTGTTGGGACGAGTAAGATGGTGGGCAGGGATAGCGAATTGCATCGGATGTTGCAGGTCTATGTGGGAAAGCAATCCCTGCATGAATTCCATAGTGGGAAGGGGCTTGAGGGAGAAGTGGGGGGGGGTGTTGGGAGATGGGGAGGGGGAGGGAAGATGGTGGAGGTGTGGACATTTTCCAACTGAATGGGGACTCCATCTGATGAGAAATTTGGCATTGTCCTGGTAAGCTCCTTGTTCTCCAGCTGGGAGGTGGGACAACACGGAATTCCAACACACCAACAGAGAATTCCAACCACTGTAACCATCTGAGCCACCCAGAAAGAAGCAGTTTTTCATGAGTGGTTAAGGTGGGCGTTGATTAAACTTCATTGTTTCATTAATGTGAGTTAATGGCATCTCGTAAGAAATGGTGCCGCATACTGACATCATATAGTCCCAATGAAAGTAATCTGATAGAAATATTGCTGAAATATATCCTCAAATGGTAAATCACTCACTTTCTCGCACTGGATTGATTCAATTCCGTGAGAGAGCCTGTGTGAGTTTGATTCCCTGCCTATTTCCTGAGAACTTAAACAGAGTTGCACATTCTCAGGCTTTGTAACAGGACCAGCCTTTATTCCATTATCCACCCTGGCTTGGTTTGCCAGAACTGGGGAAAGGAGTGTGGAATGTTGGACAGAGATAAAGATGGCTATCAGTGAGTGCCGGGCGGGGTGTTAATTTTCAGCTGACTGTCCTTTTTTCTTACTCGACATCGAATTGTACACTTGAAAAGTTTTATGCCAGTTTCTGACGCTTAATGCTTTAAAACAACAGCACGTATCAAGTGGAAAACTAAAGGAAGTGAAGATTGCCTCATCATTTGTGGATGTGTCAGTTAGCACTAAGATTCACCACCCTTATTCTCCAACCCATGCTCCTATCTATTGAGATTCCATTTCAGAAGCACAGCCTTCTGAAATTGTCAAAATATCCACCCTACTTTGCCACAAAAAATCCTGCGAGTTTAGACTTTAGTTTTGATGCTTTTTGTTTATTTGGGGTTTTTTTTGTGTTTTTCGGCCTAAGAGATATCAGTGTTAGGGAGGGCAGGGGTGGTCTGCATTTCTCACCAAATGTTAAGGACTCCAGGGTGGATACAGAACAGTTTAGATGCAGAGTAACACTTCTGGCTTGTTAAGAGCTCGCTGGCCAAGAACTGCAATGAATCAACTTTTCTTTATTTATTTTGAGAAATGTGAGCGTCGCTGGCTGGGCTAGCATTAACTGCCCATCCCTAATTGCCCTGAATCATAGAATCGTCACAGAATCCTTACAGTGCAAAATGAGGCCATTCAGCCCATCAAGCCTGCACTGTCAATAATACCACTCAGGCCCTATCCCTATAACCCTATGTATTCATCCTGATAGTCCCCCTGACACTAAGGGGCAAATTAGCATGGCCAATCCACCTAACCCGCACATCCTTGGACTGTGAAAGGAAACCAGAGCGCCCAGAGGAAACCCCACGCAGATACGAGGAGAATGTGCAAACTCTGCACAGACAGTTACCCAAGACCAAAATCGAACACAGTTCCTGGCACTATGAGGTGCAAACTACTGTGCCACCATGCCACCTGAGTGGCTTGCTGGAATATTTCTAGGCCATTGAAGAACCAACATGAGAAAAGTAAGCTGCCTCCTCCAACACCCCCCATAAAATTCATCCCATAGATAACTGCAATGGTTAGGGATTAAACTCTGTGCCTGATATTAATGAGGCTGCAACAGCCACAATATGGGGTATTGAATTTAAAGTTAATTTATTAGTGTCAAACCAGTGATTGGTGCCAGATGATTCCTGCTGGAAAAGGTGGCATGTTTGGTTTTGGGGAAAGGACAGAAACAAGTTGGCCTCCATATCTTCTACTGCTGAGCTCACTGTCTAACTCACATCATTCATGAACAGAGGATGAGAGGACCAAGCAACTTTAGGAGGGGAGTGGAGAATACTTAGAAGTTTTGTTTTAATATCAAGGAATTGTGGTTAGATCTTCAACAAGAATGAAAAGGTAAAACATTAAAATACAACAGCATGCTTTGTGGTGAAGAAAAATGAGATGATTTGAAAGCTGTCATGTGGTCAAGTTTACTGACATGGATGCTGGATGTTGTCATCACCCTCAACAGCCACTACATCAAACAAAATGGGGGATGTGTGAAACTTCGTAAAGCCTCAGAGGAAATTGCGTTTCAAATCAAACAAAGCAATAATGTAATCCTCCAGAGGAACCACATTTACAACAGCAAAGACAAGAATGAGTGCCATCAGGGCCAAATTATAATGACTTTTGTAAGCGGACTTATGGCCCCATCCCTACATATGTATGCTTACCGAGGTTAATGCTGGGAATCGATAACTTCTCCCATTTCAAAATCCCTCTATCAGTATCAATTTTTTCCAGGTTAGATTTTTTTGAGCATGCAACCAAGTGTGTGGATGAGGATAGTGCAGTTAATGTAGTTTATGTGGATTTCAGCAAAGCCTTTGACAAAGTCCCACATGGGAGATTTATTAAGAAGGCTAATACACATGGGATACAGGATGGTCTGATAAGGTGGATTTATAATTGGCTTAGTGATAGGAGACAGAGGAGGATGACAGACGGCTGCTTTAGTGATTGGAAGCCAGTGACTAGTGGCGTACCATAGGGATCCATGTTGGATCCCACATTGTTCGCCATTTATATAAGTGACATAGATGACTATGTGCGGGGTAGGATCAGTAAGTTTGCCAATGACACAAAAATTGGCTGGGTGGTTAACAATTTGGGTTGAGTGATTTGGGTTACAGGAACATATTGACGAGATGGTCAAATAGGCAGGTAAGTGGCAGATAGTATTGAACCCTGAAAAATATGAAGGAGTAATTTGACAAGAAAGTATGCTATGAAAAGTCAGACACTAGGAAGTTCTGAAGAACATTATTGTATTTAACCTTATTGTATTTGTCTATAGGTCTCTGAAGGCAGAAAGGCAGGTGAATAGAATAGTGAAAAAGGCATATGACACACTCACCCTTGTCAGTCAGGGTATAGATTACAAAAACAGAGAGGTCATGATGGAGTTGGATGGAACTTTGGTAAGTCCACACCTAAGTACTACATGCAGTTCTGGTTGCCACATTATATGAAGGATGCAAATGCACTGGAAGGGGTGCAGAGGAGGTTCATCTGGATGTTGCCTAGGATGGAACATTTAAGTTATAAATAAAGATTGATAGGCTTGGGTTATTTTCTCTGGGAAGTCTCACAAAATTAGGTTAAAGTCCAATAGGTTTATTTGGTAGCAAAAGCCACTAGTTTTCAGAGTGCTGGCAGCTTTTGCTACCAAATAAATCTGTTGGATTTTAACTTGGTGTTGTGAGACTTCTTACTGTGTTTATCCCACTCCAATGCCGGCATCTCTGCATCACTATTTTCCCTGGAGCAGAGAAGACTGAAGGGGAGGGGGTGGTACGATCTGTTGACTGTTTATGATTATGAGGGGTATGGGCAGGGTGGATAGGGAGTAGCTGTTCTCCTTCGTTGAAGGGTTAGTTACAAGGGGAAGCAAATTAGAAGTGAGAGGTGGGAAATTTAGGGGGGATTTGAGGAAAATCTTTTTTACCCAGTGAGTGGTGATGGTCTGGAATGTACTGCCTGGGAGGGTGGAGGTGAGATGCCTCTTATCCTTTAAAAAGTACCTGGATGAGTACTTGGCACACTATATCATTCGTGGACGAGGGTTTCTGCGGCCGATGAGCTGAGACAAGTCGGGCACTGAGACGGAGGTGGAGAAAAATACCGCAGGGAATAGTTGAGGTGAACATCTAATTTAAGAGGAAGTTAGATATACACTCAGAGAGAAGAAAACCGTAGGATATGTTGTAGAAGGCCTTTGTACAGACTTGTGTGGAGCAGGAACACCAGCATAGACCTGTTGCAGTGGCTGCGGCTGTGTACGTGTGTGTTGCAAGTAGGACCTTAAATATAAAGGAATGGAATTAGGCCATTCAGCCCATCAAGTCTGCTATCCCATTCAATCATGGCTGATATAATTCTCATCCCCACTTTTCTGCCTTTTTGCTGTAACCCTTGATCCCCTTATTAATCAAGAACCTATCTATCTTTGTCTTAAAGACACTCAATGACATGGCCTCCTAACCCTCTGTAGCAATGAGTTCCACAGGTTCTCCACTCTCTGGTTGAAAAAATTCTTCCATATCTCAGTTTTAAAGGAATATTCCTTCATTCTGAGGTTGTGCCCCCTAGTCTCTCCCACTAGTGGAAACTTTCTCTCCCTGTCCATTCTATCCAGGCCTTTCAGTATTCTGTAAATCCTGGGTAGTATAATGAACTTTAAGCCCTTCCCAGCCAGGACCATTGAGAGCAGTTGCATCACCCCCACCATGAGTGTGGCTGTGAGTTGGTGAGTTCATGGTCTGTGTAGTTCACTTCCTGGGTGCAGGGATGGCTGGGAGAAAGGGTGCCCTTTTGATCTCATTCTCCAAAATCAGATTTCCAACTCAGTGAAAGCTCAGTAAGTGAATTGCAAGCAGTCAAAATGCTGAACTGATGCCAGAGATAGATCCTCAAAGGAGCTTCTCATGGTGTTAAATCAGGCAGATAATCTGTTCTGGTTTGTCTTTTTTTTTGCGGGGGAGGGGGGGGGGAGGCGGGAGGGCTCTTTTACTGAAATAATAATTCAGATTAGAAATCGAGAGATCGATCTTACTGCCTGTTGGGGAGGCTCACCATTCACCTTGGTCAGGGTCACACACTCATTTGGTGCCCTGTCACCACTTTATGTCAAGAGAAATGGAGCAGATGCACAGCCCTGTCTGTCAGGGGCCCTGGGCTTGTAAAATTTCACTAACTGTCCCGTCTGGAGACAATACCCATCTCTTTAACCTATGTTTAATGGTCTCTCCACTCACATCGTCTGTACCTTTAAGACTTGTAAAGACTCGCATTCCAATCATTATTTTGTAAACTGAGCTTGTGCCTTTATATGCCCTGTTTGTGAACAGAACTTACAGGAAGGGGCGGCGTTCCGAAAGCTAGTGCCTCTTGCTACCAAATAAACCTGTTGGACTTTAACCTGGTGTTGTGAGGCTTCTTACTGTCGGGGCCCTGAAGGCAGCCATTTGCATGTCTGTGCACAGGTAGGTTTGACTGGAATCTTGGCAGGGAGAGCGGCCTGGGATGTACTTGCAACGCAGGTGTGTGTGTGTTTGGGGGGAGGACAAGACAAAACACCTTGAGGCACACACAGTCAAGCTGTGTCGCAAGAGGAAAGACGCGGGTTTGATTCTCTGTCAACCTGATATGCCCTCGTCTGCCTCAGCAATGCGCGGAATGCCAGGGCCGACAAAGGATCACCGTGAGCTGGAATTGGCAGGAAAATGGTGAGGGGGGGGGGGGGGGGGGGGGTGGCAGGAATAATGGCGCGTGCTTCCCTCAGGCCAGTCGATGCCGAGCTCACAGGCCCCCATCCCCCGCACCCCCCTCAGCAGTTTGGTTGGTGCGAAGTTTTTCCCTAACGATTAGGACGTGGTGCCAAGCAATAGGTAAATAAATAAATGTGGCATCTGAAATCTCGGCACGGTTCATGGCTGGGCTGATGGAGCCCGGACCCCTCGGACAATCCGCTGCCTCAGTCAGATAGACTTCTGATAGACAAGATTTCTGATAGGCAAAGGAATTAAGGGTTATGGGGAGAAATCGGGAATGTGGAACTGATTCACTTCAGATCAGACATGATCTTGTTGAATGGTGGGGCAGGCTCGAGAGGCTAGATGGCCTACTCCTGCTCCTATTTCTTATGTCCTTAAACGTGCTCATCACAGGTTGTTGTTGTGTTGGTGATGGTGGCACAAGGGTTGCTGCCAGGAGTCTCGAGGAATTTTTTGCTGTGTGCAGGACTGAGGGGAAATATCAGCGTGGCAGTGAAAGCAAAAAATAATCTGCATGGGTTTCCTCCGGGTGCTCCGGTTTCCTCCCACAGTCCAAAGATGTGCAGGTCAGGCTGATTGGCCATGCTAAAATTGCCCCTTAGTGGGATGTGTAGGTTAGAGGGATTAGTGGGGTAAATGTGTGGGCTAGTGACATAAGTCCCAGGTGGGATTACTGTGGGTGCAGACTCGATGGGCCAAATGGGCTCCTTCTGCACTGTAAGCTGTCTATGATTTCTATGAATCGTGTGTTCTGATTCACTCTCTTTGGCCCCCTTTGGCTATATCTGCTGCCATCTCGCTCATGCGTTTTGTATCCTTTGAAAACATAAAAACTAAAAGCAGGAATAGGCTCTTCCAACCTGCTCTGTCATTCATTTTGACCATGGCTAATCATCAAATTCAATATCCTGATCCTCCCCCTTCCGTCTCATATCTCTTGATTCCTTTACCCGCAAAAGCTATACTTAATTTCTTTAAATCGCACAACATTTTGACCTCAACTACTTTCTGTGGTAGTGAAATTCACCCCTCTGGGTGAAGAAATTTCTCCTCACCATCTTCAAACCATGACCTCTAATTCTGGACTTACCCCACCATCAGGAACATTCTTTCTGTATCTACCCTGTCTAATCCTGTTAGAACATCTATAACCAAGTCCAACTCATTAATCTGAAGGAGAAAAAGCTTTAAACTGAATCCCGGAGACACCACTACACCCTTCTAACCAGTTTGAAAAATATCCACTCACTGTTACACACTGCCTGCTGCCCATAGGCCAGTATTGTACTCAAATCCCTTTAATATTGAATGTTTCCATTATCTGAGTAAGTCTCTTAAAAGGGTACCTTATCAAGAGCATTTTGGAAGGTCACATGTCCACCATTTACAGCACTACCCTCATCAGACCTGGCAATGGAACCCATATGCCTGCACAGAGCAGGCACTAAGTCAGGATGCTTTGTGCCTAGCATATGAGAGAAAAGCGGAGAGAAACACATACCAAATTCTATCTCTGGGTGTCAGTCTCTTTACAGCCTCTGAGCATCACTGCTGAGTCAGATCCTCACCTCTTCTGACCTCGGCCGAATGGAAAAGGAGTCCATATGAATTTGTGGAACCTGTTGCCCCAAAGTGGGGTGGAGTCCGAATCATTATGATATTTTAAGAAAGAGATAAGACATATTTCCAATAAAAAAGGGTTAAAGGGATATGGAGAAAAGGTGGGGAGGTGGATTTGAGACCAGGGAGAGATTGGCCATGATCTGATTGAGAGACGGGGTGTGCTCAAAGGACTGAATTTGCTGACCTCTCTTCCTAATTCCTATGTTCCAACGTACCCACCTGCCCCTCCTTCCAATACCAGTGGCCATTGTTCAGATCAACTAAATCAGTTCAGGCTGGGCCTCTTGTTAACACAGGGTGGGCGGGGGTGAGAGGGGGGAAGGGGTGATGGTTACTGAATTTTAAGGCTGCAATTGAATCAAGGAATTTGTGTTGGTTTGAGGTTATACCCTGTCAGTCAGTGCCTGTTATCGCTATGATAAATACCGCGTATGGAATTTTAATTTCACCATTTTCTGTGACAGTCCTGGAGCTAAATGCTCTTTTAAGTTGCATTCCAGAGGCTTAATGTAGCCCTGAATGATACTCTCACAGAATGCGGAAGGGCCTTTGTCCTCCTTTTTGACATATTACAGGGTTTAGTGGTAGGTAATTTGCAGTGCATTGCAGGCAAATTGCAAGCCTGTATAGATTATAATTGTACACCAATTAGCAGCACTTTACCAAGTAGGCAATATATTAAAAGCACACCAGATAGCTGTCTTCATTTATATGTACCACACTAATTGATGGATGAGACTTTCTACAAGATTATGTTAGACCTTCATCAAGTGGTTAGTACCAAGCCAAGAAAGGCGTCAAGACAGCTCCCTTACATGTACCTCAAGAATTTCAAGTGTGAGTCTTGAGTTAAGATCTTCCCCTGGGCACAGCACAGCAGGTAAATGGATACTGCAGGGTCAAAACTTTTGCTCTGCAACATTTAACTACTGCCCTGAGAGTGGATGATGCTGGTACTATTCCTTGATGCTAACAGCCTTCACCTTGCTGAGAGAGAAACAACGTTTAAGGCCAGAAGATAAATTAGGTCATTCGGCCCATCAAGTCTGTTCCAACATTCAATCATGGCGTATAGTTTTCTCAACCCCATTCTCCCACCTTTTGATACCCATACCTTTGATACCCATACCAATCAAGAACCTATTTATGTCTGTTTTAAATATACTCAATGCCTTCTGTAGCAATGAATTCTGTAGATTCACCACTCTCTGGCTGAAGAAATTCCTCACCTCGATTTTAAAGGGTCGTCCTTTATTCTGAGGCTGTGTTCTTGGACCCTAGTCTCTCGTACTAATGGAAATATCATCTTGACGTCCATTTTATCCAGGCCTTTCAGTATTCTGTAAGATTCAATGAGATACTCTTTTATTCTTCTAAACTCCATCGATTATAGACCTAGAGTTGGTATGCCCACCCCCGGCTCGGAGAATGGCATTCTCTGTTGGCTTCAGGTGGAATCGTATGAATCTCAGGCAGACATGCCAGTAAAACTTCATCCACAGTCTTCAATCGCTCCTTATATATCAAATTTTTCATTCTTGTGGATCTCCTTTGGACTGTGGTGGTAGAGTGAACCTCCTCCAACACCCCCTTAGCACACTGTTTGACATCATGTTTACCAAATCAGCCATCCTGTAGAAATTAAAAATAAATACATAAAAATTTGGAGTCTCGAAAGAGAAACTGCATAGGAAGTCTGTTAATATCTGGAGAGAGAAAAACGTAGGCTCTTGTTTCATGAGCTATTTTTTATTCAAAGTATGTGGAAGCCATTGAAAGGGTGAAGAGGAGATTTACAAGGATGTGGCCTGGTTGGGTGGCGTGCCTTATGAGGATAGGTTGAGAGAGTTCAGTCTTTTTCCTTGGAGAGACGAAAGATGAGAGGGGACCTGATAGAGGTGTATAAGATGATGAAAGGTATTGATCGGGTGAATTCTCAGAGGCTATTTCCCAGAGCTGAAATGGCTGCCTCGAGAGGATACAGGTTTAAGGTGCTGAGGAGTAGGTACAGAGGAGATGTCAGGGGAAGCTTTTCATTCAGAGACTAGTGAGTGAGTGGAATCGGCTGCCGTCAGTGGTGGTGGAGGCAAATTCGTTGGGGTCTTTTAAAGACTTTTGGATGAATACGTGGGACTTAATAGGATTGAGGGTTATAGAACATAGAACATAGAACATTACAGCACAGAACAGGCCCTTCGGCCTTCGATGTTGTGCCGACCAAAATAAAAAGCAATGCCCCTCCAAACTAAACCATTCCCTTCTCCTCCATATACTTATCAACTAACCTCTTAAACGCCACCAAACTTGGCGCATCTACAACAGCTGCAGGCAGGGCATTCCACTCCCTAATCACTCTTTGAGTAAAGAACCTACCTCTGATATCCGTCCTATAACTCATACCCCTTAATTTAAAGCTGTGTCCCCTCGTGCTAGCTTTCTCCATCCTAGGAAAAAGGCTATCACTGTCCACCCTATCTAAACCTCTAATCATCTTATATGCTTCAATAAGATCCCCTCTTAGCCGCCTCCTTTCTAACGAAAACAACCTCAAATCCTTCAACCTCTCTTCATAGGACCTGCCCTCCATACCAGGCAACATCCTGGTAAACCTCCTCTGTACCCTCTCCAATGCCTCCACATCTTTCTTATAATGTGGGGACCAGAACTGCACACAATACTCCAAGTGCGGCCGCACTAGAGTTTTGTACAGTTGCAACATGATGCTGCGGCTCCTAAATTCAATCCCCCTACCAATAAAAGCTAAGACTCCATATGCCTTAGGTAAACCTAGGTAAACCTATAGGTAAACCTAGTAGATAGAGATAAGATAGAGATAAGATTGGTGCAACTTGTGGGCCGAAGGGCTGTTTGTGCTGTAGTTTTTCAATAATTCTATGGGCATCGCTGGTTGACCAGCACTTATTGCCCATCCCGAGTTGTCTCAGTTCAGAGAACAGTTGAGAGTCAATCACGTTGCTTTGGCTGTGGAGTCACATGTAGACCAGACCAGGTAGGGACAGCAGATTTATTATTATTAAAACATATAAGATTATTATTATTGAAACATATAAGATGATTAGAGGTTTAGATAGGGTGGACAGTGATAGCCTTTTTCCTAGGATGGAGAAAGTTAGCACGAGGGGACATTGCTTTAAATTAAGGGGTAGTGGTTTTGGGACAGATGTCAGAGGTAGGTTCTTTACCCAGAGGGTGGTAAGGGTATGGAATGCCCTGCCTGCGTCAGTTGTAGATGCGCCAGGTTTGGTGGCGTTTAAGAGATTAGTAGATAAGTTTATGGATGAAAAGAGAATGGTTTAGGTTAGTCAGTCGCTGCTTGTTCCTAATTGGTCGGCGCAACATCGAGGGCCGAAGGGCCTGTTCTGCGCTGTAATGTTCTATGTTCTATGTTCTATTTCCTTCCCTATAGAACATTAATGATCTAGATGGATTCTTCTGGCAATCGACAATGGTTTCATGGTCATCATTCATGGATTCTTAACTCCAGATCTTTTTCATTGAATTCAAATTCAAATTTGCTGTTGTGGGATTCAAACCAGGATCCCCAGAATGTAGCTGAGTTTCTGAATTAATAGTCTAGCAATAATACAACGAGGTCATCACTTCCTCTGTCTTCTGTTGTGGGCCAGTTAGCTGAGATGACTTGTACGTGGTTCAAAATAACATCAAAGGTTTGGGTTCAAATCCTGTTGTGGCTGAGGTAGACATGAGAGGTACTTCCTTACTTCCCCGTCCTTGTTGTGGGATAGTGGCCCCTCCACTCCACCCCTACACTGTCTTCTCACACAATTGACTGTGACTACCCAATAGAGACAGAGGTCTATGGTCCCTTGTGAACCAGGCTCAATCCTCTGTTTTCCGGTGTTGAAAGACTGGCTATAGATTTCCAGGCTTTGTTGACAATCCAGCCATCCAAATGCCCAAATTAAGGAAAGTCTTTATGCCGTGGGGCCTTGTCCATTAACAATTGGGTTGCTGTAGCTCATCCCGCAGAGGATCCCTGACAATTGGAGGAAACCTTCACCAATCTGAACCCAAGTCTTGGAAGTGTGCATCTAACCCAAACATTAACAAGACAAAAGGGGATCATTCCAAATTAAGCTGCACCTTGAAAGACGTGCTGGTTAGGGTGAAAGACGTGCTGGTTAGGGTGCATTGTCCGTGCTAAATTCTCCCTCAGTGTATCCGAAGAGGCATCGGAGTATGGTGACAAGAGGATTTTCACGTAACTTCATCGCAGTATCAATGTAAGCTTACTGTGACACTGATAAATAAACTATCTTCAGCGACATGGATGAATATTTTACTACCTGACTAATAAATTAATGATCATAATTGTTATTGTAGCTTTGACACCAGTTCTAGTCTGACACCAGGTTTCAGACTAATTCACCATTATTTATGCAGAATCAAGTTTAGTTTATTTAGTAGTCACAAGGAGGTTTATATTAACATTGCAATGAAGTTATTGTGAAAATCTCCTAGTTGTCACACTCCAGGTACACTGAGGGAGAATTTAGCACAGCTAATATATACCTAACCAGCACATCTTTCGGATGGGGGGGAGGAAATCGGAGCACCTGGAGGAAACCCGCACAGTCACGGAGAGAACATACAGATTCCATACAGACAGTGACCCAAGCTGGGAATCAAACCTAGGTTCCTTGCGTTGTAAGGCAGCAATGCTAACCATTGTGCCACCGTGCCACAGTAGTTATAAGCTTGATCAGAGTGCATTCTGAAATCACAAATAGTCTCAAAAGACTTGTGTTAGCAAACCCACAGCACAAATGAACAGCTGAATATCTCCCTGACTGCAAGAGGGGTCAAAGGTATAGAGGCACATTATATTCTTAAGCTTGTCTTTCCTTTAACACCCTGAGGAGATGTTTGCCTTATTCTCAGTTCTGCCGAGACAATATCTCTCTTTGTTGACCTTACTGATGTGGAAGTGTACAAGTCTGGACATCAATGGGCCAGGGAAATCTGTCTGACTGCATCCTATAGAAACTCAAGGAAACACTCCAGAAACCAATGAACGAAACCTGAATTCTGCAGGTTCACATTTTGATTTTACATAGTTTAAGAGAGACTGAAATTTTTTTGAGACTTTATGGTTTTCATGCCTTTTATGGGGCATCAATTTAAATAATGCCTCCCTGACATTGGTAATGCTTTAGTCAGCAACGCGCAGTGTTTCTTTACACTTTAGTGGTTAAACACTGCAACAGGTAACAGTTGTAATTCTAACTTGTTCAACAGATGGTGCTATAACCTTTATAAATCAGGATTACAAGTACCCCTCCTGTCTTCCAACCACAGTTCTCACCACTGGTGTCCTTTCTCTACTCCTTAATTCCCCCTTGCACTGTAAAAAGATGTTCATTTCCACCAGTTCTGATAAAAACTTATCGACCCAAAACATTAAATCTACCTCTCTCTCTCTCTCTCCATTAGCGCTGTCTGACCTGCTGAGTATTCATGATGTGAAGGTGCCGGCGTTGGACTGGGGTAAACACAGTAAGAAGTCTCACAACACCAGGTTAAGTCCAACAGGTTTACTTGTATCAAATGCCACCAGCTTTCGGAGCTGGCTGTTCCTTCGTCAGATGGGTGGGTGTTCTGATCACAAACGGGGCATATAAAGACACAAACTCAATTTACATGAATAATGATTGGAATGTGAGTCTTTATAGCTAATCAAGTTTTAAAGGTACAGACAATGTAAGTGGAGAGAGAATTAAGCACAGGTTAAAAAGATGTGTATTGTTTCCAGACAGGAAAGTTAGTGAGATTTTGCAAGCCCAGGCAAGTTGTGGGGTTACAGAAAGTGTGACATAAACCCAAGATCCCAGTTGAGGCTGTCCTTGTGTGTGCTATTCCTCTATTGTAATTATTATTCATGTAAATTGAGTTTGTGTCTTTATATGCCCCGTTTGTGATCAGAACACCCACCCACCTTACGAAGGAACAGCCAGTTCCGAAAACTAGTGGTGTTTGATACACATGAACCTGTTGGACTGGTGTTGTGAGATTTCTTACTCTGCTGAGTATTTCCAACATTTCAGCTTGCATTTACAGATATGTCTGCTCCTCTTTCTGTCACCTCAGAGGGCCCTGCAATCCTTCTCACCTTGTTACAACACATCTTCAATCACCTATCATTCAGGGGAGGTGCAGTGCTGTTTTCACTGGACCAGTAATATAGAGTCCCAGGGTAATGCTATCGAGAACCTGGGTTTGAATGCCACCACGACAAATGTTGATATTTAAACTCAATAAACATCTGGAATTGGAAATCGAATGATGCCCATGAAACTGTTGCTACAGTGCGGAAGAAGGCCATTTGGCCCATTGAATCATAGAACCCTACAATGCAGAAAAAGGCCCTTCGGCCCATCGAGTCTACACTGAACACAATCCCACCCAGGCCCTATCCTCCTAACCCCATGTATTTACCGTGGTAATCCCCCTAACGCTATGTGGCAATTTAGCATGGCCACACATAGAACCATACAATGCAGAAAGAGGCTCTTTGGCCCATTGAGTCTGCAATGATCACAATCCCACCCACGCCCTACCCCCATATCCCTATCCATTTTACCCACTAATCCCTCTAACCTAAGCATCTCAAGACACTAAGGGGCAATTTTAGCATGGCCAATCAACCTAACCTGCACATCTTTGGACTATCGGAGCATGGGGAGGAAACCCACGCAGACACGAGGATAACGTGCAAACCCCACACAGACAGTGACCCGAGCCGGGAATCGAACCCAAGTCCCTGGAGCTGTGAAGCAGCAGTGCTAACCACTGTGCTACCATGCCGCCCACACAAGCTCCACACAGACAGTGACTCAAAGCCGGAATTGAACACACGTCTCTGGCACTGTGAGGCAGCAGCGCTAAGCACTACGCCAACCCCAAGAAAAGCTGCTGTCTGTATCCGGTCTGGAATACAAGATTCACAGTAATGTGTTGACTCTTAACTGCCCTCTGAAATGACCGAGCGAACCATTCAGTTTAAGGGCAATTAGGGATGGTCAGTGAATGCTGGCCCAGCCAGTGATGCCCCCATCCTCTGAACAAACAGAAGAAAATTCTGTGATTAACTATGAGCAAAGTTACAGGAGATTTACTATTTAAATAACATTTTATCAGTCTTTGCCTCCAATTCTCCCTCTTGTTTTGACCTCAAGCATATTTGGTGCTGGGTTTGGGTTTCTGATACTGGCTGTTCTTTCAATGTGGATGAGGCTAGGGAGTGCTCACTGTGCCCTTTCTGCCCTTGCTCAACTGCATCGTGTATTTATGGAGCCCCCTTAACGTAGCGACGTGGACTCGAGAAGCTTCACTGGATCATTGTCAGAAAGTAAAATCTGGCTCGGTCAAAGGCTTCAAGCAAAGGAGGAGACAGAGAGCAAGAGATTGAATAGGTATTTGGCAGGGAATTCCACTCTATATAGCTTCAAACACACCCACTTGCCAGTGGTGGTGTGGGATGGTGATGGCAAGTGGGGACTGGAAAACAATCACTCATGGTATTAGAGAAAGTTCATAAAACCTGATCCCCGCAGGCTTTGATGAGAATGGCTGAGGGGGATCTCTGGAGAATCACAATATGAAAACTATTATGTTTGATATTGCTCTAACATGGATGCCCCATAATAAAGTGTGTGAATAAAAATCTTTACCACAGAGGGGTGGCACAGTGGCTAAGGCTTAAGGTTCAAGTCCAACCAGGTCTATGACCACACACATAAATGCAAACATATTAATCAGGAGCAGAAGTAGACCATTTGCCCTGCTCCACCATCCAATAATGTCACAGCTGATCCGAGAGTGGCTCAAAGTGGACAGCAATCTGGCCTAGTGGTTAGCACTGCTGCCTCACAACGCCAGTGACCCAGGTTCAGTTCCCGGCTTGGGTCACTGTCTATGCGGAATCTGCATGTTTTCCCCATGTCTGCGAAGGTTTCCTCCGGGTGGTCTGGTTTTAGTCCAAAAACGTGCTGGTTAGGAGCATCAGCCATGCTAAATCCTCCCTCAGTGTGCTCGAACAGGCGCTGGAGCATGGTGATTAGACGATTTTCACAAAAACTTCATTGCACTGTTAATGGAAGCCTATTTGTGACACTAATAAATAAAATTTAAACATTTACACCAATCCTTGATGGGTGTTCAGTTGATTGAACTTGCTGGGGGGGGATGTTGTAATGTTTGGTGGGGGTGGAGGGGCTGCAGTCAAAGTCTTTCAATTAGTTGCAATGATTTGGAGCCAGATGGAACAGAAATCTAAGTGACTGGTGCCATTGGTTACTAATCTCTTGTTAGGAAAATTGGTGCAGTTGGATCCCAGTTGCACTGAGGGAGCCTGCTCTTAAAGAGCTTGCAGGTAACATCTTGCCACAGCTGAAAGCGATGATCTTTGGGCAAAGTTAAGGAAGGCCAATTGATATTGGTGGAGTAGTGCCAGGGTACAACCAGTGCCTTCACCAGGATGTGTGTCGACACTCTGAAAACCTTCACAAGGCAGCTAGACTGCTTCTTGGCTGGGTCAGGTACCATATATAGTTGAGGAGACGGGGAGAACATGCAAACTCCCAAGCCGTGAATCAAACCCTGGTTCCTGCTGCTGTGAGACAGCAGTGCCTACTACTGTACCACTGTGCTTCCCCGGGTGGACTGGACATATTAAATTGTGCCTCAGTGACTTAAGATGTGTGAGTTAGGGGGATTAATGGGATAAGGACAGAGGGTAAGATGCTCTGTCAGCGACTGTGTGCAGACTTGATGGGCCAAATGGCTTCCTTCTGCATTGTATAGATTCTATTCTCTATGATTATGATTGTAGGGCAGACTTGATGGACTAGCTAGGCTTTTACCTTCCCATCATCTTCTGTATGAAATCTAAGAGAGAAAGTTAAGGGATTGGGAGGAGCGGGAAGGATATGTCAATGAAACGGTCACCCACAGGATCACCTCTCTCCCACTTCAACTTTGTTTTGATTCTGTTGGTACTAAAATGATAAAGTGGCCTCCTTGTATTCAAATAAAAGGGCAGAATGCGTTTCACCTTCTTATAACTGAAATATATTTTCTTCAGAGAAGTTTCTGAACCTCAATACTTTTTCTATATTTCAGTATTTTGTCAAGTTACTGAGGGAAACAAACACTGAATCTTGAAGTGTTTGGATGGGCCTTGGAGATTGAACTGAGTTTTCAATAACAGGAGGAGATAAGCAATGGTTGCAGGGGCATTGAATGATGCTTCCCAGATTTGATATAAATTGATTTATTATTGGTACATGTATCAGTATACAGTGTGTGCTTGTGGACAAATCATATTGCTCACAGAGAAGGAAAGAGAGAGTGCAGAGTGCAGTGTTACTGTCATAGCAAGGCTGTAGAGAAAGATCAACTTAGTGAGAGGTAAGTCCATCCAAAAGTTTGATGGCAGCAGGGAAGAAGCTGTTCTTGAGCCAGTTGATACATGATCTCAGACATTTGTATCTTTTTCTCCAGGGAAGAAGATGGAAGAGAGAATGTCTGGAGTGTGTGGGGTCCGTAATTATGCTGGCTGCCTTTCCAAGGCAGCATGAAGTGTAGACACAATCAGTGGATGGGAGGCTGGTTTGCAAGTTGGATTGGGCTACATTCACGACATCCACATTGTAGCTTCTTGCAGTCTTGGGAAGAGCAGTGATACCAAGCTGTGATACAACCGGAAAGAATACTTTCTATAGCGCATCTATAAAAGTTTGTGAGAGTTGTAGATGACATGCCAAATTACCTTAGCCTGCTAGGAAAGTAGAGGCATTGCAGTCAGGCATAGAGAGTCTGGGGGTTGTCATTATATCCCTATGGAACAAGATGCATTTTTAAAAATGTGGGAGGGGATAAAACCGTGAACTGTTCACCTCCAACTGACACACCAGGCAACACCTTGAAGAGTTTATTGACAAGCTGGGAAGAGTGAAGGGGTGATTTTCAAATCGGGAATCTTGCCAAGTCTGAACTGTCAGGTGCACTGTAATGCCCAGCTCTCAGGGGCACAGTCTCAGGATCATTTAGAATGGAACTGAAATGAAATTGCTTTAATTAAGAGATTGTGAATCTTTGAAATTCTCTGCTGCCAAGGGAAGCGGATGCTTCATGTATGTTTAGGTATGGAGTGGATGGATTTTTGGTCTCTTGGGAATTAAGGGATATGGGGGAGCGAGCAGGAAAGTGGGGTTGAACCCCAAGATCAGCCATGATCATACAGGATGACAGAGTAGGCTCAATGGGCTGTATGGTCTACACCTGCTGCTACTTCTTATGTTCAATGTGTGGAACTGCGAGTTTTTTTTAAATTTAAACCACAAACATTGCTGGAGTCAGAGATCAGGCACAGTGCCTTTCCAATGGCCAATTCTTTGAGTGGTATGGTGCCTCCAAATTCCTGCCTCCTCCCTGTGCAAGGCAGTGGCACACCCCATCATGGCCGCCATTTGCCTTTGATGGTCATGCTCCAGCAGGCAGCTCCTGTCTCCTCACAGAACCTGGCGCTATTAACTAGGTGCCAAGCCCGTCTCCAGTTCAATGGAGGGCATTCAGATTCAAAGATCGCATCACCTGGCTAAAATAGGCAGATTCAGAACTCAGAAATGCTCCGGCTATCGAGTTCCTGACTCTGCATTGGAAAACCCAAGCCTGAGAAATGTGAGTTTTTTTTTAAAAGTCATATTGGGCCCACCATTTCAGGATATGACAAAGCACTTTACTGTGGGGGTTACTTTAGAAGCCCAGCCACTGTGGTTAGGTGGACAGAGTTTATAGCCCCATATGCGCACAGCAAGGCTCAGCAAACAAATGGTTGGCCAGCTAATATGTTTTCAGTCATGTTATTGAGGGAGAAATGCGATTGATCCTTCCTCAATGTTCTTCAAATACAATCCCTGCAGTATAGAAGGAATTATACAATCCCTGCAGTATAGAAGGAGGCCATTTGGCCCATTGAGTCTTTCCTGACCACAATCCCACCCAGCTCTATTCCCGTCACCCCACACATTTACCCCACTAATCCCCCTGACACAATTTAGTATGGCCAATCAACCTAACCTGCACATCTTTGGACTGTGGAAGGAAACCAGAGCACCCGGAGGAAACCCACGCAGACATGGGGAGAATACGCAAACCCCACACAGACGGTGACTTGAGACCAGAATTGAACCTGGGTCTCTAGCGTTGTGAGGCAGCAGTGCTAACTACTGTGCCACCCTGCCACCCGATATATGCATATGTCATGGGATCTTTTCTACCCTGCTTGATTCATTGTTTGCCCAAATAGTGTTCTTCTCCTAACACAATGAGCTTTTTGGTCAATTTCTTCGATTCCCGAGAATCTGACACAAAAGCACATTCTGCCCAGGCACTCCCCCAGTATCCAAAAAGTATAGATGATTTAACGCTGTCTTTAAGCATTATCAGAATCTACCTTTTCAGGCTGCCATGGATAACTCAGCACATCTGACTCCAAAGATGTGCAGGTTAGGTTGATTGACCAAGCTAAATTAGTGTCAGGGCAGTGTCAAGAAGATTAGCAGGGTAAATGGGTAGGGTTATCATAGAATCATAAAATCCCTACAGTACAGGGTGAGGCCATTCAGCCCATTGAATCTTCACCAACAACAATCCTACCCAAGCCCTACTCCCATAACCACATGTATTTACCCTAGCTAGTTCTCCTGACATCAAGGGGCAATTTAGCTTGGTCAATCCACCTGACCCATACATTTTTGGTCTGTGGGAGGAAACCCACGCAGACACGGGGAGAATGTGCAAACTCCACACAGACAGTGACCCAAGCCGGGTGTTAAATCCGGGTCCCTGGCACTGTGCGGCAGCAATGCTAACCATTGTGCCACCTGAAATATTACTTACGCATCCCAAATAAATTGGAAATTCCTGCAGCGGTTCCAGGAGTGTGGGAGCGGTGCCCGGGCATTCCACCTTGCAGTGCATTGGAGCATTCCCAACACCGGCCCTGGAATAGGGACACTACTTAGGCCTGAGGCCCTTGGCAACCAGCTAGTGAATAGTCTGTTGTCAAAGTCACTGTCTGGAAGTGACTGCTTTCTGCAGGGGGGAGATCTCAGATATCTGTGTCATGTCACCCACATTTCAATGCAGCCTCTAATCTGATAATTTCATCTATCTGACCTATCTGACAAGAAGCGTTAAAGTCAGACCAATGGCCCTCGGCTATGGGTGGGAAATTTGCAGTTGGAAATATGGCCCTCCAATGATACATCTCATCTGACAGGCATCAAGGCTGTTCTTTTCTACCCCCCTCCCCCCCCACCATCCTATCAACTTTTCAACTATAATGTTTCACTGCGAGGTACAGAGTCAGATAAAATACAAGATTAGTAAGACAAAGAAGTTTAGTGCTCACAGCTGTGATACAGCTGAATGTAAAGGCCGTGTGAACTCTCAGAGACTCACTGTGGACGCAAAGTGCAATCTGTAATACAATCACACTAATCATTGCTTTTATCCCCCAGCATTGCTTCTTAACAAACTCTGTGGCTGCAAGCTTCCTGCCCACAGGATGGTTTACCCCTGTCTTCCATCCCAATGAAAGAAAATGGAGAGCTAGAACTTCAATCAGTTGTAGAAGGTGAGTTTCCCCCTCCCTGCCAGCACAGGCAATTCAAATAATTTTAATTGCATGTCAAAATCAGCACTTCAAATGTTATGTCCTGTTAAAATTAATAATTTCCCAGATTTCAACACTTCACCTCCCTCGTCTTAAAGTTTATTTATTATTGTCACAAGTAGACTTGCATTAACTCTGCAATGAAGTTATTGTGACACTCTGGCACCTGCTCAAATAAACTGGGGGAGAATTTAGCACAGCCAATGCAAAAAACCAGCACGTCTTTCAGACTGTGGAGGAAGCCACAGAGTACCTGGAGGAAACCCATGGGGAGAATGTGCACAGACAGTGACCCAAGCCTGGAATCGAACCCGGGTCCCCGGCACCGTGAGTCAGCAGTGCTAACCACTGTGCCGGGCCCATTCACTTTTCAACTGCGGTCGACAGGCTTTGGAAATCTAAGCTTTGCTGAGCTACCTGATCAAAATTCCATCAGTTTTGACCTCTCAAGCCCAGTGACCGCCAGGTCAATCATGGCACCACTTTCGAGTGGAATGATCTTTGCTTTAAAAAGGAATTGAACAAAGAAAGAAAACCAGAGAGATGAACTGGGATTTTCAACCAACCCATGGCAGCATTTTCAGAAAAATGGCCATTTCCTTTGCTCACCAACTGTGCCACCAGAGAACCTGCCGCAGGGCGCGAGGGGCGTCAACTTCGGCGGGACTGGAAGATTCCACTTACAGGAAAAGCTGGAAATTTCCAGACTCGCATTTTATCTCGTATCTTCTCGTGACCTCTGGAAGCACTCTGCAATGAAATGCTTTCTGAAGTGTAGCCGCAGTGCTAATGACAGTAGTAATATCATCAAAGTGCACATAAAAGAAGTATTCTGCTTGAATGGATAAATAAACAGTTCAATACACAAAGGCCGACATAATAGAAGTGGTTGCTCTTTAAAAGTTACTCATTGGCTGAAATTCTAACACTCCGCCCACCAAGAGGAGCGCCCAATGGAAATGTCCATTGTCCCTGGGCGAGATTTTCCGTTCTTGCTCAAACAAAGCCGGAAAGTCCTGCCCACTGAGCGTGAAATGCCTGGAGATATCCTGAAAATCTCTTTCATGCACTGACAGCGCTCTGTAAAGTTTGCCCCTACACCCTTTAATAACACAAATCCACCTCGGCTGGAGGGATGAGGAGTGTTGCCTACTGTTGGATTTTCTCCCATTTTTCACTCCTGATTACAATAGCTGTTGCGGAGGATGCTTTGTACATATAACTACTCCCACATGTGGGAGTTTAGACAGCAACTATTCAGTCAAGGGATGCATCACACCCAAGCTAACTCTCCTGACCGTACCAAATTGCATAACTTGAGGGTGATCTGGAACAGCAACATTGGTTCATTTCCTTTCTTCCCATGCTTTTGAAACCATGATGCACAGTGGCACAGTGGTTAGCATAACTGCCAGAGAGCACCAGGGACCCGGGTTCTATTCCAGGACTTGGGTGACTGACTATGTGAAGTTTGCACATTTTCCCTAAGTTTGCATGGGTTTCCTTCGGTTGCTCCAGTTTCCTCCCACAGTCCAAAGATCATAGAATCCCTCTGGTACAGAAAGAGACCCATCAAGACTGCACCAAACTCAATCTCTCCTAACCCCTATCCCTGTAACTGCGTGTATTTATCCTGCTAGTTCCTCTGACACTAAGTGGCAATTTAGCATGGCCAATCAATCTAACCTGCAAATCATATTTACCCCGCTAATCTCTCTAACCTACGCATCCCAGGATACTAAGGGACAAATTAGCATGTACAATGCACCTATCACACACACCGTTGGGCTGTGGGAGGAAACTGGAGCACCTGAAAGAAACCTACACAAACAGAGGGAGAATGTACAAACTCCACAGAGACAGTGATCCAAGCTGGGAATCGAAATCGAGTTCTTGGCGCTATGAGGCAGCAGTGCTAGCCACTGTGCCATGCAGGTTAGGTGGATTGGCCTTTGTAAATTATCTCTTAGTGTCCAAAGATTTGCAGCTTAAGTGATTGGCCATGCTAAATTGCCTCTTAGTGTACCAAGATGTGTAGGTTTGGGGTGGATTGGCCACGGTAAATTGTCTCTTAGTATCACAAGATGTGTAGGTTAGATGGATTGGCCATGCTAAATATTTGGAGTTACAAGATAGGGCAGGGGAGAGGGCCAGCATAAGATAATCTATCAGAGAGTCAGTGCAGACTTGATGGGCCGAATGGTCTTTTCTGCACTTGAGGGATTTTATTATTCTATGAATAATTGTCACCTCTCGACATCTCGTTGACTGAAATGAGCTGATGAGGCTGTGCACCTACAGTTCTGATGTAGAGATGCTGGCATTGGACTGGGGTAAACACAGTAAGGAGTCTCACAACATCAGGTTAAAATCCAACAGGTTTATTTTGTAGCAAACGCCACTAGCTTTCAGAACACTGCACCTTCCTCGGGTGAGTGGAGATTCTGATCACAAACTGGTCTTTACATCCCCTGTTTGTGATTAGAATTCTCCACTCACCTGATGAAGAGTCAGAAGCCCGAAAGCTAGTGGTGGACTTTAACCTGGTGTTGTGAGACTTCTTACTGCACCTACAGTTCCACAGAGGGCAATGCTTTCAGCCAGCAGAATCGTCAGGAACACAAAGTTGCAGAGAGTGACCTAACATTCCTCAGCGTTCTCCCCCCATCTGGCGAATCCAGTTCACAACACTCCAGTCCGCTCAGACTGTGCTTTTGGGTGGGGGTGGGGAGGGAGGGGGTTCACTCTCCCCCCCTCCCATTCATGCTGTGAACCTGCCCATATTCTCAATAACTGTACTAAGCAGCAATTCACTCACCCTCTTCCTATTGTCGCGGTGGCCCGTTTGTGTTACACTAATGACTAGGATCAGGCCATTTCACAGGAAATGCAAAAAAGGCAATCAATGCCCAGGCTTTTCTCATCCCCGCAAGGCCTCTCATTCTCCTTCATTCTCCTCCTGGACAAATGCAATTATTCCTGGCAGCCCAATAGATTCCTGTAGAGCTTTCTTCCACCCCCTTTACAACAAAATAACTCCAAAGACTGTATTTAGCCACGGCGAATACAGCAAATGCTATACCTAATTAGGAGGATAAAGGTTCTATTGCGCATTAAGTACCTCAAGAACTCTCGGGCCCTCCCCTGTCATTGATGTTCGTCACTGGCGCTTTCTGCAGTATAGCCAAGGGAAAGGATGTAAGAAATGTTCAACCGTGTCCTTTTTCTAGGCGGGTTTTCACCCTCGTAGTAAAGATAAAAGACTTTCCGAGCGGTAAGCACTCTCACTTAATTATAAAAAATAATGATTAACCTCTCTTCCAGTTCATCCACCCCTTTCTCTCCCCAGATAAAGAAACACAAATATGAAAGAGGTATAATTTTTGAATAATGTCTAACATTGGCATGCAATTGTTTTGCCTCAGCCAACCAGCTAGGCCTCAAATCTCCTAGCGTCCTCCCAACTCCCTTTTATTTTAAGGATACATATATGTCTAATAATTAAAAACTCAAGGGAACTGTAGGTCAATGACCTTTCACCTCTGTAGTTAGTGTTCAAGTTGGAGCACATCCTGATAGGATGAATACTTGAGCCCTGGAGGACTATTTAGTAAAGGGAATGAAAAGGGGAGGGAGGCGATGGGATATTATTGCTAGACTGTTAATCCAGGAAACAAATTCTGGGGACCTGGGTTTGAATCCTGCAGGGCAGAAGCGAGAATTTGAACTCAATTAAAAAAAAACTACCTAGAATTAAGAATCTATTGATAACCATCAAACGATTGTCGGAAAAACCCATCTGGTTCATTAATGTCCTCTAGGGAAGGAAATCTGCCATTCTTACATGGTCTGGGCCTACATGCGATTCCAGAGTGAACCAACATGATTGACTCTCAACTGCCCTCAAGGGCAACTAGGGATGGGCAATAAATGCTGGCCAGCCAGCGACACCCATGTCCCATGAATGAATAGTTAAAAAAAAACCACTGAGCTCTGCATGTGAAAGCAGCTATTTTCACTGAGTGACAATCACTTAGCTGGTGACAGGAAAAGATGGGATTGATTGATCAGAGCGCAAAGTGAAGGGAGAATCGCCCCACAATTTTTTATTTAAAAATCCCCAGTTGAGTGGTTGTTGTTAAAAGATGGAGCTGGTCCAAGTGCAGACCACCAAAACGTGCGCAGCCTTGTTAATTAGTCAGCTCCTTCACCCACTTCTCCGTGGATAGCACGGTGACACAGTGGTTAGCACTGCTGTCTCATACTGCGAGGGGCCCAGGTTCGATTCCTGGCTTGGGTCGCTGCCTATGCAGAGTCTGCATGTTCTTCCTATGTCTGCATGGGTTTTCTCCAGAGGCTGTGGTTTCCTCCCACAGTGCGAGAGACATGCTAATTAGTTGCATTGGCCATGCTAAATTCCCCCTTTGTGCATTCATACAGGTGCCAGAGTGTGGTGACTAGAGGGTTTTCACAGTAACTTCATTGCTGCGTTAACATAAGCCTTACTTTACTTCTTGCGCTATATATACATGGGCTAAACTGAAACAAATCACTACCTTAGCCAAATCAATGGCTTTCTAGCCTCTTAAAGAGGATATGAACAATTGATCTCAAAAACATACATTTAAATAGCGCCTTTTACATCCTCAGAATGTTCCAAATTGCTTTACTGCTAAGTAACTCCTTTCAAAGTGTAGTGACTGTTATAATGTAGGAAAGAGGAAATTCAATTTGCACAGAGCAAGCTCCCTCACACAGGATCAGGTCATCTATTTGTTGGGAATATTAGTTGAAGGATAAGTATTGATAAGGAAACTGCCCTGCTTTTTAAAATAATCTCATGGAATCTTTTGCATCCACTTGAGGGGAGAAATGGCCTCAGTTTAATGTCTCATCCAACAGCATTCCTGTAACGCTGCGTCGGAGTGTCAGCCTAGACTTTGTGTTCAAACTCTGACACAGGACTTGAACTTGTGATGTTCTGACCCAGGAAAGAGTGCTACCATAGCTGACACCTACAAGTCTGCTTGCTGAGAAGTCTATCCTGGTTTTAAAGGCAATATTTTCACTATCTGATCCGGAGGTTTCTGTAGTAATGTGGATAATGGGTGCAGTGGCGTAGCTAAAGGAAAAGCAGGGGGAGTGACCGCTCTCTCCCCAAGCATATTCTTCAAAAGTGGCGCCTTTTCAATCGGAAGTCCTCAATCCTTGAACTACAATCGTGGGATGTGATATGGATGCAGGGACTTCACGCAGCGAGGGAGGCATGCAATCTCTGAGAGAGTGTGCAATCATGAGGATAATTGCAGAGGCTGTAAAGGATATAAATACATAGCCACCACAACAAAAGAGACTGTTGTAGTTGTTTCATACCTTTCTCATTCCTCCAATATCTTCACCAAACCCCATGAATTGGCCTGGACAGTTGACTTAATTAATTGTTTGACCGTGGGCAGGGCACCAAAGCCAAGACTGAGCATGTTGTCTATCTATAAAGCTGCTAACCAAAGCCAGAATTAGGATGTTAGCAGCCAGAACTGTTATTTATAGAGAGCCACTGAGTGCAATTCAGCCCACTGACTGCAACTCCAGCTGCAATCAACTGATCTAGGGGCGGCACGATGGCACAGTGATTGGCACTGCTGCCTCACAGCTCCTGGGACCAAGGTTCAATTCTGGCCTTGGGTCATTGTCTGTCTGGAGTTTGCATATCCTTCCCGTGTCTGCACGGGTTTCCTCCACACTCATGGGTTTTCTCCCACAGTTCAAAGATGTTAGGATTGGCCATCTAAATTGTCCCTTAGTGTCCCAAGATGTGTACATTGGATGCAATGAACTATAATCAGAGGAGTGGTTTGTATATCACAACAATCAAGGATTTGCTGATGTCCTTCAGCATCTGCACTGAGTTTTCCCCACGGTCCAAACACTTCCGGTGAAATCGTATCTAAACAATTTTTAATAATACAATCATAGAATCATACAGCAGAAGAGGCCCTTCAGCTGCTCAAGTCAGCTGCAACACGTGTGAAACACCTGACCACCCACCGAATCCTCTTTACCAGTGCTTGACCCACAGCCTTAAATGTTATGACATGTTCTTCCAGTTACTTTTTAAAGGATGTGAGGCATCCTACCTCCCATTCCAGACCATCACCAAATCCTGGGTAAAAAAGATTTTCCTCAAATCCCCTCTGAACCTCCAGCCCCTCACCTTGAATCCATGTGCCCTCAAGACATCCCTTCAATTAAGGGGAAAGGCTGTTCTTTAAAGTCTGTTATTTACCCATTCTGTCCATGTTGCTCATAATCTTAAACACCTCAATCAGGTCTCCCCTCAGTCTTCTCTGCTGCGACGAAAACAATCCAAACCTATCCAATATCTCTTCATAACAAACATTCCATCCCAGGCAGTATCCTGGCGAAATTTAGCTTTCTAACTTTGGAGTAAATGCACAGTTGTAAATTAGTAATGTCCAATGTCCCATTGACTGCTTGGACTGAGAGAAGTTGCACAATGTTGACGGCAGTGGGGTGGCACAGAGGTTAGCACTGCTGCCTCACAGCACCAGGGACCTGGGTTCAAGTCCCAGCTTGGTTCACTGTCTGTGTGGAGTTTGCATGTTCTCCCTGTGTCTGCGTGGGTTTCCTCCGGGTGCTCCGGTTTCTTCTTACAGGTTGGGTGCATTGACCGTGCTAAATTCTCCCTCAGTGTACCCGAACAGGTGCCAGAGTGTGGTGACTAGGGGATTTTCACAGTGTTAATGTAAGTCTATTTGTGATACGAATGAATAAACTTTAAACTAAAATAAATATCTCAAAAACATTTTTTTGTCTCACTGCTGACCAGTTCCTTGTGATCCGATCAGGAGATTCTTTTGCTTCTTCATCACAGGATTGTTCTCCATCATTGAGGGAATGAGAAAAAGGTCACAAAGGAACTTTAAAGCAAAATAGAACATTCTAGAAGAACGTCAGGGTGGCAGGAATTAATTTGCACTTCTTGAATGAAAGTTGCTGAAAAAGTCCAGGTTCACCTTTTGTTGGTAAATCCCCAGAGTTGTTCTGGAAAATTCTGCCTCACTGTGCCATGGCAAGACAAGAGGACACTTAAACTCTGGTCACCACACGAGGACAACCCTCATTTTCCCAGTAAAGCTGGATTGACACCGTTCTTCAAAGGCCTGTTTCAGGACGAGATATGGACATTGTCCTTTCTCATAGCATAATACATCAAATCTCAATGCAGCTTTATCAACCACCCTCATGTAGAAATAACCTGGGTTTTCCACATGTAAACCTGACGCCGGATTTTTGGTTCTTGGAATGTCTTGTCAGAATGTTGCACAGCGGGAAATCTTGTTCAGCCAGCTCTGCACACTGAAGCTTAAAATATACTCATGGCGATTCCCTCCACTCACTGTTTCAACAGAATGTAATCCTGATTTCACTACACTTGGTGATGAAATTAATTCCTTTCCCACTGGAGTTTCATTTTCTCTGCTTAATGTGTTTGATGTGTAAGAGTCAGTAGCAACACAGACTAGTCGGGCTGAATGGCCTTTGTTAAGCTCTATCCCATACCATTCAATGAAAAGTAGACTTTGCCTGATGTCCTTTCTCAGTTGTTTCGGCGACCTACCATGCACCAAGTTGACCTTTTTCTACACCCTAGCTATGACTGTAACACTACATTCTGCACTCTCTCCTTGCCTTCACCATGCTTTGTCTGTATAGCATGCAAGAAACAACACTTTTCACTATATACTAATACAGAAAGCAGCATGGTGGCACAGTGGTTAACATGCTGCCTCGCAGTGCCAGGGACCCAGGTTCAATTCCAGCCTCAGGCCACTGCCTGCGGAGTTTGCACATTCTCCCTGTTTCTGTGTGGGTTTCCTCCAGGCGCTTCGGTTTCCTCCCGCAGTCCAAAGACTTGCATCCAAAAGAGAAAATGCTGGAAAATCTCAACAGGTCTGACAGCCTCTGTAAGGAGGGGAAAGAGCTGACATTTTGAGTTCAGATGACTCTTTATCAAAGCTCAAAGATGTGCTGGTTAGGTTGATTGGCCAAGCAAGATTGCCCCTTAGAGTCAGGGGGATTAGCAGAGTAAATGTGTGGAGTTACAGGAATAGGCCCTGGGGTTGTGGTTGGTGCTGACTCAATGGGCCAAATGGCCTCCTTCTATACTGTTGGGATCCAATAATCAAATCAAGAAATCATTAAATGGGGATTCAACAAAGCTGGGGGGGTGGGTGGTGGGTGGGGGGTGGTACATTAACATCTTGAGCAGATGGACATGGCTAAAATTCACAAGGTAAAGAGGGGATTTAAAATAATATTAAAAATATTAAATGCAGGCAGGAAGGACGGGTGCAATACAGCTGCAACTGGAACATGGGAGGTTGATGGAATGCTTTCTCGGATCATTTCCCCACTGCCTGTCAAGTTTTCTTCACTCCCTTCAATCATCCCTCCTCGTTCTACGGCCTTTTCCCAATCCCCTCTTACCCAGCAGATCCCTGTTCCCTGCTCGGAAGAAAACAAGCTTTGGCCCCCAATCATTTGCCAGGTGCTGGGAATGTTTTTTTAAAAATCTGACTTGCATTTTGCAAGTAAAAGAAAAAAAAATGCCTTCAGTGTTGAAAAGTAAGAAGGAGAATTACGAGGGGCTGGAGTGACTCGGTGGGTTGGAACCGTGCCCTCAGGCTCTGGGATTTAGCTGGGCCAGCCCAATGGGAGGGAAGGCTGCGCTTTTTGCCTTGGCTGTGAGGGGGAGGGGGGGGGGGGGGGGAGGGGGGGGGGGAGGGGGGGGGGGTGCCGAAGGGAGATGTGTTTGGGGTACTGGAATGGGCGCACTGAAAACTGCCCATAACTCAATACTAATTGACGTCAAGTTGGCAGTCTTACTTACAGTGGCCACGAGGATAGCAGATATTCAGGCCGCAAGTGGACCAGGTCTGGTCTCGGAGGCTGGAGGCCCAGGCAATAGTGAGTGCTGACTAGGGACTGCTTGGTGCTGAAGTCAGGCGACCAGAAAAAAAAATGAAGGACAAAATAATCAAGTGGCAAAAATAATTACTAAACAGCAGAAACATATATGAGAGTGAAACACTGGGGTGAGATAGAGACAGAGAGGAAACAAATACAAAGTTGGTTGTCACAAATCTCTGGTTGCTCGTAATGTATAATTTTGCTGCGTAACTTTATAATAAAAGTTCAATGGTGGCCCAGGGCTCAAGGTAGATCACGGGAACCTCCTGCTCATCTAAAGTTCAGATGTCATAGAATCATAGAATCCTACATTGCAGAAGGAAGCCATTCGACCCATCGAGTCTGCATCGACAACAATTCCACCCATGCCCTATTCCCGTAACCCCACATATTTACCCTGCTAATCCCCTTGGCAATGAGGAACAATTTAACATGCCCAATTCATCTAACCTGCACATCTTTGGAGTGTGGAAGGAAACCGGAGCATCCAGCCACTCTGAAGGGATTGTACAAGTATGTAGTTGGGTTTCATTTAACCAGACTATGTATATGAGGGTTTTAAACAAAAGTGGGAGTCTTGAAGACACTAGCAGCTGAGCTGTGTTCTGTGTGCTCTGCTGAAAAACAAAACTGAAGTCATTGTCTGTGCGGAGTTTGCATGTTCTCTCCGTGTCTGCGAGGGTTTCCTCCAGCTGCTACGGTTTTGTCCCATAGTCCAAAAGACAAACTGGTTAGGTGCATTGACCATGCTAAAATTCTCCCTCAGCGTGTCCGAACATGTGCCGGAGTGTGGCAACTAAAGGATGTTTATTTTCTGTAACTTCATTGCAGTATTAATGTAAGTCTACTTGTGGCACTAATAAACTTAAAAAATAAAACTTAAACTGGGAATTTGCTTTGAGATCTTCACCAGTGATGTGGTCTCACTGAGGGCAGGAACATGATTTCCATTAACTTGAGTATATTTCAATATATTTAAATAGTTCTATGCCATAACATCCACCCATAATGGATCTCAGCCAGGGGGCAGTGCCAAGGGAGTATTGCCAGGGGCTAACCCTCCACCATTGGTGGGAGAGGTAGAGGGATGAGGCCTGATGACAGTACGGAGTAAAGGTGGGAAAAGTGCCCCTAATTTTTACTAGTTTCTATGTTCTCACTATTAATTTTGTATCTTTATTACATCTGTTTATTTAAAACAAATGTTTCCTCATGGCACTACTGGAGTTTTTGCTGGTCACCTTAAGCCTGTGCTCTCTACTTACAAACCCTTCCATCGCAGGCTCTGATGAAGGATCACCTAGGCTCAAAATATTGACTCTTCTTTCTATCCAAAGAAGCTGCCAGACCTGCTGAGATTTTTCAGCAATTTTCTGGTTTTCTTTCATCTCTGGGAACAATTTATTTATTTCATTATAGCCTGAGAGACTGATAGAACCTCTGAGGGTAATGAGGGATGGGCAATAAATGCTGGCCAGCCAGCATCGCCCAAGACCCACGAATGAATAATAAAAAATTTTAGATCAGCACTTGAAGTACGAGGCTATAGACCAAGCGTAGGGATTAGAATAGATAGGTGTTTGATGGCCAGTGCAAACGTGATGGGCTAAAGGACCTCTTTTTGTGCTGTAAAATTCCATGACTCTATAATAACTTCAACAAGGAAAGGATGTTCCGATGCCTGGTACATTGGTGAGACCATGCAGTTGCCACGACACAGGCACATCTCTTTCATCTAATAATTATTCCTCTCTCCACCTGCAGGGTCTGTACCTGGAAAGACTTGATTGCTTGAAAAGACTCGCATTCCAACCATTATCTTGTAATTGTGTCTTTTTTTATGTCTGAAACCTACGTCTCCACTCAATGAAGGAGCAGCACTCCAAAAGCTTGTGATTCCAATAAACCTGTTGGACTTTAACTGGTGTCGTGAGACTTCTTACAGAATTCTAACAAGGAGAGAGGACTAGGTGGTAGTGCCCAGGTGGGGGGATGGAGAGGTGGTGGGGTGTTGCGGGGGGGGGGGGGGAGGGGGCTGCGCAGGAGGTGGGGGGAGGTGTGGAAATTGTGGTCACATTAGCTAAGATTATGTGACAGCGTCGCAAAACTGGAGCTAATACATTGCAATGTTGCACCACTTGCTCACTTTAATTCTTGGATATCCGGCAACCTCCAGCAAAACAGGTGTTGTTCTTGGCGAACTCTCTAATAAAGAATCTATCGGGACCAGCCCTGCCTTACATGCCCCTATCTGTCACAGGCACGTCAAATGGGCTCCCAATGTACTTGAGGATTTACTGTACACAAACTCATGGATCAGTGGTAGGGTGTAACAAGGTAGTAGAAATGTGGGAACTGGCCTGGGCTCAACTTTCCCCCTGGATTCGGCTTGTGCTCACCCCTGGCTTGTCGAATTGGAAAGCTGGTGTAAACCGCTCAAGTTGCTGAGTCAATAGCAGATGAGAAAAATCGGCACCGGTGCCAAGTTTTTTTTTCCCAGAGTGTGGGCTCAGGTTTCTGGTTGAACATACAGATCTGCCATTGCAAGAACCCATCCCCCATTCGAACTGATTGAAACTACACACTCTCAGTCTGGTCACCATGTGAAACAGTTAATGTTTTCCCAAGGTTTGATTTGGTTACTAATCGGAATTTATCCATACCTTTCTAGAGGCTATTGTTTAAAATCCCTTCAGAAGAGCATCTTGGTACCAAAGGGGAAAGGTCGGAATAGACTCATAGAGATACATCGGATTGCGCACGGTGTACGTATTTAGCAGCCTAGAACAAGTTTGGCCTTGGCTCCAAGTTTGGATGAGGTGACTAGGGAAACAGCTTATCCAATGGCTCCAGGGAATGCAGTTGCTATCCTCGTTTGGCTCCTGGTAGATTTGCATCGTTGGCCTCTGCCACCCCCAGGTAGGCGCTCTGGGTGTCAATGCTTTTGCCAATCTCCACATTGCACAACATTGTCCAAGTTCCAGACTCCCACTCTCATTCCCCTTCATCCAGATCATCATCTGGAAGGTTATGTTCCAGCTCAGTGAATGGACTTCCTTGTAAAAATACATAGAAAAGAATTTACATAGATTCCCTACTGTATCGAAGGAGCCCATTGGGTCTGCATCGATTATAATCTTACCGAGGCCCTATTCCCACAACAGCACATATCTATCTTGCTAATTTCCACACACGAGGATCAATTTAGCATGGCCAATCAACCAAACCTGCATATCTTTCGGACTGTGGGAGTAAAGCAGAGCACCCAGAGAAAACCCACACAGACATGGGGAGAACATGCAAACTCCACACAGATAGTGATCAAGGTTGGAATTGAACCCTGGTGCTGCGAGGCAGCAGTGTGAACCACTGTGCTGCCCAAAACAAATTGTGAAGGTTTAATAATCTGCAAGCTGTAACTGACGAAGATCCTTGCACTCCTGAGGAATAGGCCCAAAAATTAGCCAGCTCTTTGAAAGACATGGTGGACAGGATGGGCTGAATGGCCTTCTTCTGTGCTGTATTATTCTGTGATTCTCTGACCTAATTCCACTCAGTGATCATAGCTCGCATCCTTATCGTTTCTAGGCTTTATCCTGACAAACTGCAATACTGAGGCAGTGATTTGTTGCATATGTAGTAACTCGCAAGATTTGCTGTGGGAATGTTGTATTATTCCACCACATTTTCCCGGCAATGAGTTGCAGTGAAGGGAAGGAGAAATTGGGCAAAATGTGTGCATGTGGATCACTGTTGTAGCTTGAGTGCTGTGTGATTCGGTGACTAAATTAATTCAGGACTGGACAAAGAGAAAAGGTGACACTTTGATTTAATTTAAGCTCCTTAAGAGCCCAGTCAAAGAACCTTTGTTCTGGGAAAGAATGCTTGTGGTTTCTACAATGAGCTTTTTTCCAAGTTTTGCTGAGGCAAGAGTCAGGCATCTCTGCTGACACCCCAAAAAGGGACCTTAAAGAGTAGGTAACTCAGGATACAGTTGCCAGAAGGGAATTATCTGTCGGTGTCAAAGCAGAACTCCGAGCGACAGCCTGCGTTTATTCAGCCCAATAAACCACAGCAAAGTAAAAGGCTCTGGTCATCTGTCTGTTTCCCATAGCAATGCCCGTTACCTGGTTACGGATAGTAGAATTGCATTGGACCCAACTCACTCCACAGCTGTATGTACATATGCTGAACACTTGTAAAAATGAGGGGATAATTAGAATAAGGCCCAGTGAATTACGAACCTACAAAATCTAATAGCCAGCAGGCATTGCAAACAGTTTTTTTTGGGCAGATAACAAAGGTTAATTCTGAATTTACTTGCACTGGGGGCGATTTTCAGCCCGCACTCTCCGTCCGCAGGAATGGCAGTGCGCACTCAAAATCCAGAGAGCGCGATTCACACCCACGCGTTTCCGAGTTCCAATCTTACCGTGAAGCACGCCCGCGAATCGCAGGAATTTCATTTTAATACATTAGCATATCATTAACGAGCACCCTCACTGGGACCTCCCCCTCACTGGGATATTCGGCGGGCATCAGCTTGACATCACGTCGGCCGCCATTTGCAACAGGGTCAATGCGGACGTGAACATCACAGCTTTACTCTAAGACGAGCAATTTCAGGCTCCGTATCTTAGGAAGGATGTGCTGGCCCTTTGGAAAGGGTCCGGAGGAGCTTCACAAAAATCATCGGAATGAAAGGCTTGACGTATGAGGAGCATTTGAAGACTCTGAGTCTGTGCTCGATGGAGTTCAAAAGGATGACGAGGGGGATTCTCTTTGAAACTCACAGAATTATGAAATGTCTGGATACAGCGGACACGGGGAGGATATTTCCATTAGTATGAAACACTAGGATCTGAGGACATAGCCTCAGATAAAGGGAACCAAGATTTGGAGGAATTTCTTCACCAGAGGGTGCTGAATTTTTGGAGACTGAGCCATTGAGTGCATTTAAGACAGAGATAGATAGGATCTAGATTGGTAACGGGATCAAAGGTTACGGGAAAAGGCGGGAGAATGTGGTTGAGAAACATATCAGTCATAATTGAACGGCGGAGCAGACTCAATGGGCCAAATGGCTTAATTCTGCTCCTATATCTTATGCTCTTACGGAAGGGAAGTTTGGAGGTGAGTGCTTAGGAAGCTAGCAGCCTCTGGAGTGTGCACTGCTCAGGGGCATTGGAGAGGACTCGGAGGAGACAGATACGTGAGGGCTAAGAGAGGGATGTCCCAAAATCACCACATTGGGGGTTCATAGGGGTCACTTGCATCCCCTAGCTTCCCTTCATGCTGTGATGTCCCTTGGTTTAAAGGGGTTGTGAAGGCTGGTGTGCAGGCAGTGCTTCCTGTGTCCTCCTTCCTTGCTTCCTGTCCATATCGCAGCTAAGGGAGCACCCTTCCTTCGTGGGGGCTGGCCAGAATGTGGGGGCGGTGGGGGGGTCTTGAAAACAAGAGGCTCAGCACTGGGAAGGACTCTGAGTGATCTGGATGGGATTTCGTGAGAGGCCAGTCTGTTATCGCACAGTAGAGGAATCAGGAATGACCTGTGTCTCTTCTCATGCGGTCTGAAGGGTCTTGCACTCATTTGTGCCAATGAGACACTGGTGGGTCCTGCTGCAGATGATAGAGACCAATGTGGAGACCCGAGTGGAGGGTATAAGAGATGGCATTGAGGCAGAATGGTAACACCGTGGCTAGCCAGAGACCCAGGTTCAATTCCGGCCTCAGGTGACTATCTGTGTGGAATTTGCATGTTCTCCCCATGTCTGTGTGGGTTTCACAGAATCATAGATTCCGACAGTGCAGAAGGAGGCCTTTCAGCCCATTGAGTCTGCACCTGCCACAATCCCCCCCCCCCCCAGGCCCTATCCCCATAACATCATGTATTTACTCTGCTAATCCTCTGACACTAACAGGCAATTTATCATGGCCAATTGACATAAACAATTGAAGTCCTTCAGACTGTGGGAGGAAATCGGAGTACCTGGAGGAAACCCACGCAGACACGGGGAGAATGTGCAAATTTCACATTGACAGTGAGCCAAGCCGGGAATTGAACCCAGATCCCTGGCATTGTGAGGCAGCAGTGCTAACCACTGTGCTGCAATGCTACCCTGTTTCCTCCAGGTGCTCCAGTTTCCTCTCATGCTTCAAAGATGTGCCGGTTAGGTTGACTGACCAAGCTAAATTGCCCCTTAGTGTCAAGGCGATTCGGGCAAATTTGTGGGGTTACATGGATAGGGCCTACATGGGATTGTGATCGGCGTAGATTCGATTGGCTGAATGGTCTTTTTCTGCACTGTAGGGATTGTATTCTATGAGGTAGCTACTGAGGGTGCTGAATGATAGTCTCACAGGAATCGAGGGCAGAGAGTTGAGACTCTTTCACAAACCTTTGTAGCTCAAGTTGGTTTTCTCTTCTTTCCAGTGGTCTGGAGGATCATGGAACTTCTCGAGTTCGCTATCCTACTTATTATGTAGAGACGTCAGTGTTGGACTGGGGTAAACACAGTAAGAAGTCTGACAACACCAGGTTTAAGTCCAACCAATTTATTTGATAGTAAACTCACAACCTCAAAAGCTTGTGAGTTTACTATCAAATAAATCGGATGGACTTAAACCTGGTGTTGTCAGACCTCTTACTGTATCCTATTTATTGCCATACAGCATCAAGAGAGAGACTGATGTGCCACAACACCTGGCCAGGACCAGAATCCTGCAGGGGAGGGAAAGGCTGGGCATATGTGTAGATACTGGCTAAGGGTTTCCAGCATTGCTCATCCTACTTGTTGGACCACCTCTGCCAAACCCTGCAAGTGCTGGCACCACAAGGAATGGGAGGACATCCATTGCCTGTGACCCTAAACTCATAACCTTTGTGAATTTCTACATGAGCACCTCATGGGGCAGCATTGTGGTTAGCACTGCTATCTCATAGGGCCAGGGACCTGGGTTCAATCCCTGGCTTAGGTCACTGTCTGCATGGAGTTTGCACATGTTCCCTGTATCTGCGTGGGTTTCCTCTGAGTGCTCCTGTTTGCTTCCACAGGCCAGAGATGTGCAGGTCGGGTGCATTGGCCATGTTAAATTCTCCCTCAATGTACCAAACAAGTGCTGGAGTGTGGCGACAAGGGGATTTTCACAATAACTTCATTACTCTGTGAATGTTAACCTACTTGTGACTAATAAATAAACTTTACATTCCAAGGCTACACGGGTGTAGCATCTCCCAGTTAGTCATGCACAAATGCATCTGGGAATCCCTTTATGTGAGGGCTCACACGTATATTAACTTGGCCTGGGACCAGGCAAGCCAAGATGCCAGAGACATGGGCTGATTGACCGCACCCAAGTGGCCTTATCCATCCCATGGCATCTTGCAGCGCCATTCATGAACTGCAAGTGATACTTCCTTAATGTGCAGCTGCTATGCGACCACACAATGCGCTTCATGTGCTCCATTTTCCAGGGGCTTTCTATGACAGTTACTTAGGGTGTTCTCAGATCCCAGCTGTCTTTGATGTTAGGAATGGATTAATAGACCTTCAAATTACATCCTCATTTGATGTCAATTATTCAATAGAAGTCACTGATATAGAAAGAGACCACAGGTGGCACTAGGTTGTTGGTAGAGAGTTGTGCGAAGTTGGATCAAAGAAATAAAGATATTTTATGAAGCAGGACTTGTATCTCCTTGACAGCAACCAAGAGACTCAAACATTTGAGGAAGAGCAGTGGAGCAGATAGCTCCTCGAGGACTGTGCAATAGCACAGTGGTTGACACTGCTGCTTCACAGCTCCAGGGATCTGGGTTCGATTCCCGCCTCAGGTCATTATCTGTGTGGAGTTTGCACCTTCTTCTCGTGTCTGCGTGGGTTTCCTCTGAATGATCCAGTTTCCTCCCACAGTCCAAAAATGTGCTGGGTTGATTAACCAAGTTAAATTTCCTCTTCGTGTCCCAGGATGTGTAGGTCAGAGGGATTAGTGGGTAAATATACAGGGATAGGGCCTGGGTGGGATTGTTGTCGGTGCAGACTTGATGGGCTGAATGTTCTCTTTCTGCACTGTGGGGTTTCTATGGACAGGAGGTACTCACTCAGGGGATAGCTGATGACATGAGTGTGGAGGCTCCCACACTAGCTGAGACTTGTTACAACAAGGTTCATGTATCAATGCATCTTCCTTCCTTTCAAGATCGTTTTCTCCAGCCATTTTCTCATTTCAAGTTCTGCTGTGCTTCATCTGTTTTCCCAGGAACATGACTCCTAATTTTCCACCTCTGTCTCCTCACTCTGCACTTCCTGCTCCTTCCTTCTAATCCCAGCTTTAATGGCCACATGAATTTGGGAGTTTGAGTTGGAGATCTGACTCACTGCTGACTGGACAGGTGATGGGGAATGAGGAAGAGTTTGTTCACATAGCCAGTTACCATAACCTGGTCTTGTCTCCAAACACCCACATCCTCAACTTCTCCTCAGGGCAACTTCTACATTCCTCGGGTAGTCAGTCCTTTAACCCCCACGTTCTGATCATTCAATCAACATTTCTGTTACTTTTTCTCAGCCTTCATCACCAGTTACATTTCCTTTGTCCAATTACAGTCCCACCTCCACTCACATGTAATGAATCTCATCCAATTTTCTTTGCTTTTAGCCCAGATGAAAGATCGCCCAGTCTCGAAACACTGGCTCTATTCTCTTTCCACAGATACCGTCAGACTTGCTGAGATTTTCCTGTGTTTGTCTAGGGCCATGATGGTAGTGGGGGCGGTCAATGATTTCAAAAAAAAGTTGGATAGGTATTTGAGGGACATTAAGTTGTAACGCTGTAAGATGGAACAGGGAATGGGACTGACTCGGATGCTCTTCAGAGGGCCAACACGGTCTCAATGGGCCGAATGGCCTCATTCTGTGCTGAATTAATCTGTGATTGAGTCTTATCTTTTCAGATACAATTCCTTTAATTTGAGGAAATCCAATATTAATGAATATATTCTTAGTGTTCCTTTGCCAATGAGTTTTAAAGGGTTGATTGCTGAAAAGTGGAACTTTGGAGTGATGCCCAATTTTGGAACTTATCACTAGACAATGGGCAGAATTTTACATCCCCCCTTGTTCCCGTGGTGAGTTTCCCAGTGGTCGAGGCCACCGGCGGAATCTTCTGGTCCCCCCGATGTTTCAACATGGTGGCACAGTGGTTAGCACTGCTGCCTCACAGTGTCAGAAACCCAAGTTTGATTCCCAGCTTGCATCACTAGTTTGGACAACCAGGATTCAGTTTTTTTTCTCTCTGCTGTGTGAGCCATTCGTGTCTTTTCCCCCCAAGTTTTGAAAGTTTGCCTTGGTGAACGCTGGCCCTGTGTAAAAGCTATGACATAAATTCCGTACCCAACGAGTTAAGGCTTTGCAACTCGTTAACCAGAAAGGGGATCAGTCTGCTCCCAGCATTCTGTTAACACGACCCATTCAGCAACGATTAAGTGTCTTCTTTTTAAATGATACCGTCTCAACTGAAGGTTGTCTACTCTGAAAGCAGGAAGTAAAGTTTACGACTTTGCGCCTCTGTTGCCACACTGCCCCGTTACTATGGCTACGGCCAAGGGGCTGAGAAGCAGCCAGAGGATGGTGGGATGATATGTGAGCTTCAGCCGTTAGAGGAGGCTGTCCTAGCAGTGGTTACACAGGTCATGCCCTCATGACTGTGTCCTCTTAACTATTGTTTTGTCGCTGAAGGTTTATAGGGGGAAGCGGTGTAAAATCTCGGATTGGAAAGGCCTGATCTGTTGATTCTCACAGTGAACAGTGTGAGAATGTAGATTAATGGCCTAACGGTATTTACACTGGGTGCCTTCCACATGACTGTATATCATTTCGTTAAAAGCAGTTTTCACAGCCTTAGTCATTTTTCTTTCCACTTTTGTCAAGGTTCTAGGCCAAAACCATCTCCTTTGATTTCTAAACGCATTTCCCCGGAAGCCTGAAAATCCATTCCCGCTCCTGAAAATGTCTGTGGGGCCATTTGTAAAATTATACATTCCACCTCCTCTTGAAGAAGAATTTCAACATCTGTTGCAACAAGTCAGAGGTAATTTTGATAGGCTGCCAAGAGACCCAAATAATCAGGTCTCAGCCGCAGTGGCTAGCACTGCTGCCTCACAGCGCTTAGGGACCCGAGTTCAATTCTGGCCTCGGGTCGCTGTCTGTTTTGAATTCTCCCTGTGTCTGCATTCCTCAGGGTGCTCCAGTTTCCTCCCACAGTCCGAAGGTGTGCAGGTTAGGTGGGTTGACCATACTAAATTTCCCCTTACTGTGCCAAAATGTGTAAGTTAGGGGCATTAGTGGGGTAAATACATGGGGTTACGGGGATAGGGCCTGAGTAAGATACTCTGTCAGAGAGTTGGTGCAGACTCGATGGGCCAAATGGTCTTTAGGGAGTCTATAATTTCACCAACATAGTTGCCCCCACCATTAATGAGCAGCTAGTTAGTCTCGCAGGTAAGGAAAGAGTTAACTGCCACACACAGCCAGCCCAATTGACATGAGTTATCTAGCTGCCGGGGAAAGATATCTGTAATCTTCCTGCACCATAAGATACAGGGGAGCAATAATGTAGTGGTTTTGTCATTGGACTGGTAATTCTCTGGGGATCCGGGTTCAAATCCCACCACGGCAGATGGTGAAATTTAAATTCAATAAAACAAAATCTGGAATTAAGAGTGTAATGATGCATAAGAAATCTTGTCAATTGTTGGAAAAACCCATCTGGTTCACTAATGTCCTTTAGGGAAGAACGGTAAGATTTACTATCACCAAGTGGAATCATTTAGGTTTGTGGTATTCTTGGTACATTAGCTCAAATTTGGTTTTTAATCCATAGATCTATAAACATAGACAGGGATCACGGGTAGAGGTGGGAACATCAGGGTGGCGGCGCGGGCTCGTTGGGCCAAAGGGCCTGTTTCCCGTGCTGTTTTGTTCTTTGTTCTTTGTTCTAGATATGTGATTAGGAATAAGACTTACCAGAAATCCACATAGCAGAAATCAAGGCATCAACAAGCCAATAGTTTCTGATTGGAAAACCATGGGGAACATAGTTCTGAGGTGGATTGCTCTGCCAATGGGTGAAAATAAAACAAGCTCAAATTAGAATAACTCACTGTCCTGACTTAATTAATTGAACACACTAAATAAATCTATATATGGGCCTAGGTTTTGAGATCATCAGCAACACAATGATGTTTGCCCCTGACCTTGAAGAAAGCTGCCCACAAGGATCCAGTAGTCTCTGTAGTGAAGATTTACGTTGTCCCATTGTTCATTTGAATTTGACACCAAGTCACAGGGACATTAAGTTATCCAGATATGGTGGTGTCAGCAAGCACAGTACACAGCCAATCATGTTATAGCATTCTCACAGACAGTAAACCAGGAAATCATGAGCACCGAATCCCTTCACTTCAAATTTATATTTTTAGATAGTGATATACATGATTATGGTTATGCATTGAGGTAGAAAATAAAATATTGTAAACAGAAATTTGTAAATATTCTTTGGAAAATGTACAGAATTTTTTTTATCATAAGGGTGAAATTTGATATCCCGCAAACATAAAATATTTAATTCAATATTTAATAATGTACTAATCTCATAATTAACATCCTCAGGACCACTGAGGGTATTGAGCAGTAATTATGAGATTAGTACATTGTTAAAACACAGTTACATCACGTTCAATATGGTGTAACTCTTTCAAGGGCTTTTACAGTGAGAGTAACAATTACAGAAGATACATATGTTGCTCTCTCTGTAAGTTAAAAAATCAGCAAAGTGGATGAAAACAAGTAAATTTAAATAACTGTTAAACTCAAAAAAGAACTCCTGAACAAACACACATTTAAGCAAATTACCTAAGATTTATGTGTCTAAGCTGAATGACTTTGACCAATGTGCAAACTCCACACAGGCAGTCACACAAGGGCTGATCCAACTAAAATTTGATATAGATACATCATTATGTCTCAATTTTTTACCCCTTGCCATAAAGCTCAGTGTTCCCAGTGTTCCAGCTGCTGTAATGATTTGTGAAGCAGACTCCCCAAATCCCTCCCATCTTCAACATTTAAGGTATAGTGTTCACTTTTTATAATGAGGAAGACACCATTGACAGATATTGAATTCCATCTGCCACATTAATGCTAAATCCATCACTTTCCTTTAGCTCCCCCCGGATTACTAACTATGTTTCCTATTAAACAGTCTGCAAATTTGGATCCACTCCCTTTTGGAAGATATCTTTATCATTGACCAACACAGTGGACTCAATGCTGTGTTGAATACAGAACACAGAGCAGTACAGCACAAGAACAGGCCCTTCAGCCCATGATATAGTGCCAAACATGACAATAGGGTGACAATGTGGCACTGAGCTCAGACTATGATACAAAATGGTGGAGGGTGTTTACCATCCCTCACGTAGTAAAAATGTTTTATTTCAAAAACGTTATCAGAGAAAGAGGTGATTGGAATCCCCAAGATACCAATATTCCCCAGGTGAATGAGGTCTACTGATGTTAGTGGCTTCTCTCTTCTTTTGTCAGCAAATAAACCTTCAGCATTTCATTGAAGATTCTCCCACTCAAACACTCCAATTCCTAGCTTCCTTTCATTGACTCACCACTACATAGCATGGTGGCACAGTGGTTAGCATTATTGCCTCACAGCGGCAGGAACCTGGGTTCAATTCCCAGCTTGGATCACTGCCTGTGTGGGGTTTGCAATTTCTCCCCGTATCTGCATGGGTTTTCTCCCACAGTCTAAAGATGTGCAGGTAGGTGAATTGGCTGTGATTAATTGTCCATTAGTGTCAGGGGAGATTAGCAGGGTAAATATCTGGGATTATAGGGATAGGACCTGGGTTGGATTGTTGTCAGTGTAGCCTCAATGGATTGCATGGCCTCTTTCTGTACTGTAGGGATTGTGCGATTCTATCTTCTCAAGGTCAACCAAGGATGGGCAATAAATTGCTGGCTAGCCAGCAATATTCGTGTTCCACACATGAAAAAAAATCTTTTGCCAACTCTAATGAAGCAGTAGTTGAACAACCTCTGTCCTCTCACACACTAGTTTCCACATTCTCATCTCCCTTAACTTTGTTGAAATGTAATGTTTCGCTCTTCATCAACATATCAATTTCAGAGCTCTTGTCTTGATTAAATCCTTCCACATTTTTTCCTCTCTCTAACATAGTGACTTACCCCAAACTCGAGCGTACATCCTCTGCTTCTCTGACTTGGGGCTCCTGGTTGTTCCTTCACTTTCTGCCTGACACATTGATTACTGCTTCTTCACTCTATGCTCTCTGGAACTCTTTTCTTAAGCCTTTCCACTTTAGCGCATCTTTCAAGATTAGCACCTCTGGCACAGTGACTAACATTGCTGCCTCACAGTGTCAGGAACCAGGATTCGATTCCCAGCTTGGGTCACAGTCTGTGTAGGCATGCTGTCCCCGTGTCTGCATGGATTTCCTCCAGATGCTCTGATTTCCTCCCACATTCCAAAGATGCATGGGTTAGGCATATTGCCATCTTAAATTGATTCTCAATGTGGAACTAGGGAATTTTCACAGTAACTTCATTGCAGTGTTAATGTAAGCCTTACTTGTAACTAATAAATAAACTTTAACTTTTTCTTCAACTGTTCATCACCCAGTCTCTCGTTCTTCTTTGTCCTCATTTGTTTCTCTCTCTCTCTTTCATATTGTTAGCCACCATTATTACATAAGGAAATTGTCATTACTGTCCTGAGAGATTGGTATCAGGGTATAGATCAACAGTTGGAAAAAGTCCCCAAGAGGGGGCTAATTAAAAAAAAAATTACTGGCCGGAATTCTCTAATCTCGTCTGCGGCTGTACTTCTCCACTCCCACTACTGTGAATCGAGATTTGTCTGGCAGCAGTAATGGAGCGTGTGAGACTAGAGAATTCTGATCACTAAAGGAAGAAAAGAAAACATTAGCTGTTAGGCCTGTCTTCATATCCAATAGTTTGAAGATAAACCTTTCAGGACTGAGGTGAGGAGAAATCTCTTCACCCAGAGAGTGGTATGGAACTCACCACCACAGAAAGTTTATTGTTATTTCGTTATGTCAACAAGGAGGCTTACATTAACTCTGCAATTAAGTTGCCGTCAAAATCCCCTAGTCGCCACTGTCTAGCGCCTGTTCAGGTACACTGAGGGAAAATTTAACACCTAACCAGCACATCTTTCGGACTATGGGAGGAAACTGGAGCATCCGAAGGGAGCCCATGCAGACAAGGAGAGCATGGCAGACTCTATACAGGCAGTGACCCAAGCTGGGAATTGAACCTGGGTCCCAAGCTGTGGGGCAGCATTATTTACTGCCGAAAGTGTGATTTCAAGAATAAATTAGATATAGCTCTTGAAGCTAAAGGGATCAAGGGATATGAGAGGGAAAACTGGATCAGGATATTGAATTTGATGATCAGCTGTGATCAAAATGAATGGCAGAGCAGACTCAAAGGGCCGAATGGCCTACTCCTGCTTCTAGTTTTGATGCTTCAATCAACTGAATTGACCTTTTGAATGATGACTTTTTGGAACTTAAGCTGGGAAGTAGATGCAGAACTTTGTGGTGACATGTCACTCCTCTTTTAAGGCAGTGCTGTCGAATTGGCACACAGATGTTGCCAGTAGCAATGTTCTAGCAACATTTTGATTTTCAAAGAAAACTAAAGTAATTAAATAGCAGCAATCATTCCAGTTCAAAAAAAATCATTATGTGAAATGCTTCATTACATTATCGCACAGTACAATGACAGTGCACCAGTGTCTAGAAGCAAAGAAAGTTCTGCTGATGTGTCACATTGATGTCACCCTCCATTGAATGAATTCCTCCAGTGTGAGCCTCCTACTGTGCACTTGCCCACCACGATTCTCTTTCCACAGTATGCACTGTCTGCTTAGAAGCAAGGTTATTTGGTATCACAAGCTTTCAGAGAGCTGCTCCTTTATCCAGTTGGTGATGAAGACTCACCTGATGAAGGAGCAGTGCTCTGAAAGTTTGTGATACCAAATAAACCTGGTGGATTTTAACTCGGTGTTGTGAGACTTCTTACTGTGCCCATCCCAGTCCAACGCCAACATCTCCACATCATGTTTAGAATCATACAATGCTGAAGGAAGCCTATTGGCCCAATGAGTCTCATAGAACATAGAACATAGAACATAGAACAATACAGCACAGAACAGGCCCTTCGGCCTTCGATGTTGTGCCGACCAAATAAAAAGCAATGCCCCTCCAAACTAAACCATTCCCTTCTCTTCCATATACTTATCAATTAACCTCTTAAACGCCACCAAACTTGGCGCATCTACAACAGCTGCAGGCAGGGCATTCCACTCCCTAATCACTCTTTGAGTAAAGAACCTACCTCTGATATCCGTCCTATAACTCATACCCCTTAATTTAAAGTTGTGTCCCCTCGTGCTAGCAAGACAGTCTCTACTGACTGTCTGACAGAATATCTTCACCAAGCCCTCCCCTCCCCGCCCTATCCCCATAATCCCACATATTTACCCAGCTAATCCCCTTAACCCACACATCTTGTGATATTAAGGGGCAATTTAGCCTGGCCAATCCACCTAACCTGCACATGTTTGGAACGTAAGGAAACCGGAGCACCCGGAAAAAACTCATGCAGCAATGGGCAGAATATGCAGACTCCACACAGACAATGACCCAAGGCCAGAATTGAACCTGGGTCCCTGACACTGTGAGGCAGCAGTGCTAAGCACTGCGCCACTGTGCCACCATTCCTCTGCACTCTCATTTCACCTTTCCAGGATTATTGCTCCTCCCCCGCGAGCACTTTCTTTCTTCAGTTGCAATACTGTTTGATTTGCCAAAGTCACTTCATAATCAATCCACCTCATTCCAGTCAACCCAACTCACATACCTGCTTCAACCCTCTTTTCAATCTTTTTTTTTCACTGCTGTAAATTTCTATAAATCTACGATTCTTTCTCTGCCTTTGATGGACGTTCAGGTCCTTGTTACGTTATTCAAGATTTTTAGCGCCCCAGCCACTACTGCACAATCATCTAACATCACCAGAAATCAGAAAGGTGATTCTTTCATTGTCCATTTGTGGGACCTTGTTGCACACAAAATGGCTGCCATGTTTTCTACATGACCACACCCACAATAGCGACCAACAGTATTTAATTGGCTGTAAAGCATCATGAGACTTCATGAGGTCATGCAGTACGTAAAGGCAGATCATGCCCGTGATAATGATTCAGCTCAAAATATATCCTAAGGGTTATAAAGAGCTTTGAGATCTCCTGAGGGCACAATTAGACCTGTAGCGGCATGATGGCACAATGATTAGCACTGCTGCTTCACAGCGCCAGGGATCCAGCTTGGGTCAATTCCTAGCTTGATTCACTGTCTATGTGGAGTTTGCACCTTCCCCCTGTGTCTGCATGGGTTTTCTTTAGGTGCTCCGATTTCCTCCTTTAGTCCGAAGATGTATGGTTAGGTTCACTGGCCATGTTTAATTAACCCTAGTGTCAGAGAGATCAGGGTAAATATGTGGGGTAGCTGGAGTAGGATTTGGGTAGAGTTGTGGTCGGTGCATACTCGATGGGCCAAATGGCCTCCTTCTACACTGTAGGGAATATATGATTCTATGATCATGTGTAATGTATTTGAACAGGGAGTCATCTTGGTATCTCTATTAAGCTTTACCCCACATCCACTATTTCTCAAAACAATATTTCTCTGTACAGAATGCAAATTTGTCCTCATTTAGTTGGGCTCTCTCATAATACTGAGAGTTCTCTAGTTTCCTGTTAACAATATTGCAATCATCACTGTTACTCATTCCCTGATTTTTTTTCTTTACACATTTTTCTGTCTTGTTCCAAGATTTCTTGCAAACATTTATGATCTTGGCTCAGTCTCTCTCTAGCAGTCTCACTCTTGCTCCAGTTGAGGTGATCTGGAGTTGGCTTAGTGGTAGCACACTCGCCTATGAGTCGGGAGGTTGCCGGGTTCACGTCCCACTCCAGAGAGCTGAGCGCGTCATCGAGGCTGATGCTTCAGTCTAGCCGTGAAGGAGTGCTGAAGAGTCATCTATCAAATGGGAGTGTTGGAACAAGACTCGCCTTCTCTTATGGGGATATCTCATGGCATCAAAGAGAAACTTTCCCAGTGTGTGGGCCTCAAACCACTATTACTAAAGAAATAGATAATCAGTATTGTAAGACTATAAGATATAGGAGCAGAATTAGGCCATTCAGCCCATCGAGTCTGCTCCACCATTCAGCCATGGCTGATAAGTTTCTCAAACCCCATTCTACCTTTTCCCCGTAAACCCTTGATCCCTTTACCAATCAAGAACCTATTTATCTCTGCCTTAAATACACGCAACGACCTGGCCTCCACTGCTTTCTGTGACAAATCATTCCAATGATTTGCCACCTTCCAGATGAAGAAATTCCTTTTCATTTGAATTCTAAAGAATTGTCCTTTTACTCTGAGGCTGTGCCCTTAGATCCTAATCTTTCCTACTAATGCAAACATCTGCCCCACCTCCACTCTTTCCAGGTCTTTCAGTATTCTATAAATTTCAAAGAGACCCTTCTTCCTCCACCTATACTCTATCGAGTACAGATCCAGAGTCCTCAAACCCTGAGGACTTGTATGTGTTCAGTCTTTGGAGTAAGACTTGATGTACAACCTTCTGCCTTAAGCAATCTATCACCACACAGCCAAGGCCATCTTTTAGAGGCCTGAATGTCTAATTTTTCATGTTATTGATAGTTTTAGTAGACTAAAGGGTTGTGAACGACCATCACACAAAACTGCTTCTCACCCATTGACACTGTTGACACTTTCCGCTACCTCGGAAAAGCAGCCAGGAAAATCAACCTCCTTGTGCCCCAAAAAACTCTCTTCCACCTTCTTCCATTGGGAAAAAGATATAAAAGTCTGAGGTCATGTACCAACCAACTCTTCTTCCCTACAGCCATCAGATTTTTGAATGGACCTTTCTTAAATTAATTTTATTCTACACCTAGTTATAACTATAACTGTATGGATGAAAAGGGAATGGTTTATGTCAGAGGGTCATTGCTTTTTCTTAATTGGTTGACGCAACATCGAAGGCCGAAGGGCCTGTTCTGCGCTGTAATGTTCTATGTTCTATGTAACACTACATTCTGCATTGTCTCCTTTCCTTCTCAATGAATGGTATGCTTTGTATGTATAGGGAGCAAAGAGCAATACTTTTCATTGTATACTAATTCATGTGACAATAATAAATCAAATATTCTATTTTTTGTTGTCTGCCTATTTCTAACTGTTGCTTTACTCTGATTCTCTTCCAGTATGGAATTGGTCTGTGGTCCTCCAGTAGGGTTAAGCAGAGCTGCCTCCCTTTTGGGATACATTAAAAGGCTCCTCATGCGCTGAACAGCCTCTCAGAAGCAATACATATCCATCAGCTTGCGGTGATGATAGCTCTCATTACAGAAGGTTCTGTGATAAAAATACACAGGCCGCCTTGCCAAATACTGAAGAGTGAGCAGGCCAGGCCAAACTGAATAATATTTCGACTCAATTTTTCCACCTTTTTCCCCCGCCCCACATACATATACCAGGCAGAGAAAAGGAGAACATATAAAATAATAGAGGCTGCTAGTATCGCAATTCCTCAAGTGCAAACATGAAGTTCTTGGAAAATTGTTTCAGCTAATAAAACGTTTCGATTTGCTGCTTGTCATGTGAAAGATGCCAGTGTAAGGAATGTTTTGTTTTCAGGTCCATTGTTGCCACCCTCCCACAAATAACTGTCACCATCAAATGTCTCTAGGTTAAGTACAGCACAATGGTTTTCAATCCTATTGTGTGGTGGTCAGCAAATACTGACAACCTCACCACAGCACCCACCTTACCTTGACATTGCCAACTCGAGAGAAAATTCTCTCATTATTACAGTGACCCGAAAAAACCTGCTTTCGAACTGGAGAGCGAAGTGACGGACAGATACTTTTGAGAATGTTACAAGGTTTGAGAATGGCATAGTATGTGGTCCCACTCCACTTCTGCACATTCGATGTGTTCATGATTGTCGCTTGTCATTACAGAATTTTTTTTAGTATGTGGAATCATAAATCCCTACAGAAGGAGGCCATTTGGCCCATCGAGTCTGCATCAACCACAATCCCAGCCAGGCTCTATCCCCATAACCCCATGCATTTACCCCAGCTAGTCCCCCTGACACTAAAGGGCAATTTAGCATGGTCAATCCACCTAACCCGCATATCTTTGGACTGTGGAGGAAACCGGAATGCTCAGAGGAAACCCATACAGACACGAGGATAATGTGCAAACTCCACACAGACAGTGACCCAAGCTGGGAATTGAACATGGGTCCCTGGCACTGTGAGGCAGTGGTGCTAACCACTGTGCCACCACGTCTACCTTAATTCAATTCTAATTGTTTCAAAATATCACAGTCAATTCCAGTCAGACTGGAATTTTCCCATTCTGTCAAGGGAATCATACTGGTCCGGGTGGGGAGGGTGAGGGTGTGGTGGTTGATGGTGCGTGGACCATGTAAAGTTCCGTTGATCTCGGGCAGGATATTCCAGTTTTGGGGTTACCGGGCTGTAAAGTCCCACCCAATGTTTTTTCTAGACATACACACATGGCAACCGCTCAAACATGGTAACCAGAGAACCCACTCTATTTTCAGTTTTTGGTGCAACAGTTCTGTTCGTTGCAATGCTTCTTGGTAAATTCCATGGAATTCCTAAAGTGCAGAAGGAAGCTGTTTGGCCCATCGAGTCTGCGCTGACTCTCTGAAAGAGCATCACGTCAGACATGGCTGACAGGACTGGAGTCAAGCTCCGCAGAGATTGTTGCTTTAATGCTTGGTTTGCTTGCTGCTGTGTCTGATTTAGGAACAATTTGTATTCTTTCTTTGTGACTGACATTTCAATTTGAAGACATGATTAAAATGAAGGGTCAGAAAATCCCACACATTGGACACCCGAATCAGAAACATGGACAGAGAATCACCCATCTCCAAACACATCATGGAGAATTTAACAGAGAATCTTCCGGATTTCTCAGTTTGTTTACGTAGAGCGGAATGGCAATGCCATAGAACCAGTATAGAATCCATAGTGTCCCTACATTGCAGAGGAGGCTATTCAGCCCCTTAAGTTTGCACTGATTTTCCAAAAGAGTATCCCACCCAAGCCCTCTTCTTTCTGTTCTACCCCCATAACCCCACACATTTACCATGTCTAATTCACCTAACCTATACATTTTTGGACAATAAGGGACAATTTAGCATGGCCAATCCACCTAGCCTACATATCTGTGGGAAGAACTGGAGCACCTGAGCAAACACGGAGGAAAAGTCTTCCAGATCCAAGCGGACACTCACCCAGGGCCAGAAATGAACCTGGGTCTCTGGCGCTACGAGGCAGCAGTGTTAACCAACTTGTCACTACGCAGCCTCTTACTGACATGCTGAAGAGGAACAGGCCTACATCAAGGAAATGGAAGGAAAATAATGAAACTTATTTCACTTAAGACAATATAATCTCCAGAGCCACATGACTTTAATTTGTTTTGCTTAAACTGGGCTCAAGTTCAGTATGTGAATGTCTATCTGTCACTGAATGACCCTGTAAGAGTTCCTTGAGGTGAAAGAGCAGAACTGGAAGGCCACCCTCAAACTCAAGTTGTTTTCCGATGTGGTAGGCCGCAGCGATCCTCGATGGCTTTTCACGGTTTTGTCATCCAAGGGCATTAGCCACGCCAGTGTCAGAGAATGCAAATCTCAGAGAGTGCAAATAGCCTAATCAACACAAAAAACAACATCCAACTAAACTGTCAGAACATCAAGGGGCTTTATTTCCTCTGATAGCGCGCCGCTTAACAAGTTGGCATGACATTCTTTGATGAGCAGTCATTAACCTGTTTACTTGAAGTAAGTTAATGAGAACATTAAAGTAGGACACAAAGGAAGTTTACACAACAAGTGAGTGACCAGAGGGAGTAAAACCCTTTATCTTCAATAGCCTGTCCATTGCGTCTGATTAACTGTTTGCCATTCAGTAGTCTCTTATGCATTTAGGTCTGGATGTAGTGCTGCCTAGGAGTGTTTATAAAGAACCTAATTGGGGTGACATCATAATCCAGGGCCTATTCCTTTTCCCACGGAAGTAAACTCTGACCATCTTAAAAACTGAACCAGGAGCACAGCGGACTGTGATCAACATTAGATAAGTTACAGTGAGACTTAGCAATAGGGACACAGCTCTTTCAGACACAACAGGTGAATGAACTGTTAAGCCAGTGCCCTAACTGTCCTGAATATCCTATGTTAGGGAGATATGATAGTCAGCACTTCTTCTCGTAGAATCCCCACAGTGTTGAAGAGGCCATTCATCTCATCGGGTCTGCACCCACTCTCTTGACAGGTTATGTTACTCAGGTGCTCTGGCCCGCCCTGTAATCCTGCACATTTAGCATTGATGGCAAACGGTACATTAGCACCATTGGTGAAATTCTATGTAACGTATATATCCCTACAAAGTTACCTTATTTAGATGCAGGTAAAAATGTAGATAACGGCCAGAATTTTACCAGCACGCCCGCCCCTATTCCAGGGATGGGCGCAGCTCGGAGAACCTCAGGCAGGATCATGTGAATCTTGGGCAGGCGTGCTGATAAAATTCCACCCAAAGTCTCCATAGTCCCAGATGACCATAGGCTGCTCTCCCCTTTGATAGAGGATAGGCTGAATGGTGGTGATTTAACCTGAGGATCACTACACCTCAAACAAGGGCAAGGTTGAGAAAGTGGGGCCTTCATGAGTAATTTTGACCAGCATGGGGATTGAACCTGCACTTTTGGTATTACTCTCCATCACGAAACAGCCGTCCAGCCAACTGAGCTATCTGACCCCCAATTTAGATTCGAAGGCTGGAATTTAACCACCCCCGCTCCACCTACCACAGAAATTGGAATGAGAGATGGGCAGATAATGGGGAAGTCCGTTGACCTTGGTGGGATTTTATGGTTTTGGGATCAGCAAGTCTGTAAAATCCCATCCATAGAGTTAAAAAGAGCAACTCAGATTCTGTACATCAGGTGTTGAATTTGAAACATGAGATAAGGGGAGGCAATGGCGTGGCAGTATTATTGCTAGACTGTTAATCCAGAATCTGCTAGTGTTCTGGGTTCAAATACCGCCGTGGTAGAATTTGAATTCAATAAAAACGATCTGGAATTAAAACTATATTGATGACGATGAAACTGTTGTTGGGAAAAACCCAACTGGTTCACTCATGTCCTTCAGGGAAGGAAATCTGCTGTCCTTACCTGATCTGGCCTACATGTGACTCCAGAGCCGCAGAAATGTGGTTGGACAATAAGGGATGGGCAATAAACCGTGGCTGGTCAGTGACACCCGGGTCCCACAAATGAATAAAAGAAACATAGACCATCAAAAAAGAGCTGCTATTATTCTGGCTAAAGTGACGTTGAATGTTTCCATTTCTTTCTATAAGGAGTTTCACTGCAATCAGTTCAAAATAAATGTGAGCCTGGTCCTACCATTGACATTCATAGACCCATGCTAATTCATATAGGTTGGAGAGTCCTAGACTTGTGTTTTTAGCACAAGAATTCACAGTTGACCATGTCAGTGGACAGGCTCGTCACAATTTGATATGGTTTGCTATTTTTATGCAGGTGTTATCTTGTTTATTGTAAGTGAGTTAACACCCTTGCCAAAATAGCAGAAAAGAAAATGTGAGATTAACTTATTAAGTGTCCATCTGCTAAAATCAGCAACAATAATGTCCAGGCTTAAATAATTCACCACATTGCCACACAACACCCCCCCCCCTCTCCCCCAGTGTCTCTTTCTCTGTCTTTGAATTCTGCATACATTTCGGCTGGATAACTTCACAAAATTTTGCGTGTCCCTGAAGACTACATATGGAGGTGGAAGGGATTTTCTGCTGGTGTTCACTTGCCATATGTCCCCCCATGATTAAGAACTCCCCTCTTAGCATGTTGGCAAGGTATACAGCTGCTTCTGCTAATCATGAAGCAGTTGAGGAGTGCACATGTAGATATAGTTCCCCTCCCCCACAGAGAGAGGGGGACATGCTGGGGCAATGCTCTGGTTGTGCTTCTTGGCAGGTTGGTGCCAACTTGGTAGTGGCAACCTGGCAGTCTCAGGGGCAAATTATCTGTGGGGTGTTCACTGTGTGTGTGTGGGGAAGGGGATTTGTCCAGATGCTTGTGGGGTTACCCCTGTGTTTGTGGAGGGAGGCGGGAGGGGGGAGGGTATTTCCCCTTATACATGGGGGTTGGATTTGCCCGATGCTTGTGAGCAGAGTACTCTGTATTTCTGTATCCACGAAGATGGGGATACGAGGGAATGAGGGGGAAGAAGTAATTTTTCAATTTAGAAAAGGTGCCCCCATCTCTGTGGAACGGGTGTTGCCAGCTCCTTAATGCCCCATTCCGCCAGTGCAACAGTGAAAACCATCCTCCCACTCCCAAATTTTCTGTGCACCAGATGCCAGAGATTCTGGTGTGAAAACCCGGCTGGGCTGCTGGAGAGAGACACGCCAGTTTTCCCACTCCAACCAACACCACAGAATGTAAAATTCCACTTGTGGTTTTACGTGTACAATTCCACAAAACGTAGGATCATAGGGTCGAATATCTCTCAGTGCTGGTCAATATGCAGCCATTCAGCCTAATGCCATATTTTAGCTCTCAATCTGTAACTTTGCACACTATGGCACTCAAAGGAATATCTATGACAGTGAGTTCCAGATACATCACCTTGTCAAGTGAAATAATTTCCTCTCAAATCCCTCCCCTAAATCTCTTATCCATTAACCAAAATCTTGATCCCCGATGGTGAATCCTTCAATCAAAGGATCGAGGGTCTTCCTATGCATTCCATTATCATTTCATATAGTTCAACCAGGGCCCCTGGTCAGCCTCCTCTGCTCCAAAGACAACAACTAAGACTTATCTAATCTTCCTTCGTAACAAAAATTCACCAGTCCGAGTAACATCCACTTAAATCTCACTGATACCATCTCTAGTGCAATCACATATGTGATGACCACATCAACATCTTGCATCCAGCATATTGGCGAGATATGAATGTATCACTCTCCCACACGACTGACTCCATGACAATCATTAAACAGTGACCACACACAACGGGACAGCAGTTAGTAGTTTACAATTATTGAGAAACGATATCAAAACGGGAGGACCTTGCTTACATAACAATGCCTCAGACCCATAGAACCCCCTACAGTGTAAAAATAGGGCATTTGGCCCATCAAGACTGCACTGACTCTCCCACCCGGGCCCTTCCCTCTGTCTTATTCCCACAACTACTCATTGCTAATCCGTCCGACCTACACACCTTTGGACACTAAGAGGCAATTTAGCATGGCCTATTCATCTAATCTCTACATCATTGGATATGCATGAGGAGGTGATGGCCTAGTGGTATCATTAGTAGACTATTAACCCAGAAACTCAACTAATGTTCTGGGGATCTGGGTTTGACTCCCACCATCCAGTGGTGGAATCTGAATTCAGTTTTTCTAAAAAAATCTGGAATTAAGAATATACTGATGACCATGAAATACTTATCAAAAAAACTCATCCGGTTCACTAATGTTCACTTCAGAAACTAGAAGCAGGAGTAGGCCATTCAGTCCTTCGAGCCTACTCTGCCTTTCCATAGAACCATAGAACACTACAGCACAGAAACAAGCCTTTTGGCCCTTCTGTGCTGTGCCAAACCATTTTTCTGTCCCACTGACCTGCGTCTGGACCATATCCTTCCACATCCTTTCATTTTGATTAAGACTGATTATTGAATTCAATATTCTTATTCGCCCCACCAATCCACTTCCTCTCATATCCCTTGATCCCTTTAACTCCTGTAGAAACATAGAAAAATATAGGAAAGGAAATCTACATCTTTGCTCGATGGCCTACATGTGACTCCAGATCCACAGCAAAGTGGTTGACTGTCAATTGCCCTTGCCAACTAGAGATGGGCTATAAATGCTGGCCAGCCAACGACACCAATGTCCCACAAATGAGTGAATAAAAAATAAGATACATTATGCATAACATCAGATTGTTATTGCAATACAAGTTTTGACAGTGACTATTTAGATTGTTCTATATGGCAAGGTAAAATCTTTTGATGAGATTCCACTGGTAACACCCTCCCAGTTTTCTACGATTGGATAAATAAACCATCCCACTGCTTTAGATAAGAATGGAAATCAATGCCAGTTAGCTGGTACTATTTATTCTACATTTAAAACATCACCTCTCATATCTGATCAGGTTACAACCTTCTTCCCTAGTCTCAAGTATGCTGTGCTCCCCATGTTCTGGGCCCACTCTCAATGTGCAACCCAACACAAGGTGACCGGGATCAATATAAACCATTGGGACTGTTATGTACACAGCCTCTTGAGGCTTAGTGTTTGATGGGGCTAATTTTGGAAGCTCTGTAATCGAGGAAAGAAAAGGCTTCAAAAGGGGTGACGCAACATTTATTTCATTAGAATATAAATAGCTGCCTGGGTGTACTGTAAATTGTACAGTTAAATCATCTGTTATTATTAGGAAGAACTTTGATGTATGAAATCTGATATTAGTTCAATTCCGAGGCTGCAATTCCTCTGGAATAAAGGGCCAAATTCCTTGCCACTCTTGGTCTGTCACAAGTAGTCAGAATATATCGTTTCCGACATTGATGAAGAGGAGAAAATTATCCAAGACAAGTCCACTGTGTGGAAACATCTGCCATCCAGTGCCATGTAACAGTGGGTGAGAAGGATTCTTGCCCAGCGTCCAAGGTGAGTTCCAGCTGGATTGTGGTATTGGGAAAAAGAGAGAAAGATGCCAAGAGAAGATACAAGCTATCAAATAATGGCAACTTCCTCCCAAGGGGCCGGTGAACTCATTTGGTGCAGAGTGCAATGCAGAGCAAAGCAACAGGGAGATTCTGACTGAGCTGGCACTTGGACCAATTTCCTCATCTTGGCCTGAGTAATATCACAGCACAGGACCTTACTGTCATGCTGATAGCACACCCATGGTGTGGGTTTCCTGGTGCCTGAGGGGTGTGTTCAATGGGAAATCCCCTTGATAATGGTGGGATAATGGTAACATCCTATCCCAGTGAGCATGTCTCCCATTCCTGTGAAATACACTGTTTTTCTCTCTGCTTCTCTCTCCACAGGTACTACCAGACCTTTTGAGTTTTTCCAGCATTTCCTGTTTCTTATTTCTTTAACTTGTGTACAAAAGACCTTTGAAAACACTTCTAGCTTGGACACACTGAAGCAATGAGGAGTCTGTCTCCAATTTCCTCACCACCTCCAATGTCATTCACTTTGCCAACCTCTCTGGAAGACATTGGGGTAAAATTTTCCAATCCTGTCCATTGTCCTGGGAGGGACAGGCATTTCGACGGATCATTTAAAGATTCAGCAATCTCAGGCAGGAATTTCCCATCTTGGAGTGGGGATGACTGGAAAATCCCGCCCATTGACTCAAGGCAGGTCAACTTTTAACATCTCAGATAAGTAATCAGGCTCTGTATGTGAACTGGGACCAGTCGGTAGAATTTTCTTCTCCCTAGCCTAGAATGCTAAGGACAATTGTATGATTCCTGACACAGAGCAAGTGTTGAAGCTGCGACACTGCAAGGGTTTAGGTTCCACCTGATGGAAGGCAATTACTTAATGAGTGAAGGAGCAAGTGGAATCTGTTCCTCTGTTTGCTCTTCCTCATTACTGGGCTGCTGCATAAATTTGGTTCTGAAAACAATCCATGATTACTCTGCAAAATGATCTAACATTGGAAGTGCACTTGTCTGTGTGGTGGGTACAACACGTCTTTTACAAACCTTTGAGAATTCATTGCAATAGTGAACATGCAACTGACCTGTCATTAATCGCATTGTCTGCTCTTAAGTCTCTTACACGTTAACTGATTAGAACAAAGAACAAAGAAAATTACAGCACAGGAACAGGTCCTTCGGTCCTTCAAGCCTGTACCAACCATGCTATCTGACTTAACTACCCTTCCGGGGACTATATCCCTCTATTCCCATCCTATTCATGTATTCATCAAGATGCCCCTTAAAAGTCACTACAATATCTGCTTCCACTACCCCCTCCCCGGCAACGAGTTCCAAGCACTCACCACCCTCTGTGTAAAAAGTCTGTCTCATACATCTCCTTTAAACCTTGCCCCTCACACCTTAAACCTATGTCCCTTAGTAACTGAGTCTTCCACCCTGGGGAAAAAGCTTCTGACTATTCATTCTGTCCATGCCCCTCATAATCTTGTAGATCTCTATAAGGTCACCCCTCAAACTCTATCGCTCCAGTGAGAACAAAGCAAGTTTCTCCAACCTCTTCTCATAGCTGATGCCTCAATACCAGATAACATCCTGGTAAATGTTTTCTGTACCCTCTCCAAAGCCTCCATATTCTTCGGGTAGTGTGGATACCAGAATTGAACACTATATTCCAAATGCAGCCTAACTAAGGTTCTATAAAGCGGCAACATGACTTGTCAATTTTTAAAATCAATGTACCAGCCAATAAAGGCAAGCATACCTATACCGTCTTGACTACCTTCTCCATCTGCATTGCTACTTTCAGTGACACATGTACCTGTACACCCAGATCAGGTGTAAAATGCACAATAAAATTATTATTCCCAATTATGGATGAAGCACTGCCTACCTTGAATACCTTATACTGAGGGTAAATAAAACAGCTTGAAGTGACCAGCTGTCAGACTCTCTCGATAAGATACAATACGCCACCAGAATATGAATCTAACATTGCCGCAAGTACCAGGAAATTTCATTAGAGTCGTTCTCCTCAATAGCTTAACAGTAAAAGTCAGCAAGAGCCTTCATGAAGACCACGCAGCTTTCCTGGGTAGCAGATCATGCAGTGAGCAGATCTTGACACTTAGGAACATCATGGACCAGAGCCTGGAGTACGAGAAGCCGCTCACTAACAACTTAGTGTTCATCAGCAGTCGTTCTGGTACATCATAAGACATGATGTGGAGATGCCAGCATTGGACTGGGCCAAACACAGTAAGAAGTCTCACAACACCAGGTTAAAGCCCATCAGGTTTATTTGGTAGCAACAGCCACTAGCTGTCGGTGCTCTGCCCCTTCAGTTTGTGAATAGAACTCCCACTCACCTGATGAAGGAGCAGTGCTCCAAAAGTAGTGGCGTTTGCTACCAAATAAATTTGTTGGATTTTAACCTGCTGTTTTGAAACTGCTTACATTATAAGACCACAGGCTTCCCATCACGATATCTTCACATCTTGAAATTTTCTACCATGGCTTCGGCTGCTGCATCAAGATCGGCACAGACATCACTAATTCCTTCAACATCATCACAGGATTATGACAAGGCTGCATAATCTGCACACATCACATACTATCTAGGTTAATTCATGAATAATAACAGCTTGCTTCCAAAGCTATGTCGGGTTGGTGGATTGGCCATGCTAAATTGACCTTTAATGTCCAGAGATTTGTAGGTTAGGGGGATTGGCCATGCTAAATTGAACCTTAATGTCCAGAGATTTGTAGGTTAGATGGATTGGCCATGCTAAATTAACTCCTCCTATCCCAATATGTGCAGGTTAGGTGGATTGACCATGGTAAATTGCCCCTTAGTGTCCAAAGATGTGCAGGTTAGGTGGATTGGCCATACTAAATTGACCCTTAGTGTTCCAATATATGCAGGTTAGGTGCATTGATCATGGTAAAGTGCTCCTTAGTGTCCAAAGATGTGTCGGTTAGGTGGATTGACCATAGTAAATTGCCCCTTAGTGTCCAAAGATGTGTCGGTTAGGTGGATTGGTAAATTGTCCCTTAATGTCCAGAGAATTGTAGGTTAGGTGGATTAGCCATGGTAAAGCATAAAGGCAAGGGGGTGAGCCTGGGTAAGATACACTGTCGGAGAGTCAGAGTAGGCTTGTGAGACGAATGGCCTCTTTCTGCATATAGGGATTCTATGATTCTATAATATGAAGTATTTAAGCAGTGGACTAGCCATCAGGATAGGCTAAGGCCTCCAGGAGCGGAAGAGTGAACTGATTTTACAAGCTGTTGAGACATATTTAAACAGAAGCCGTGTCGATGATGAGGTGTGTAACCGTGGCGATTGTCTGTATGAGGCCTGACGGCTTCCTGGACCGTGCACCTGCTTGTTGCGGCAATTTGGAATACCTGATAAAATATCCACGTTAATCATAACTGAAGAAAAATGGCATTAACAGACGCTCCACAGGGTAGCAACACTTTAATAAAAGGCAGAAGGACTTCAGGTTTGGCAAAAAAACACAACACAGCAAGAAGAGAAACCACATCAGAGAGAGATTTCCATGCACGGCTACTTTCTCTAGTAGCTCCCACGCTGCTGGTTTTCAAACAGTTCCAGAGGATTAATGCTTCCTTCTAATGTTACTCCCCATGTCATTGTAAATGATCAATTACATTGCTTTGAGTGAATGGTGTAAATGATCTTCATAAGTTAGTGCTGCGTGCATTGAAGCTCATGATTACCTACACTGCTGGGTCCATTTCTCAATAAAATGGCCAAAAGTTTAGTTCTTGTTTATTCATTCATGAGATACAGATGTTGCTGACTGGCCAGCGTTTATTGCCCATCTCTAATTGCCCTTAAATTTGTCAGGTCATTTCAGAGGGCAGTTGAAAGTCAACCAGATTGCTGAGGCTCTGGAGTCACATGTAGGTCAGACCAGGTTAGGATGGCAGATTTCTTTCCCTAAAGGACATTTGTGAGTCAGATAGGCTTTTCTGACAAATAACAATGGCTTTCCGTGGTCATTAGTAGATTCTTAATTCCAGACATTTTTACTGTATTCAAATTCCACGATATGCCATAGCGGGATTCGAACCCGGGTTCCCACCAGCTGGCATGCCAGTTCCCCAGCTCCACTCATTTCCACAGCACTCTCTTGGAATGCAGCGTAACCACTTGCAAGTGACAGGGAGCCAATGGACCCAATGAAAGACCTGTCAAGACTTGTTAACAATTTCCAGTTGGCCTCCGGTTTCCTGGAAGTGGGTTGGGGGGCCAATTTAGCTGCCAAGAGATGACCCCAGGCACCAGATATGAGTCCAGTTTTCCAAGCAGACTAAGAGAGTTGCTGATGGAGAGGCAATATATTAAGGTACTATACATTTGGTCCTTTTTTGTTGCATTGCTGCTTGCCAGTGGTGGGAATGAAAATGAGAAGCAAACTACATGGATAAATCTGAGGTTATCCACTTTGGTAGCAATAATAAGAAGACAGATTATTATTTGAATGGGTGTAAATTGAGAGAGGTGGATACTTCATGAGACCTTGGTATTCTCATTCATCAGACATTGAAAGTAAGTGCGCAGGCATAGCAGGCACTGAAGAAGGCAAATAGTATGTTGGCCTTCATAGTGAGAGGATTTGAGTATAGGAATAGAGATGTTTTAGTGTAATTGTATACGGCTTTGGTGAGGCCATATTTGAAGTATTGTGTGCAGTTTTGGTGCTCCTCTCTGAGGAAGGATATTATTGTGAAAGAGGAAGTGCAGCAAAGGTTTACTGGACTGATTTCTAGGATGGCAGGTTTGTCATGTGAGGAGAGAATCAGTTAAGATTGTAATCAATAGAGTTTAGAAGAGTGAGAGAGGATCTTATAGAAACTTATAAAATTCTAACCGGATTATACAGGATAGATTCAGAAAGAATGTTCCCAATAGTTGGGGAGTCCAGAACTAGGCATCATAATTTGAAGATAAGCACTAAATCTTTTAGTTCTGAGGCGAGAAGAAGTTTCTAGAGAGTGGTGGATGTGTGGAATTCACTGCCACAGAAAGTAGTTGAAGCCAAAATGTTGCCTGATTTCAAGAAGAAATTAGATAGAGCTCTTGGGGCTAAAGGGATTGAGGTATATGGGAGGAAGGTGTGCGGGAGGTGGGAATCAGTATATTGAATTTGATGATCAGCCATGATCAAAATGAATAACGGTGCAGGCTCGAAGGGCCGAATGGCCTATTCCTGTTTCTGGTTTCTATTTATGCTTCAAAGTATGGATTTGGAAACAAGCATGAGAACTCAAGTGAAGGCTTTGCCAGACCTGGAGCCATGCTAAGTCAGTGAACATAGGAGCGATGGTGTGAGTTAAAGGGTAGACCGCAGAGCTTTGGACGGGTTCCAGTTTATCCTTTTCTTGCTTCTGTTGTTACCAACCTGTGTGTACATTCTAAGACCTAGGCTTGCTCCCTCTCAACCTTCTTCTCAGAGCATTACTTGGTATTCTGCACATTATTTGGTGAATTAATAATTCTATCCATTCGCCATAATCATGGTGTGATTTTAATGCTGAAATTTACATGCTCAGTCTTTCCTTCCTTCCAAAAAGTTAAAATTATTATCCATTTCTAAAATTTCTTCACCACTCTATAGAAACATTGGCAATTTCATCTTTGCGCTTTTCATTTTTCCCAATCACTGCCAAATATATTTCAAATGATATCTTTTTCATTTTACTGTACAATATATATCAGCGTTCAGTAATAATTTCAATTTATCCATTTTAATGTCTCAAAGAACAATACAGCCCAGGAAGGCTCTTCGGCCTACCAAGTGTGAACCAATATGCGGTTCTATCCCTCTGCTCATGTGTCTATCAAGATGCACCTTGAACTTTGCTAAGGTGCTTGCTTCCACCACCTCCATTGGCAGTGCATTCCACACACCCACCACTATCTGTGTGAAAATTCTTCCCCTCATATCTCATACAATCATAATACCCCTACAGCACAGAAAGAGGCCATTCTTCTCATCAAGTCTGCACCAACCACAATACCCCCCAGGCCCTACCCCCATATCTACCCACTAATCCCTCTAACCTATGCATCTTAGGACACTAAGGGCAATTTTAGCATGGTCTATCAACCTAACCCCCACATCTTTGGAGGAAATCAGAGCATCTGCAGGAAACCCATGCAAACACGAGGGGAATGTGCAAATTCCACACAGGCAGTGACTCAAGCCGGGAATCAAGCCCAGGTCCCTAGAGCTGTGAAGCAGCAGTGCTAACCGCTGTGCTACTGTGCCTCCCTTAACTTCCCTAAACTTAATACCTATCCCCTAAACTTATCATCTATCACCTTAAATCTGTGCCCTTTAGTAGTCGAACCTTCCACCCTGGGAAAAAAGCCTCTGACTATTTACCCTATCTATGCCTTCCATAATGTCTCTTTCATCTTACTTTATGAATCCTCTCCACAGTTGCTATGATTCCTCACTTTCAAGTCCTTTCAATCAGCACTTCTGAGACAGTTTCAATGATTCCTGGTTCCTAATAAATCCATTGTCAAATAATAAAGGAATAACTAGATTTATTATACTGGAAAACACTCGACTTCAAAGCATATTATTGGCATACAACATCCATCTTTCAAACTGACTGCTCTGGATCCAATTGAATCTTCAGGGGCCTATTTCTATATCCCCATCTTCAAATAAAAGCATTAACACTCGCTCTGTTCTGGAAACATCCATCAATTTTACTATTTGCACTGTCTTACCATTAACTAACTGCACTGAGTGGGATTCTCAGATCATCAGGTGCTTCGAGCCTTTCTCAACATTATTGAAAGCAAGGTTAAAAAAGACATCCCCAAGACATAACAAAAAAGAAATGGAATGGCTTTAACAGTTTCCCAAAGGAGCGGTGTTTACTTTATAGAGGTTTACCTCATTCAGGTGGGATTTTCCGGCTGTGCTTGCCCCAAAAGCAGTAAATCCCACGGGAAGTCAATGGACCTTTCGAGTCCCATGGCAGGCCGGCCGCGAAAACTCCTCCCATTGTCTACGATTATTTTTGTCTGGGAGAGAAATGCCTTGTATTCTATGTTATATTTAGGTGAGAATTACACAAATATCTACAATCAAAACAATGAAAGTTTAACTGACATGCAGTCATGCCTCTTTGAGCTGAGAACCTCTCTCTGTAGTCATCTCTGGGCGTTGGAAACTGCGCCTATGGTGATTAAATTTGGTATGTCCACCACGACTCTCACCAGTCTTTACAAATGCACCAGAAAAAGCATCCTTTGCAGATGTATCATTGCTTGGTATGGCTCCTGCTCTGCCCAAGACTGCAAGAAACTACAAATGGTTGTGAACAAAGTCCATCCATCATGCAAACCAACCTGCCATCCATTGACACTTTCTGTACTTCCCGCTGCCTTGGCAAAGCAGCCAGCATAATCAAGGAATGCACACAACCCGGGCATACTCTCTTCCACCTTCTTCCTTCAGGAAAAAGATAAAAAAGTCTAAGTTCATGTACCAACCAACTCAAGAACATCTTCCCTGTTGCCATCAGACTTTTGAATGGACCTATCTTGCCTTAAGTTAATCTTTCTCTCCACCAAGCTATGATTGTAATACTACATTCAGCACTCTCTCCTTTCCTTCTCTATGTAGGAGTGCTTTGTCTATATAGTTACAAGAAACAGTACTTTTCACTGTACACTGATATACGTGACAATAACAAATCAAATCAAAATCCTTGACATTTGAGGAGTAGACAACTGAGTGTTGCAGTCATTGTGACTTGAGATTCCAGTAGCGCTGATTTCAGCAGGCGAATAGTCAGTTTTGAGAGTCCAGCTTTGTGCGGTTTGGCAGAGAAGCTAGGAGTAGTGCTGCCTTGTGTATTGGCTTCTGTCTCCCACACCCTCTGTCAACCTCAGCACTGGTGTATATGTGTATATATGCATATATATATACACACACACACACACACACACACACACACACACACACACACACACACACACACACACACACACACACACACACGCAAACTAACTGCAGATTTCAGCTGATTTTTATTCCACACTTTGTATATTCTTGGAAGACAAAATTTACAAATACATCTGGATATTACTCACAGGATATCTTTAAATGAGATGATTTTATTTTCCATTATCTACCATTGTCTCCACTGGACATGACAATTAGTTTCTATGTGCTTTAGTTTCTACATCCTTTCCTTCTCCCCTCTGTACTCTATGAATGATATGCTTTGTCTGTATATCACACAAGAATCAATACTTTTCATTGTATCCCAATACATATGACAATGATAAATCAAATCAAATCAAATCCTGACCATTAACTGTACTAGGCTTGTGGTCCATAATATAGTCACAACATTGTTTGGAAAATCCAGGGAAAAACAATGGGTTGGAAAATTACTGTCCCGCCACAATGGGAATCAGAGGAGGCAAGAGGTAGACTATGGAAAGGTCCATTGACCTTGTGAGGAATTTTATAGTTTTGTAAATAGAAAGGCTGTAATACCCTGATCACGGTGTCTGTTTGAACTGGGGTGGTCCATATTGAAAATGGAAGCTTGTGTGTCTATGTTGAGGGGAGTGAACTGCAAGGAGAATCTGTTAATGAAGGTTCACTGAATAGCAGAGAACAATGTTCATTTTCTAACTCCTGTCACTCTCCAACTCTAGAATCACATAGCATAGAAGAGGCTCTTCAGCCCATTGAGTTCGAACCGACAAATTAGAAACACCTGAAGGCCCACCTAATCACATTTACCAGCACTTTTCACCATATATCGATACATGTGACAATAATAAATCATATCAAATCAAATCATTAAATGAGTTTGGAAAATCTCAATCCAATTCCTCATGATCCCACAACGCACATGGACAAACTGAACCGAGGCTGGATGAAAGGCTGTCTGGGACATGCAACATTGGTAGAACAAAAAGCCACAGAAAGGAGTGTTGAATTGGCAATTAAATAGTGATCATTTACCCAGATTTTTTTTCTGAGAGATACATAAAAAAAATGTTCAAGTGCCTTCCTGATTATTTCTTAATTTACAACAGCGTTCATATTTCCCAATGTGTGGCTTCTGTCAACTTTCTGACTGGGAATTGGAACAGAATTGTGAATGTTGAATGGCACCATCCAAGAGTGGGGACGCTTGAATAGATCTTGATGCCTTTTGACAAAGACTTCATTAAAACCTGATTGTTCCATTGCATTCATTTCCACTGCTCAACCCTTCAATGTCATCTCACTCCCACGAGCCTGTCAAGAGTTACCCAGTTCAATTAGCGAATCTATTCAGTGCAGCAGACAGACTGTAGAGTGATGAACCTGCACCATCACTTTGAAGGAGGGTTTTTTAATCTTAGGATCAATGCAGCGGCCAAGGCACACATACATATTAGTGCAGCACAGTGGCACAGTAGTTAGCACTGCTGCCTCACAGCGCCAGGAACCTGAGTTCAATTCCGGCCTCCGGTCATTATCAGCGTGGAGTTTGCGTGTTCTCCGTATCTGCGTGGGTTTCCTCTGGTTTTCTCCCACTCTCCAAAGATGTGTAGGTTAAGTTGATTGGCTATGCTAAGTTGACCCTGTTGTCAGGCAATTAGCAAGGTAAATATGTGGGGTTAGTAGATTAGGGCCTGGGTAGGATTGTGGTCAGTACAGATGGGATGAATGGCCTCCTTCTGCACTGTAGGGATTCTATGATTTTTTTCATTCTGTGGAGGAAATTAATACTGACAAATGGAATGCTTTTATGTGAAACTGCCAAGACTATGTTTTCAAACAACAATGCCAACTCAAAAATGGATCCAGTCCAATACTAGACAAGACAAAGGTTCTTATAAAATCTAGTAGGGTCAAATTAGGATAGACAGTTAATGGTTAATTCACTGATAGTCCAGAGTGGATTTTGACTCTTTTGGTTCAGTCAAATCTCCTGAAACTAAAGTTTTGGATGGGTCAGGGATAATTGCTTCTCTGCCAAGTCAACAGCTTGATATTTATTTAGGAAGGCAAATGACATGTTTTCCTTCACTGCCAGGGGATAGGGATCATAGAATCTCTACAGTGTGGAAAGAGGCCATTTGGCCCATTAGGTCTGCACCGATTACAATCCCACCCATCCCCTATCCCTGTAGCCCTACATATTTACCCTGCTAATTCCCCTGACAGTGGCAATTTAGCGTGGCCAATCAAGCTAACCCATATAGAACACAGAACATAGAACATTACAGCACAGAACAGGCCCTTCGGCCTTCGATGTTGCACCGACCAATATAAAAAGCAATGCCCCTCCAAACTAAACCATTCCCTTCTCTTCCATATACTTATCAACTAACCTCTTAAACGCCACCAAACTTGGCGCATCTACAACTGCTGCAGGCAAGGCATTCCACTCCCGAACCACCCTTTGGGTAAAGAACCTACCTCTGATATCCGTCCTATAACTATCACCCCTTAATTTAAAGCTGTGTCCCCTCGTGCTAGCTTTCTCCATCCTAGGAAAAAGGCTATCACTGTCCACCCTATCTAAACCTCTAATCATCTTATATGTTTCAATTAGGTCCCCTCTTAGCCGCCTCCTTTCTAACGAAAACAACCTCAAATCCCTCAGCCTCTCTTCATAAGACCTGCCCTCCATACCAGGCAACATCCTGGTAAACCTCCTCTGTACCCTCTCCAATGCCTCCACATCTTTCTTATAATGTGGGGACCAGAACTGCACACAATACTCCAAGTGCGACCGCACTAGAGTTTTGTACAGTTGCAACATGACGTTGCGGCTCCGAAATTCAATCCCCCTACCAATAAAAGCTAAGACTCCATATGCCTTCTTAACAACCTTATCGACTTGATTGCCAACTTTCAGGGATCTATGCACATATACACCAAGATCCCTCTGTTCATCAACACTATTAAGAGTCCTACCATTAGCCCTATACTCTACACATTTGTTATTCCTGCCAAAGTGAATTACCTCACACTTTCCACATTAAACTCCATTTGCCACCTCTCGGCCCAGCTCTGCAACTTGTCCAAGTCTCTCTGCAAACTATAACACCCCTCTTCACTATCTACCACTCCACCGACTTTAGTGTCATCTGCAAATTTACTAATCCATCCTTCAATACCCTCATCCAGATCATTTATAAAAATTACAAACAGCATGGGCCCCAAAACAGACCCCTGAGGTACACCACTTGTCACCGAACTCCACGATGAATATCTCCCATCAACCACCACCCTCTGTCTTCTATCTGCTAGCCAATTCCTAACCCAATTAGCTAAATCACCCTCTATCCCATACATCTGCATTTTCTGCAGAAGTCTTCCATGGGCCACCTTATCAAACACCTTACTAAAGTCCATATATACCACATCAACTGCCTTACCCCCATCCACCTCTTTGGTCACTTTTTCAAAAAACTCAATGAGGTTAGTAAGGCACGACCTACCCTTCACAAAACCATGCTGACTATCCCCATATATCCTTGGATTATAGTTAAGAAAGCCCAAAAGTGCCTCTACTTTCTCAGGAGGCTAAGGAAATTTTACATGTCTGCTACAATTCTCACCAGCTTTGTCAGATGAATCATAGAAATCATTCTTTCTCATTGTATCACAGTTTGGTATGGCTCCTGCTCTGCCCAAGACCACAAGAAACTCAAAACTAAGGCCAATCCATCACTCAAACCAGTTTCCCATCCATTGAGATAAGAGTACCAGAATAAAAAATGTCCTGCTACAATTATGCAGGGTTTTGGTGAAACATCTCTAGAACATGGTGTACATTTTTGGTATCCACATCTACTTACATTGGCTTGATTTGATTTATTACTATCACATGTATTGGGATACAGTGAAACGTATTGTTTCTTGTGCACTATACAGGTAAAGCATATCATTCATAGAAAAGAAAAGGACAGGATGCAAAAAAATAGTGTTAAGTTATAGTAGGGTGTAGAGAAAAATCAACGTAATATGAGGCAGGTCCATTCAACAGTCTCATATCAGCAGGGAAGAAGCTGTTCATGAATCAGTTGGTACATGTCCTCAGACTTTTATAGTGTTTTCCCAATGGAAGAAGGTGGAAGAGAGTATGTCCAGGATGCATAAGGTCTTGATTATGCTGGCTGCTTTTCCAAGACAGTGGGAAGTGCAGACAGTATCAATGGATGGGAGGCTGGTTTGGGTGGTGGACCAACTTTGTTATGACTCTTTGTAGTTTCTTGTTGCCTTGGACAGAGCAGGAGCCATGCCAAGTTGTGATACAACCAGGAAGAATGCTTTCTATGATGCATCTGTAAAAGCTGGTGAGTGTTGTAGCAGACATGCCAAACTCCCTTTCCCTCCTGAGAAGATGGAAGCATTGGTGGGCTTTCTTACTCATAGCATTGGCATGGAGGGACCAGGACAGGTTGTCGGTGATCTGGACACCCAAAATCTGAAGCTCTCGACTATTTCTACTTCAACTCCATAAATGTAAAAGGGGACATGCCCTCCATTTCCTGATGTTGATCACTATCTCTTTCATTTTGTTGCCATTGAGGGAGAGATTATTGTTGTTGCCCCAGTTCACCAAATTCTCCATCTCTTTCCTGGACTCTGTCTCGTCATCGTTTGAGATCCGATTCATTACGGTGGTATCGTCAGCAAACATTGAAATCGGGTTGGAGGGGAATGTGACCACACTGTCATGGATACAATAGAGGCGGAGAACACAGCCTTGTGGAGCACGGTGTAGAAGATGATTGTGGAGGAGATGTTGTTGTCTATCCTTACTGATTGTGGTCGGTGGGTTAGAAAGTTCAGGATCAGGTCGCAGAGGGAGGTGCCAAGCCTCAGACCTCGGAGTTTGGAGAGGTGTCTCGTAGGAATAATGGTGTTGAAGGAGGAGCTGTAGGGCAGTGAAAGTTCACTAAATTGGTCCCAGGGATGAGGGGAGTTGTTCTGTGATGAGATGCTGAATATTTGGGCCTATATTCTCTGGAGTTTAGAGAAATGAGAGGGGCAACCTGATTAAAATATACAAGATTCTGAAGGGTAGATGCCAATTGTTTCCATTGGTTGAGGAATCTAAAACATGGGAGTATATTTTCAGAATAAACAGCTGATCGTTTAGGTATCATTTGAAAGGATTATTAAGGGGCCAAGACTAGTCAGCCTCCTTTCATTAGAGTTTTTAAAATTAACAAAGACTCTCTCTGGCAGCTAAACAGCAGTGGAGACAGAGCCATTGAATCTTTTTAATCTGAAGTCAATAGATTGTTGACTAACAAGTGAATCAAAGGTTACTTGCGGGTAGGAAATGTGGATCAGTTTTTAAGTTTATTTATTACTGCCACAGGTAGGTTTACGTTAACACTGCAATGAAGTTACAGTGGAAAATCCCCTCGTTGACTGCCCAAGCCGACACTGTGGGATTTCCCTACTAAACCTCTCCGTCTCCCTACCTTTTTCTCCTTCAATGAGACACTCCTTTCAATTTGACCAAGCATTTGGTCATCTGCGGTAATATCTTTAAGATTATTTATTCATGCAGTTTAGTTACAATGAAACCAGTATGGCTTTTTTTTAATCCATTCATGGGACATGGGCATCGCTGGCTGGCCAGCATTTATTGCCCATCCCTTGAGAAGGTAATGGTGAGCTAAACAAATTGAATGACCAAATTGAATTGAATGACAATTGAACAATAGCGATGGAAAGAGATAGGATCAGGCAGGCTAGGAAGGTGTATGTCTGGAGTAAGGGGAAATATGAAAACATTAGGCAGGTAATTGGACGCATAAACTGGAAGGAGGTGTTCTTGGGGAAGAGTACAGAAGGAAAGTGGCGGTTTTTCAAGGAATGTTTGTCTGGGGCACTGCAAGACAACGTTCCGAGGAGTCAAGGAGGTTCTGGTAGGACGCGGGAACCGTGGTGCACGAAGGTAGTGGTGAACCTAGTTAGGAAGGAAAAAAAGGTATATAAAAGGTTCAGAGAGCTAGGGGATGTTAGGGATCTAGAGGAGTATAAGGTGTGTAGAAGGGAAGGGGTCATGAGAAGGCCTTGGCAGGTAAGATCAAAGAGAATCCCAAGGCCTTCTACAAATATATGAAAAGTAAAAGGATGAGAAGAGAAGGGATAGGGCGTATAAAAGGTGAAGGGGGAAATGTCTGTGGGAATCCGGAAGAAATGGCAGAGGTGCTTAACGAGTACTTTGCCTCAGTATTCACAGTGGAAAGTGAACTGGGAGATTGCACTGCAGGTTTGAGGCATACGGAAAAGATTGAGTATGTGGATGTTAGGAAAGAGGATGTGTTAGACCTGTTAAATTCTATCAAGATAGACAAGTCGCCGGGACCGGATGGGATGTACCCCAGGTTATTGTGGGAGGTGAGGGAAGTGGTTGCAGAGCCCTTGGCGATGATCTTTGCGTCGTCCATGGAAACGGGAGAGGTTCCGGAGGATTGGAGGATTGCGGATGTGGTTCCTATCTTTAAGAAAGGGAACAGGGATAGTCCAGGAAATTACCGACTGGTGAGTTTGACTTCAGTGGTTGGTAAGCTGATGGAGAGGCTTCTGAGGGATAAGATATATGAACATTTGGAGAAGTTTGGACTGATTAGAAATAGTCAGCATGGTTTTGTCAAGGGCAGGTCATGCCTTACGAGCCTAGTTGAGTTCTTCGAAAATGTGACTGAACACATTGACGAAGAAAGGGCGGTGGACGTAGTGTACATGGACTTTAGTAAGGCGTTTGATAAGGTCCCACATGCAAGGCTTCTGGAGAAGGTGAGAGGGCATGGGATCCAAGGGGCTTTGGCCTCGTGGATCCAGAACTGGCTTGCTGACAGAAGGCAGAGAGTGGTTGCGGTGGATCTTGTTCTGCATGGACGTCGGTAACCAGTGGAGTGCCCCAGGGATCTGTTCTGGGACCCCCGCTGTTTGTCATTTTCATAAATGACTTGGATGAGGAAGTGGAGGGATGGGTTAGCAAGTTCGCCGATGATACAAAGGTCAGTGGTGTTGTGGATGGTCTGGAGGGATGCCAAAAGTTGCAGCGCAACATAGACAGGATGGAAGACTGGGCGCAGAAGTGGCAGATGGACTTCAATGCAGATAAATGTGTAGTGGTCCATTTTGGCAGGAATAATGGGATGAAGAAGTACAATATAAGGGGTAGAAGTCTTAGCTGTGTTGTAGAGCAGAAGGATCTTGGGGTCCAGGTCCATAGGACTCTTAAATCGGCCTCGCAGGTGGAGGAAGTGGTCAAGAAGGCGTACGGTGTACTGGCCTTCATTAATCGAGGAATAGAGTTTAGGAGTCAGGAGGTAATGATGCAGCTCTATAAGACTCTTGTCAGACCCCAGTTGGAGTATTGTGCGCAGTTCTGGTCGCCTCATTATAGGAAGGATGTAGAGGCTATTGAGAGAGTTCAGAGGAGATTTACAAGGATGCTGCCTGGATTGGGAGGCAGGCCTTATGAAGATAGGTTGAGGGAGCTGGGACTCTTCTCACTGGAGAGACGTAGGTTGAGAGGCGACCTGATAGAGGTTTATAAAATGTTGAGAGGAATAGATAGGGTGGACTCTCAGAGACTATTTCCCCGAGCTGAAATGGTCACTACGAGAGGACACAGATTTAAGGTGCAGGGAAGCAAATACAAAGGAGATGTCAGGGGTAGGTTTTTCACTCAGAGGGTGGTGAGTGAATGGAACTGACTGCTGTCGGAGGTTGTTGAGGCAAACTCACTAGGGTCTTTTAAAAGACTTCTCGATGAGTATATGGAAAAGAATAGGATAGGGGGTTATAGATAGGTCTGTGGATTGGTAGATGTGATCAGCGCAACTCGTGGGCCGAAGGGCCTGTTTGTGCTGTATTGTTCTATGTTCTATGACCCCTGTGCGGATTGCCAGAGGAGATAATGGTGTAGTGATATTGTCACTGGACTAGTAATTCAGATTCCCAGCATAATACTCTGGGACACCAGGTTTCGAATGCCATCACGATAGATGGTGGAATTTGAATTCAATAAAAAACCTGCAATTAAAAGTCTAATGATGATCATGAGATAAGTGTCATAAGAACCCATCTAATTCACTAATGTCCTTTTGTGGAAAGAAATCTGCCTCCTTATCTGGTCTGACCTATCTGTGACTCCAGGACAACATGATTCTTAACTGGCCAAGCAAGCTGCTCATGACCAATTAGGTTTGGGCAATAAATTATTTGATTTGATTTATTATTGTCAGAAGTATTAACATATAGTGAAAAGTATCATTTCTTGTGAGCTGTACAGACAAAACATATCGCACATAGAGAAGGAAAGGTGAGAGTGCAAATGTAGTGTTACAGTCATAGCTAGGATGTAGAGAAAGATCAAATTAATGCAAGGTAAGTCTATTCAAAAGTCTGATGGCAGCAGGGAAAAAGCTGTTCTTGAGTCAGTTGGTACATAACATCAGACTTTTGTATCTTTTTCCTGACAGGAGAAGGTTGAACAGAGAATGTCAGGGGTGCGTTGGGTCCCTAATTACGTTGGCTACCTTTCCGAGGCAGGGGGAAGGGCAGATGGAGACAATGGATGAGGGTTTGTTTGGCACGATGTAGCCAGCGATGCACACATCCCATGAATAAAAAAATCTTTTTTATTAGTCAAAATGTTAGAAGGCACAACATGTAAAATGTAAGCCATTCTGAAGAGTAACAAAGATCTGGGAGTGGATTTATGGCAGATATTCAAACCCAAGGTTCTGATGATCACAAAACCACTGGAGCTTTACTCTTGCGGTTTCTGGCATTGCCAGTGTTTATATGAATTATTACCTGGCAATTGACTGCCAACATCCATCCCTCTTCTAAGCAAAATACAAGTAGTGACAATATAATACATGCAGACTCTGATAAAGGATAGTCATATGTGATTGCTATACGTGCCTCAGATGCTTCTGTTGTTTGTTTTCTGTCTAGAACAGTCTAGAAACTTTCAGTAGAATTTGGAGAGAGAGTTACCCAACGTGGGCGGCACAGTAGCACAGTGGTTAGCATTGCTTTCTCACAACGTCAGTGATCTGAGTTCAATTCCAGCCTCTGGACACTGTCCGTGTGGAGTTTGCATGTTCTCTCCGTGTCTGCTATGTTTCCTCCAGTTTCTTCCCACTTTCCAAAGATACGCAGGTTAGGTTGGTTGGCCGTGCTAAGTTGACCCATAGTGTCAGGGGGATTAGGAGGGGAAGTACACGGGATTACGGGAATAGGACCTGGGTGGGATTGTTATCAATGTGCTGAATGGCCCCCTTCTGTACTGTAGAGATTCTACGATTCTATGACCTTGTTGTTGAGTTGTTGAGTTAACCTATCAAGTTGATGTCCTTTCACCTGTGTTTTTCTCTCTCAGCGAAGGGGTTGTCTATTGAGCATTTTCCTCATGTTCTTATTTCAGATTTCCAGCATCTGCAGTATTTTGTTTGTGTGCATCGTCACAGCCTCCTCTTCCTAGCAATGAGAACGATTCAGCCCTTAGGGTAACCATTCAACCTTCCATAATTTATATCCTTATTAAGTTGATGTCTGCACAGGAGACACTGAGATGGCTGGATGAATTTGTGATCTGTGTAGATTGAAGGTGTGTGCTGCCCCTTTAAGAGTGTGGGCCTTGTAACTCCAGGGAAACTAAGGGAATCAGTCTAGGATTGACTGTGGAATAGTACACACCTTCAATAAAGAGCTCTCATTGTTAATTCTTCAAGATCTACCTTGTGATCCTTCTTACACTCTACATTGCAATAACCATACATATAGCATCTGTAACAACACCTATCATTCTTTTATGATACAAACATGCCCTTTATAGTTACAGATTTATCCTAAAGACAACATTCACTTTGATGAGCAAGACATGCATTTTTGCGGCATCTTCCAAAGAGGGAAGAACACCAACCTCTGGATAGGTGTCATCCCACCGCCTCCACAGCCCCTGCCCCCCCAACCCACTGTCACAAGTAAGCTTATGTTAACACTGCAATGAAGTTATTGTTAAAATCCCCTAGTCGCCACGCTCCAGTGGATGTTCAGGTAACACTGAGGGAGGTTCCTCCCACCATCCCAAAGAATGCGCAGCTTAGGCGGATTGGCCATGCTAAATTCCTCATAGTGTCAGGGAGACTAGCAGGGTAAATACGTGAGATTATGGGAATAGGGGCAGGGTTGTTGTCGGTGCAGGCTCAATGGGCCAAATGGCCTCCTTCTGTACTGTAAGAGAGTGCTACCCTTGCTAAACTGTCCATGTCTTCTAAATGCATATATTTTTTTAATAACTGTTCCTTCAGTTGGACATGGTTCATTAGAAACTGGGTGAATGGCGGGAGGATTTAAAGGAGCTGGGAAGAGCTAGAAACCTGGTGAAAGAATTAGATAGGATGTATAATGTTCATTTCCTCAGGAGCGGTTTTTGAGATCAGAGATGAAGCCAGTGGCATGTGTGTATAGTATGCTGGGCCTTATTTGATCTCTCAGTAGGTTTTCTTGGCAATGGGGTTGGGCAGGAATGTTTTGTCCATGATGTAGAGTCTCCCTGTTTGACCAGGACCTCTATTATAGACACCTGCAGCTTCAACATTGTCATTGGGCTTCCCTACTGAAAAGCTTCACCTGCCATTGTGTTCCATATGAACTGCCAGCATTTTAAACTTCAATTGTGATCGCAAAGGGAATAGGGGAGCAGCATGGGAGCAGAGGTGACACACACTTCCTGATCCACCATCAGAAATGGTGCATCTTTGTTTGGTTTCCTATTGCAGCTGCTGTTATTGAAAAGTAAGCCATGAACATTGGGTGACACAGTGGTTAGCTCTGCTGTTTCACAGTGCCAAGGTCATGGGTTTTGTTCCCAGTTTGGGTGACTGCGCGGAGTTAGCGCATTGTCCCCATGTCTGTTTGGGTTTCCTCCGGGTGTTCCGGTTTCCTCCAACAGTCCGAAAGTTGTGCGGGTGAATTGGCCATGCTAAATTGCCCTTAGTGTCGGGGGAATAGCAGGATAAAATTATGGAGATAGGGCCTGGGTGGGATTGTGGTCGCTGCAGACTTGATAGGCCAAATGGCTTCCTTTTGCACTGTAGGATTATAGAACATAGAACAGTACAGCACAGTACAGGCCCTTCAGCCCTCAATGTTGGACTTTCAACTGCCAGTCACAAATTTTGTCCAAGCAATGGCATTGTGGTACTATCACTGGACTAGTAATCCAGACACCAGGGTATTGCCCTAGGAACTTGGGATCAAAGCCTACCATGGCAGATAGTGAAATTTGAATTCAATAAAAGTCTAATAATGACAATAAAACTATTCTCAATTGTTGTAAAAACCCATTTGGTTCACAGATGTCCTTCAGGGAAGGAAATCTGTCGTCCTTGCCTAGTCTAGCCTACATGTGATTCCAATGTATTGACTCAATGTTGTTGACTCATAATTTCCTTCATGGCTGAACAATAAATGCAAACCCAGTCAGTGACACCCACATCCCAAGAAGGAATGAAATGAAAGGTCAATGTATACTCAACAAAATCACCCAATTGCAATAATTAATGGGGGAGCCCTAATTGATTTTCCCTTTCCAAATGGCAGCACAGTGGCACAGTATTGTTGTCTCATAACTCCAATGACCAGGGTTTGATTCCCAGCTTGGGTCACTGTCTGTGTGGAATTTGCACATTCTCCCCATGTCTTCCTGGATTTTCTCTAAGTTCTTCGGTTTCCTCCAACAGTCTGAAAGATGCGCTGATTAAGTGCATTGTCCGTGCTAAATTCTCCCTCAGTGTACCCGAACAGGCGCCAGAGTGTGACAACGAGGGGATTTTCACAGTAACTCCATTGCAGTGTTAATGTAAGCCTACTTGCGACACTAATAAATAAACTTTAACTCACGGTGTTGAGGCCGATTGTCTCCAATCACGATGTTGGCTCAGTTGTAATTGAACTTGGGAGACTTGGGCTTCGGAATTCTCCAGCCATTCACACCAGCAGGATTCTCTGGCAGGTTTCCTGCGGATGTAAGGTGATGTCAATGCTAATTCCCATTGAGAGCAACAGAACCAGAGAATCCCAATGCTAGCAAACACGCCATGTCTCATCAGCAGGAAACATGCAAGACTGGAAAATCTTGTCCTTGTTGTCTACGCAGTCTCATGGTCGGGTAAACTAGCTGAGCCTTTGAAAAATTCCAATTTTGACTGGATTACATGAATCAAGTCTGTCTTTTGTGATAAATGCAAGTATCAGATGTCCCAAAAATCTTCGGGGCATTTGAAAGGCTGGATGAGAAAGAAGTGGAAGCAAAGGCAAGATATTTAAGCATAGATTAGGCAAAAAAAAGTCTGCAGGTCAAGAGGAAGAAAAATCTCAGGAAAAGTAAACCATTCTCCAATTGTGAATTCTGTGAAAAATAATGAGATAGAGTCAGTAGATGGGCCTTGACATAGACAGGAGGCAGGTAATACAGGGTTGGGAATTAGGGTAAACAGGGCAACAGACCTTCATAGTGTTAATGAAAAACATTATAAAATAAAATTAAGAAAGAATGAGGTTGGAGGCTGGAAGTATCATTCTTCATGCATTCACAGCCTTTTGAATATATTAGTTAAGAAGTGTGTGCAGCTCAGCGCAAGTGAATTTTTGCTCTTAATGATTTGCAAATTTGCTCCAGTGTGGTGAGAAATAATTCCGATTGTGCCAAGTGTGTATAATCTTTAGAAGGTCAGCGCTGCCCTTACTAACAGAAGAAGCTGTGTTATAGAAAGGTTTCCTTCAACGCAGATGTCTTTCACACCTGCACACACTGCTCCCGACTCTGGTTTAATTCATTAACCCAATGGTCGCAAAGGCAAACGCACTCCCCTGAGTTTTCACACCACCCCCCCCACCCCGCCACTACAGCTACAAAGCATTCAGACGTTGACCCTGGCGTATACAGGAAGACGGCTCCTCAATGGGAAATTACAGTACCTTCTTCCTTGGGAACCTGACTTGGAAGAGTCGGCCTCCCTATCTGCCTGTCAGCACCACACGAAATTAGCTGACACTGTACACCACGCCTTGCAGGCTGGGACTTGCAGGAGACAGCAAACACTAGGGTGTTTTTTTTTGCTTCTGTATGGTGGGGCCCTGATCCACTCTGAGCCGTACCCCTGGGATATTGTGCTACTTTACAGATTGAATTACCTACATTTCAACGGGGAACAAAATTAGGCTTGAATTCCATTCAGTAGACCTGTCCCTGCTAGGCACATTTCAGTGCTATGACTTGCCCGGTTGACATCCTTGTTTTGAGTTGTGCAGATAGTCCAAATGCATCAGGTTAACCGTTAGCATGCCAGACAGAACGCAACTGCCCTTGTGCTACTCAGCGATTCTCTTTGCCGTAGGCAAGACTCGCACTGTTACAGACGGACATCCTTCAGATCTAACAGATGAGTATTTTTTTGTCCTGTCAATACTTGTAATTCTATGCCTGTCCTCTCATGCTACACACACCAGCATCCAACTCATGCTGACTTGAAATGTCAGCGTGGCTTCCTTGCCAAGAGTCAGAAGACAAGCAATTGCCAAGAAGGGAGTGCCATGCTTGTTTCCGCCATGAACAAAGAACAAACAACAGTACAGTATAGGACCTTCGGCCCTCTAAGCCTTCACTGAAGACACTGTCCTATCTGTATCCCTCTATCCCCAGCTGTTCATGTGCCTATCCAGATAAGTCTTAAATGTTGTGAACATGTCTGCTTCAACAACCTCAGTTGTTGCAGTGCATTGTGTAAAAAGACTTCCTCTGTACATTTCCACTAAGCCTTTCCCCCCTCATCTTGAATTTGTGTTCCTTTGTAATTGTCATTTCTGCCAATGGGAAGAGCTTCCAACTGTTCACCCTGTCCACACCCCTCACAATTTTATAATATTCTATCAGGTCGTCCCTCAGCCTCTGTATTTCCAGGAAGAGCAATCCCAGTTTATTCAATCCTGTGCGTGAGATACTAACTCAGACGCTGTCTGCCTGCTCCAGTCATAGGTGCTGTGAAGCCATTCAAAGAATATGAAAGTGTTCTCTCAGTGCCCATTGCAACAAATTCCACCAAAACACCACATTAACTGATTGTGCGATCTGCTTGCCATTTGGTTAGCACTGCAGCCACACAGCTTCAGAGACCCGGGTTCAATTCCAGCCTCAGGTCACTGTCTTTGCGGAGTTTGCACATTCTCCTTGTGTCAGTGTGGGTTTCCTCTGGGTGCTCTGGTTTCTTCCCACCCTCCAAAGATCTGCAGGTTAGGTGAATTGGCAATGCTAAATTACCCTTTAGTGTGTGGGGGAGGAAGGGGGGTGGCTAGCATAATAAATATGTGGAGTTATGGGAATAGGGCCTCGATGGAATTGTTGTCAGTGCAGGTTTGATGGGCTAAATGGCCTTCTTCTGGGCAGTGGGATTCAATGATTTTATGATGATTCAGTCTCAATACTGCAGACCGAAGGAGCAAAGTAGAAATCAGCTCCGGGTCATTGACCCGACAACTCTGCTTCCACATGCTGTTATGAAAATGATATGTGAGGGTGACTTAGGGTTTAGCATGAATGCCCTTCAGAGCAAATCCCCGTCTGACTTTCACTGTCAATAATTAAACAAGTCACTTGGGTGAGTTACTGAGGAAGGGTCAGCAATCTGCAAAGAGTTGGGGGAAGGATAAGAAAGATATGATTAAGAAGTAGGTGGCAGAGTTCAAGGATGTGTTTAAATGATGGGATATTGTTGAATTTAATGCACGGACTGTTCTGTACTCTTGTCGTTCATACATCATCACAGTCACTTGAATGATTAAATATTTAAACCTCACTTCCTATTATCCGACCATAATTTCATACACTGCTGTTTTCTTTTATTTATGCTATTGTTTGTAAAATATATATAACCATCCAATTGTATCCCATCCTTGGCTATGGAAGCATATTGACATGGAGATAGGTAGCATGGGTATTTGGTACTTTTTTTTATTTATTTGTGGGATTGTGATGGCCTAGTGGTATTATCACTAACCTATTAATCCAGAAACTCAGCTAATGTTCGGGGTTCGAATCCCAACAAGGCAGATGGTACAATTTGAATTCAATAAAGAAAATGTATCTGGAATTAAGAATCTACTGATGACCATGAAACCGTTGTTCATCAATATCCTTAAGGGAAGGAAATCTGCTGTCCTTAGCTGGTCTGGCCTACATGTGACTCCAGATGCTATGCTTATATTAACCTGCACTTAATGCTATCTCCACCCACATTGTCTGCACCTTTAAGATTTGATTTGCTGTAAGGACTCACATTTTAAGCAGTATTCTGTAAACTGAGTGTGTGTCTTTACATGCCCTGTTTGTGATCAGAACTCCCCACTCAATTGATGAAGTACTACCAAGTAAACCTGTTGGATTTTAATCTGGTGTTGAGAGACTTCTGACTGTGTTTACCCCAATCCAATGCTGGCATTTCCTCATCAACATTTATTGCCCATTCCCATGTGTCTGGTAGAGTTTACAGGGTTTGGAATGTACTGTTGAAGGAGCCTTGCTGAGTTGCTACAGTGCATAGAACCCTTACAGTGAAGAAGGAAGCTATTCAGCCCATTAAGTCTGCACCAATCAGAATCCTACACAGACTCCCTATAACCCCATGCATTTAAGCTAACTAGTCTCCCTAATGCTAAGGGGCAATTTAGAATGGCCAATCCACCTAACTTGCACATTTTTGGACTGTGGGAGGAAACAGGAGTAGACACAGGAAGAACATGCTGACTGCACATAAACAGTGACCCAAGCTGGGAATTAAGCCTGGGTCCCTGGCGCCGTGAGGCAGCAGTGCTAACCACTGCGTCACAGTGCCTCTGCATCTTGTTACACGGCAGGCTGATTTTAAATGGTGACTGTCACTCACAATATCGATCCCTTGCTGATGCATCCGGCTATTGAATAATATGGGTTAGCATCGGCAGGACATAAAATGAGCAGGCAGCACATAGTTGGCATGCCGCTTACATTACAATCAATGGACATGAACTAATCACATTGTGGTCCTGTCCTCATTTTCAGGAGTCAAACAACAGGGTGACACAGTGGTTAGCACTGCTGCCTCATGGCACCAGGGACGTGAGTTTGTATTCCCGGCTTGTGTGGACTGTATGGAGTCTGCACATTCTCCCCTCCAGTTCCCTCCGGGTGCTCCGATTTCATAGAACATAGAACATAGAACATTACAGCACAGAATAGGCCCTTCGGCCTTCGATGTTGCACCGACCAATATAAAAAGCAATGCCCCTCCAAACTAAACCATTCCCTTCTCTTCCATATACTTATCAACTAACCTCTTAAACGCCACCAAACTTGGCGCATCTACAACTGCTGCAGGCAGGGCATTCCACTCCCGAACCACCCTTTGGGTAAAGAACCTACCTCTGATATCCGTCCTATAACTATCACCCCTTAATTTAAAGCTGTGTCCCCTCGTGCTAGCTTTCTCCATCCTAGGAAAAAGGCTATCACTGTCCACCCTATCTAAACCTCTAATCATCTTATATGTTTCAATAAGGTCTCCTCTTAGCCGCCTTCTTTCTAACGAAAACAACCTCAAATCCCTCAGCCTCTCTTCATAAGACCTGCCCTCCATACCAGGCAACATCCTGGTAAACCTCCTCTGTACCCTCTCCAATGCCTCCACATCTTTCTTATAATGTGGGGACCAGAACTGCACACAATACTCCAAGTGCGGCCGCACTAGAGTTTTGTACAGTTGCAACATGACGTTGCGGCTCCGAAATTCAATCCCCTACCAATAAAAGCTAAGACTCCGTATGCCTTCTTAACAACCTTATCGACTTGATTGCCAACTTTCAGGGATCTATGCACATATACACCAAGATCCCTCTGTTCGTCAACACTATTAAGAGTCCTACCATTAGCCCTATACTCTACACATTTGTTATTCCTGCCAAAGTGAATTACCTCACACTTTTCCACATTAAACTCCATTTGCCACCTCTCGGCCCAGCTCTGCAACTTGTCCAAGTCTCTCTGCAAACTATAACACCCCTCTTCACTATCTACCACTCCACCGACTTTAGTGTCATCTGCAAATTTACTAATCCATCCTTCAATACCCTCATTCAGATCATTTATAAAAATTACAAACAGCAGGGGCCCCAAAACAGACCCCTGAGGTACACCACTTGTCACCGAACTCCACGATGAATATCTCCCATCAACCACCACCCTCTGTCTTCTATCTGCTAGCCAATTCCTAATCCAATTAGCTAAATCACCCTCTATCCCATACATCTGCATTTTCTGCAGAAGTCTTCCATGGGCCACCTTATCAAACGCCTTACTAAAGTCCATATATACCACATCAACCGCCTTACCCCCATCCACCTCTTTGGTCACTTTTTCAAAAAACTCAATAAGGTTAGTAAGGCACGACCTACCCTTCACAAAACCATGCTGACTATCCCCAATCAATTCATTTCTCTCTAAATAACTATAAATCCTATCCCTAATAATTCTCTCCAATACTTTGCCCACAACAGAAGTAAGACTCACTGGCCTATAATTCCCTGGAAGGTCTCTCTTCCCCTTCTTGAACAATCTTGAATTTCCTCCCACAGTCTGAAAGATGTGCTGGTTAGGGTGCATTGGCCGTGATAAATTCTCCCTCAATGTTACCCAAACAGGCACTGGAGTGTGGAGACTAGGGGATTTTCACAGTAACTTCATTGCTGTGTTAACGTAAGCGTACTTGTGACACTAATAAAACAAAATTAGCCCACTACAGTTATAAGGAAAGATTTGGTATAATGGGATGATGCGTGCTAAAGCAGTAACAGAGGAGATTTGATCAAAGTTTTTAAAATCTTGATATTTTTTGATGGGGGAATAAATAAAAGACTCTTTTCACTGATCTGAACAGCAGAAATGAAGCAATCATCAAGTTTTCGATTTAAGACGGTGAAGGATTTTTGAAGCGCGGAAGGGTTTGCCCTACAATTTATTTTTTCCCCCCGCCTTTTAGCCCTTCACCAGGGTTCCTGAACAATAAAGAAAGGGGTGTTGGCAGAGTGGTAACGTCACTGGACTAATAACTTGAAGGCCCAGGTTAATCCTTTGGAGACACAAGTTCAAATCCCATCACGGCAGCTGGTGGAAGTTAAATTTAATTAATAAATCTGAAATTAATGAAACTGTCATTGATTGTTGTAAAAATCCGCCTCATCCAATAATGAAGGAAATCTGCCATCCTTCTCTGGCCTACTCATGATCCCATGCCAACAGCAATGTGGGTGAACTGTTAGATGCTCTCTAAAATGGTATCAAATCACCATGAAATCTTAAAAGAGTGAAAGCAGATCATTCTAGGCAGTGTAAGCGAGAATGGTAGACCCAGCCCTGTCAACACTGCAAAACCCTCCTTACTAACATGTACTTGTACCAAAATTGGGAGAGTTATCTCACAGTCTGGTCATATTCCCAGAGTCATACCTCACTGATAATGTCCCACACGCCCTAGTATGGGTATATCTTGGCCCACTGGCAAGTGGCAGCACTTCAGTGTACAGTTGGGAGGGAGTCACTTTGGGAGACCTCAATGAAGTCTCATGGTATTAAGTTAAACATGGGCAAGGAAATCTCTTGCTGATTACAACTGATCAACCCACATCTCCACAAAATCATCTGACGGACCAGTACCTCTCCATGTTAAATACCACTTGGAGCATAGACGATGGCCCTGTGGTATTGTCGCTAGAGTACTAAATCGGAACTAATATTCAGGGGACCCAGGTTCGAATCCCGCCAGGGCCATGGTGGAATTTGAATTCAATTAAAAATATCTGCAATTAAGAATCAACTGATGACCATTGTCAATTGTTAGAAAAACCCATCTGGCTCACTATTGTTCATTAGGATAGGAAATCTGCCATTCTTACCCGGCCTCGCCTACGTGTGACTCCAGACCCACAGCAATGTGGTTGACTCTCAACTGCTCTCTGAAATGGTCTTGCAAGCAAGACACTCAGTTCAAAGATGGACAATAAATGCTGGCCAACTAGCATGTCTTATGAATGAATGAAAGAAATAGAACTTGAGAGTAGGCCAAAATAAACACAAAATAATGCAATAGCTGGAATGTGCATTCACACATTCCGATCACCTAACGGACACTTTCAGCAGCTCTCTTGGCCTTCTTTATCCTCACTTACATTCCCTTTGTCCTATTATACACACCTCCACTCACATTGCGTATATCTTTTCTGATTTTATTTGCTCTTAGTTCTGACAAAGAATCATCCATACTCGAAACATTGGCTCTATTCTCTCCACACAGATGCTGTCAGATCAGGGGAGATTTTCCACTATTTTCTGCTTTTGTTTGAAGCAGGCCATCCAGTCCTACAAGGCTGCTCTGCCCTTCATAGTCTTAACTTTACATTGCCACTTGCCCTCCCTCCATAATCCTTCACGTCCTTATCAATCAAAAATCTGTTTAACTCACCTCCAATAAATTCAATGACCCAAACCTCATTGGAAGAGAATTCCACACACCAATGACCTTTTGAGAGAGAAAAGATTCTCCTAATCTCTTCCTTAAACCTTAGACCTCTTATTCTTAAATTGTGTCCCCTAATTCCAGACTCTGCCACAAGTGGAAACATCTTCCAAGTATCTACCCTGTCAGATCCTAGCAGGATCTTATATCTTTCAATCTGATCACCTTTCATTCTTTTGAACTCCAATGCCTATAAGCCCAATTTGCTCAACCTTCTCAAGTTAAGGCCCTCATCCCAAATGAACCTTCTCAAATGTAACAAAGGGTGGGATTTTACAGCCTCGCTCAACCTGTGGTGGCAAAATCTTGCCCGAAGTCACAGACCTTCTATGGTTCCCCCCTCGCCCAGTCCAATTCCCGTGATGGACAGGGCAGTAAAATTCCAGCTTATTTTTTTTCAACTAAAGAGACCAAAATGCTACTAAGTATTTCAGATATTGTCTCACCAATGGCCTGTAAAGCTGATGTGAAGCCTGTCTACTTTTATATTCCATTACAATAAATGCCAACATTCCATCTGCATTCCAGATCACTTGCTCAGAGTGGCGAGGGCACAGAGTGTGCTCTGGGTGCAGGACCTTTTTTTTTAATTCATTCATGGACATCGCTGGTTTGGCCAGCACTTATTGCCCACCCGAACTGCCCTTGAACTGTATGTCTTGCTTGGTTATTTCAGGGAACATTTTAAGTGTCAAGCATTGTCCATCACCAAGAACAGCTCAGTAGAGCCACTACTGACCAAGCTGACCAAATCCTGAAAGACGTAGGGTGGGATTTTTTGATCCTGCTGACGTCCGGGGTTGTCCAGTTCTGCTGAAAGTTAATGGACTTCTGGCTGCCTAGCGCATACCCCGCGGTGGATCCTACCATAGAGGGGTGAGAAAATCCCAGCCAGAGCCCGTAGGCCAGATCTGTGGGAGGTGGTGAGGAAGTCAACAAGAGGGAGGCTTGACCCTGTCCTCATCAAAATGTCACAGGTCTTTCTTGGCAGTATTGGTAGGAGTGACCACCACACAGTCCCTGTGCAGACAAAGTCCCATCTTTATACAGTGGGTACCCTTCATCATGTTGGGAGCCACAACCACTATGTCAAAAAGAATAGATTCTGAACAGATCTAACAACTCAAAATTGGGTATCCGTGAGGCACTGAGGTAACAGCAGAATTGTGCACAACCACAATATGTAACCTAACAGTCCTGCATATTCCACCCTCCACCTCCCACCCCCACCATTACCACAAAGCCCTGGTTCAAAGATTGCAGGAGGGCATGCAGGAGCAGCACCAGGCATACATAAACATGAGGTGTCAACCTGGTGAAGCTACATAACAGGACTACTTGCATGTGAAAGTAGCATTCATTGGGCAACGCACCCACCACAACCAATGGATCAATTTTAAGCTCTGCAGTCCTGTCATTTTCAGCCTAGTATGATGCTGGAGAATTAAACAACTCAATGGAGGAGGAAGAAGAGGCACAAAAATTTCCAAGCTCAATGATGGAGGAGCCCAGCACATCAGTGCAAAAGATGAGTCTGAAGCATTTGCAATAATCTTTAGCCAGAAGGGTGAGTGGATGATCCATCTCGGCGTCCTCTGGAGGTCTCCAATAATATGGGGCAGCACAGCGATTAGCACTGCTGCCTCACAGAGCCAGGTACCCAGATTTGATTCCCGGCTTGGGTCACTGTCTGTGCAGAATCTGCATGTTCTCCCCATGTCTGCGTGGGTTTACTCTGGGGTGCTCCAGTTTCCTTCCACAGTGTGCAAATTAGGTGGATTGACCATTCTAAATTGACCCTAGTGTCAGGGAGATTAGCAGGGTAAATACATGGGTTACAGAGATAGGGCCCGAGTGGGATTGTTGTCAGTGCTGACTCGATGGGCCGAATGGCATCCTTTTGCACTGTAGAGATTCTATGATTCTAAACACAGATATCACTCTTCAGCCAATTCAATTCAGTCCACATGATATCAGGAAACAGATGAAAGCACTGGATACTGCAGTATGGGCCTGGAACAACATTCCGGAAATAATAGCGACGACTTGTATTGCAGAACTATCTGTGTCCCTAGTCAAGCTTTTCCAGTACAGCTACAAAACTGGCATCTAGCTCATTAAATCCGACATTGTGATAATTTGAGATTCATGCCAGAGACATAAGCACATAAATTGAGATTGACTACTTTGGGGGAGGCAACAGCCTTGTGGTATTGTTGCTTGTCTATTAATCCAGAAATTCAGCTCATGTTTTGGGGACCCGAGTTCGAATCCCATCACGGCCAATGGTAAAATTTGAATTCAAGAAAAAAAATCTGGAATTAAGAATCTACTGACAACCATGAAATTGTTGCTGATTGCTGGAAAACCCATCTGGTTCACTAATGTCCATTGGGGAAAGAAATCTGCCATTCTTGCCTGGTCTGAGCTACATGTGACTCCAGAGCCTAGCAAGCCATTCCCTAGTTTCAAAGACAATTAGGGATGGACAATAAATGCTGGATAAAGCAAATTACTGCAGATGCTGGAAGCTAAAAAAGTGCTTGAAAATCTCAGCAGGTCTGAGAACATCTGTAAGGAGAATAAAGAGCTGATGTTTTGAATCCAGATGACCTTTTGTCAAATAAATGCTGGCCAGCCAGTGATGCCAATGTCCCCTGAATGAATAAAAAAAAGTGAAGGAGCCTCGCACTTTTGGAAGCGCCATCATTTGAAAAAGAATAAAGTAAATTAAAGCAGAGGAACAGACCCTTCAACAGTCCAAGCCTGCACCAACCATGCTGCTTATTTGAACTAAAACTTTTACTGGGGACTATATCCCTCTATTCCCATCCTATTCATGTATTTGTCAAGATGCACTTTAAAAGTCTCAATCGCATCTGCTTCCACTATCACCTCTGGCAGCGAGTTCCAAGGATCCACTACCCTCTGTGTAAAAAACCTGCCTCATACATCTCCTTTAAACATTGCCCCTCGCACTTTAACCCAATGGCCCCCTAGTAATTAACTCTTCCAACCTGGTAAAAAGCTTCTGACTATCCATTCTGTCCATGCACCTCATAATCTAGTAGGTCACACCTCAACCTCTGTCGTTCCAGTGAGAACAAACCAAGTTTCTCCAATCTTACCACTTTTGGATAAGGGATTAAGCTGCAGGTCCCTCTCAGGTGCCTGTATCATGTTCCATGCTGGTCTTTGGAAGAGGAGCAGGGGAGTTATCTGTGGCGCCTAGGCCAATATTTATCTCTCAACTAACGTCACTGGAACTAAGTTCTTGGAAACCATTATAAAACTGTTTGCAGCAACTGGCTTTGCACAGCTTGTCTGTCACATTTTCTGCATTGCAACACTGACTACACTAAGTAACAAGCTTCGGGGTGCCCTGAGGTCATTGAATGGGTGATACAAATTCCGGTTCGTTCTTGGGGGAAATATTTGGATTCTCACTCTGAAAGTGCCCATGAAAAGCCCATTCTGAGGTTGGCACTGAAGAAGAGACTGGGGTCCAGTTTGGGCCGCTTACGAGACATCCAGCCCATGTTGTAGCTATGTGGCAACTCTCAACACTGCAAAAATAAAACTATATCTAATTTTCCAGCATGTTTGTCCCCTACTGTGAGCGATAACTTGAGGCAGGATCCAATTTGTTGTGAATAAATGGAAGATTTATTGGGAAAACGCACCGGGATAGTCACAGATCTTAGCAGCCGCTGCACAACACTGGTATTGCCCATCAGTTGACTTACAGGAGAAGGGAGCAAAGGTTCCCATTCCCATACTGTATGCGCAGAAAGAGTTACTTTCCAGATACGTATCCAACTCTCAGTGAGTTACACTGGATCACACCTCCACATGATTTTTGTTAACAGCGTACGGATGTGATCAGGAGTCAGAAGCTTTGGCTAGTTTTCCCCCACTGAACTCAGGGAGTGTGACAACTCAGAGGTTTTCACAGTAACTTCATTGCAGTGTTAACGTGAGCTTACTTGTGACTAATAAATAAACTTTTACTTTTAAAATCGCATTCGTAAGATCACTTGCAATGCCTAAAATTTATTCTCCAGTCTCTGGTGTAGGGCTTGAACATTGGAGAGAGCTATCAACCAAGCCAACGGCTGTCACCTTAACCGTATCATTCTGCATTTCAACGGAATGTCTTTTTCAAAGAGCTTGTCCTTGGAAAGGCTGGGATGTTAATTCAGCAGGACTGCAACCTGATTAACAATCTCTTAAAAAGCTCACAAACAACTGCCGGGATTCAGTTCACAGCTACCTTGTCTGGGAATCCAGTCAAAACCCTTGATAAGCACTGTATTTGTAAGAATATACCGTCTACCTAGCTCGCAACTACTATTCCTACTCTCCAACTCATTTGTTCTTGTGCAGGTCCTCATGCAACTACTAAGGAATTCACAGAATCATAGAAAGAAGTTATAGAAGGGTAGCATGGTAGCACAGTGGTCAGCACTGCTGCTTCACAGCTCTAGGGACCTGGGTCCCATTCCTGGTTCGGGTCACTGTCTGGGTGGAGTTTGCACATTCTTCTCGTGTCTGTGTGTGTTCCTCCAGGTGCTCCGGTTTTCTCCCACAGTCCAAAGACATGCAGGTTGATTGGCCGTGCTAAGAAATTGCCCCTTAATGCCCAGAAATGCATAGGTTAGAGGAATTCGTGGGTATAATATGTAGGGATATTGGGAGTAGGGCCTGGGTGGGATTGTATTCGGTGCAGACTCGATGGGATGAAGGCCCTCTTTCTGCATTGTCGGGTTCTATGATCTATGTCTCACAACACCAGGTTAAAGTCCAACAGGTTTATTTGGTAGCATGAACTTTCGGAGCGCTGCCCCTTGATTAGATGAGTGAATGAATAGAATCCTACAGTGCAGAGAGAGGCCATTCGGCCCATTGAGGCTGTACCGATACATCCCACCAAGGCCCTATCCCCATAACCGCATGCACTTAGCCAAGCCTTAAGGCCTACAGAGTATTTTGTGCTATGCTTCACATTCTCTTCTCTTGATTCATCATGAGGTATGGAAGTTGCATCTGTTGTGTGACAATGAACAGGCTTTATTTCTGGAGATTCTTTTCTAGAATACAACTGACCTTGTTTTAACCCATTGTGGTGCCAATGCAGCATCCAAAGTCAGAACCACAGGACGAAGAAGAAAGTTGTGCTGGTTAGGTGCCCGAACAGGTGCTGGAGCATGGCGACTAGATTTTGTTGTAGTGTTAATGTAAGCCTAATTGTGACATAAATAAATAAGCTTTAAACCTCTTTCTTGTATTGATACATCTTTGTGATTCTAATAAGTAACTTCCTCCCACGAAAGGAGGAAGGAAGATAGAGAGCAGTTTAGAGAGAGAATTCTAGAGCTTAGGGTGTATGAGTAACTGAAGGCACATCAATGATTTAGACACCAGAATTAGAGGAGTGCTGAGATCTTGGACAGTTGTGTAGCTGGAAAGGATTACAGAAATAGGTGATGATGAGGCCACAGGGATTTGGAAATGAGGATGTGAATTTTAAATTGAGGAGCTACTTAAACAGGAGGCAGTGTAGGTTTGGAAACCAAATTTGCTGCAAAGTAGAAAGTGAGTTTTGGAAGAAATGAAGTTTATCCACAGGATAGAATGTGGGTGGTTGGAGGGAAATGCATTGGAATAGTTGGGTCTAAAGATAACAAAGGCATGCATGAAGGCTTCAGCAGAAGATGTGCCACAAAGGGCAGGCTTAGATAGCATATTGGAGTGTGGGTAATCCTAGTGGTGGGGTGGTCAAATGTTACCTCAGGGTGCAGTGTGGCATCAAGGTTGCAAACAATCCAAGAGAATGGGCAGAAAGGGATGGAGTCAGCATGTAGCCAAGGAGCAGAATTTGTTGCAGACGAGATCTTGCCAGTCCACCCGTATCAGTCAGTAAGAAGGCCTCAGCCATTCAAAGGACTGGGCCTTGTTTCCACAGTGACAACAAGCTGTATTCCCAGAAAGGACATTGCGGTCAATAGTTCCTGGATCGTGCTCCCGGTCAATAGTTCCTGGATCACAATCAAATTGGGCAACGTGGGGATTGATCCACAGCTAGACCTGTCCGGTGTGGGAGGAGGAGTGTGGAAACAAGAGGGAGGCAGTGCCCTAAATGACCCTCTCTCCGTACTTCTGCACACTGTTCCTGCTTGTTCCACAAAAATATAACCCTTTAGACACTTGGTGAGAGCATTCAGCACCAAAAGACATATGTTATAGGAACCCAAAGAGATGTTTTTATGGTCTAGCCACCCAAGGGAAGACTTTGAACAGCTGTGGCCAGAACATCAGCATTATCTTATCTGAAGAAGGATGTCTTGCTATAGAGTGATTACAGTGAAAGTTTACCAGGCTGATTCCTGGGATGAGATGTCTGCCATATGAGGAGAGACTAAGTCAGTTCAGATTATACTCATTGGAGGTTAGTGAGAGGAGATCTGATAGAAACTTATAAAATGCCATTAGGATTGGACAGGGTTGATTCAAAAAGAATGTTCCCCATGGTGGGGACTCCAGAATTAGGGATTATAGTTTGAGGATAAGGGGCTGAGGTGAGGAGAAATTTCTTCACTCAGAGAATGGTGAATGTGTGGAATTTATTACCACAGAATGTAGTTGAGGCTAAAACATTGTGTGAATTCAAGAAGAAATTAGACATAGCTCTTGGTCTAAAGGGATTGAAGGATATGGGGGGGAAGGTGGGATCAGGATATTGAATTTGATGATCAGCCATGATCAAAATGAATGGTGGGGCAGGCTCGAAGGGCTGAATGGTCTACTCCTGCTTCTAGTTTCTATGACTTTGGGAGTTAATTCATTTCTTCCTGCAAAATTAAATCCTGAAAAGAGTAATTCATGACAATGTTCCTGATAAGATTAATGCAGTCGCAAGCTGTTTCTCCTGTTATCAGTGAGGAGGTTGTTAAGTCTGTAACTTTTTCAAGGGCTGATTGGAATGTCTTGGGAAAAAAACATTGCCCCCAGATGATAAAATAGAAACAAAGCAGCTTTCAGATAGTTAAACTCTTGTGACATTGTTTTGCTCCGTAGCTCTTCCCTGTTTCTCTGAATTGGGCATCCATTTTCTCCTTGAGGAACCTTGCGATCATTTTCTCTGTAACAATCACAAGTTGTCATTGATTTTTCAACACTGAACCCTATCAATCTGTTGATTACCTTTAAAAGATTCGAGAAAAAGCCAGAACTGCTTTATGATTAGAGATGGGGGAGTTCCCTTTAACTAATTTAGTTGGCACGATGGCATAGTGGTTAGTACTGCTGTCTCACAGCGCCAGGGACCCAGTTCAATTTCCCTCTTGGGTCACAATCTGTGTGGAGACTGCAGGTTCTCCCGGTATCTGCATGGATTTCCTCCGGGTGCTCCAGTTTCCTCCCACACTCCAAAGATGTGCAAGTTAGATTGATTGGACATCCTAAATTAATCCTTATTGTCCCAAGATGTGATCGGTTAGAAGGATTCTAACTAAGGTAAGGGTAACTAAGCGGGGATACAGCCCGCATGGAATTACTGTCAGTGCAGAGTCGATGGGCCAAATGGCCTCCTTCCGCGCTGTAGGGTTTCTATGAGTATGGTCACTATGAACTGCAGTATTAAGCTGCACAGTGGTTAGCACTGCTGCCCCACAGTGCCAGTGGACCTGGGTTCAATTCCCGGTTTGGGTCATTATCTGTGTGGACTCTGCACATTCTCCCTGTGTCTGTGTGGGTTTCCTCCGGGTGCTCCAGTTTCCTCCCACAGTCTGAAAGACATGCTGGTTAGGTGCATTGGCCATGCTAAATTCTCCCTCAGTGTATCTGAACAGACGCCAGAGCGTGGCAACTAGGGGATTTTCACAGTAACTTCACCGCAGTGTTAACGTAAATCTACTTGTGCCAGTAAAAAATAAACTTTAAACTTTAAGTCGAACCAGCTTGGACAGCCCCCAGGTTTGACTTTCAGTCTAACTGATTTCAAGGTAAGTTCCAAAAATTGGCTTCTGCCATCAGAAGATGTTTTTTTGATTGTGATTGCTGTGTATCTGGCTGACTGTGAGGAATACCCAACCGGGCACAGTGCTGAAAACTTGCTGTTGTCAGTCACAGGGGCACCGTGCGCAGAGCGGCTAATAGATTTTTAAGGGCTGTGGGCTATACCCTGGCTGTGCCAGCCTTTATTGCCTATCTCCGACTACCCTCCATTTTAGACGGTGTTTCAGTCAATCACATTGCTGTGGCTCTGGAGTCACATGTAGGCCAGACCAGGTAAGGATTTCCTTCCCTAAAAGACATTAGTGAACCAGATGGGTTTTTCCGACAATCGTTTCATGGTCACCATTTGGCTTATAATTCCAAAATCTTATTAAATATCCATCAACTGAAAATAATCAATTGCTGTGGTGGGATGTGAACCCAAAGCATTCTTCTGTCTAACTTTCAGTGTGGGGTGAACTGGTTGGGAGCCACCCTGAGAGGGCGGTCAACATTTGGAGTGTTGAGCAAGTGGACTGAATAAAGACCAGTGTTCCCTGATGCCTGGCTGTGGAGTAGTTCTTGAGGAGATACCTGAGTACTAACAGATTTCACGATGATTTTGATGGATCATGATTTCCAGCTTGCAAGAATCTTCAGCAAGAATTCCTGTAGCTGGATAACACCTGGATAAACAAATTCAAAGATAGAGGTTCAAGATGAATTTGGAAATGTAGGTCAAAAATCTCCGCCTTCGTGCGGGGGTTGGGATTCTCCACTGGAGTGAACAGAGTATGTTTGGAAAGTCAAATTTTCCATTCTCACTTATAGTAGGAGGGAGGATCCTGCCCCAATCTAATGTTCAAATAGATTCTGTAAGTGTTTGAGCTTCAGTTATAGTCTCAGCAATTTGGTCATTGTAATCACACACCAGGATCCGTTATTGTACACATGATAAGGCAATTTCATTAACTGACTGACACCATAGAACCATGGGCATGTTATGGTGAGGCCATTCAGCCCACCATGTGTGCACCGGCCAAAGCAAAAGAAAAAATAAAGTAGGTGCTCATTTTAATCCCATTTTCCAGCACCTTGTCCATAGCCTTAGAGGTTCCAGCCTTTCAAATACAGATCCAGATATCTTTTAAATGAGCATTTCAGACTCAATCACCAATATAGGCAGTGAATTCCAGATGCTCACCACCATCTGGGTGAAAATGTTTTTTCCTCATGTCCCTGCTAATCCTTCCACTAATCACCTTAAATCAATGCTCCCTGCTAACTGACCCTCCTCAATGAGGGCAAATGGATCTTTCCTGTCTACCCTTCCTTGGCCCCTCAAATCACATACACCTCCATTAGGTCACCCCTCCGAGCCCTCTGTTTGAAGGCAAACAATCCTAGCCTACCCACTCTTTCTCACAGCTGCAACCTGACCCATTCCAGAGGGAAAAACAGTTTGGATCAGTATTCTTACTTCCCCCTTTTACTGCTTTTTTTTCCCTAATTGGACATTTGAGAACTATTAGAGATCGAAAGTTATTATGTGTCTGGGGTGTAGCCCCTTTAAGAGGATGGGTAAGGTGATCCAGGGGCATGGGGTGACCTGCCGGGGAACTGCCCTGTAGTTACTTGAGAATAGGCGTGCAAGGAGTGCAGTCATCAGTAAACACTATGGCTTGTCTTCCATGTGAGTTCTTTGGAGCTACACCACCCCACACACCTCCCAGGTAGTTCCAGACTCAACAAAGTTGTATGAAGTGGAGTATAAGATAATACTAGATATTTTCTCAATAGGCTATAAATATGGGGGGAGGGGCATTGTGGCACAACAATTAGTACTGCTGCGTTACAGTGCTGGGGATCCAGGTCCAATTCCAGCCTCGGGCGATTGTGCAGAGTTTGCGTGTGTCTGCATGGGTTTCCTCCCATGCTCCAAAAGATGAGCTGGTTAGGTTGATTGGCCATGCTAAATTGCCCCTCAGTGCCCCAAAATGTGTAGATTAAAGGGATTAGCATGGCATTACAGGGATAGGGCCTGGGTGGGATTGTTGTAGGTGCAGTCTTGATGGGCTGAATGGCCTTTTTCTGTAGAGATTCTATGTTCTGAGATTTTTGAGGGTTGTGATTGACTCAGAATGTAGACAATTGGATGCAAATGATGATAGGTTAATGGGGATGAAGGGAAGAGATTAAATAATGCTGTATTTATTAGCACAACAATCAGTAGGTTAGTTCTGCAGATGGAAAAAATGGTGGAGCGATTGAACTGTCTGTCAGTTTTCTGACTTACCAGTAACAATAAGCAAAGATTGATGCTGTTTGCAAGTTTTCAATACCATACCATGGAATGTCTTTTTGCCAATGTGCAACTGGATTGGATCAATGCCCAGAGCATGGCAACCCCTGACTTTGATCTCAGGAGATGTATGTGATGGTAACCTCTGCTGTAATCTGTCACGTCCTTCATTACATTTGGGACTGATGGGTGGCACAGGGCCACAGTGGTTAGCACTGCTGCCTCACAGTGCCAGGGTCTTAGATTCAACTCCGGACTCCATGGGACATCACACACTCCCCAATCTTCCAGTCTATTCTGAATACCACTACTGAGAATCCTTATTGCCCAACACAAGACAGAGCTTGTTGCAGGGAGCATTGGACATAATACATATCTTCCAACCTTCTAAAAATTTGATCATGGGATCGAGGTGACACCGGCAAGGGCAACATATGTTGTCCATCCATCCCTAATTGCCTCTGAACTGAGTGATCCTTTGGGTGATGTGAGTCTAGAGTCACATGTAGATGGCAGATTTTCATTAAATGGGTTTACAAAACTAATAGTTCCATCATCATTATTACAGACAAATTAGTGGTATTATCACTAGATTGGTAACTCACAGACCAAGGTAATGTTCTGAGGATTCGGATTCGAATCCCAACATGGCAGATGGTAAAATTTGAATTCAGCAAATTTGATTTGATTTGATTTATTATTGTCATGTGTATTAATATACAGTGAAAAGAATTGTTCCCTGCACACTATATAGACAAAGCATACCATTCATAGAGAAGGAAATAGCTAGGTTATAGAGTCATGGCCATTTTGTGTAGAGAAAGATCGATGTAATATGAGGTAGGTCCAGCTAAAAATCTGATGGCAGCAGGGAAGAAACTGTTCTTGAGTCGGTTGGTGTGAGACCTCAGATTTTTATATCTTTTCCCCGATGGAAGAAGGTGGGAGAGAGAATGTCTGTGGGGTCTTTAATTATGCTGACTGCTTTTCCAAGGCAGCAGGAAGTGTAGACAGAGTCAATGGATGGGAGGGGGCTGGTTTGCATGGTTTACATTCATGATTCTCTGTAGTTTCTTGTGGTCTTGGACAGAGCAGGAGGCACACCAAACTGTGATACAACCAGAAAAAATGCATTCTACGATGCATCTGTAAACATTGGTAGAGTCATAGCGGCCATGCCAAATTTCCTTAGTCTTCTTTACAGAGGAGATGTCAGGGGTTTTTCACTCAGAGGGTGATGGATGAATGGAATGGCTGCCATCGGAGGTGGTGGAGGTGAACTCATTGGGGTCTTTTAAGAGACTTCTGAATGAGCACATGGGATTTAATGGGATTGAAGGTTATAGATAGGCTTGGTAGGTAGGGATATGACTGGTGCAACTTGTGGGCTGAAGGGCCTGTTTGAGCTGTAGTATTCTATGTTCTGAGAAATTAGAGGCATTGGTTGACTTTCCTAATTATAGTGTTGGCAGGGGGTGACCAGGACAGGTTGTTGCTGATCTAGACACCTAAAAATCTGAAGCTCTTGACCACTTCTGTTTCATTCCCATTGATGTAGACAGAGACATGTCCTCCACTTCTACCTTAAAAGTCCAATGATGAAAACCATTATCGACTGTTGTAAAAACCCATCTTATTCACTAGTGCTCTTTGAGGAAGGAAATCTGCCGTCCTTACTCGGTCTGGCCTATATGTGACTCCAGACCTACAACGATGTGGTTGACTCTTAAATGTTCTCTGAAGTGGAAGGCAATTAGGGAGGGGCAATAAATGCTCCTCCAGACAGTGACAAGACCCACATCCCATAAAATGAATTTTAAGAAACTGAATGTGAATCCTACCAACCGCTGTGGTGGGATTCGAACCCATGCATTAAACTGGGCTCTGGGTTAATAGCCCACTGAAATTATCACTACATCACTCTCTATTCCTGGTGTACTTCACTCCTTATCACTATGATATCCTGCCTCCTGGAAGTTTCCTTCAATTTAATCCACAAATCTTTGGTTTCCGGTTTCTCAATGTCAGCCTTAATCCATTTCCAAATGTGGTGAAGGACAAAGGCTCCGGATAAAAATGCGAATGACTAGGATTCTTTATTCCTTCAGCAGACACGTTTGCAACTCTACATTCTTCCCAATGGGAATCACTTAGATGAATAGAATTTAAGTCAATGGACACAAAAGACTGAAAAAAAATGATGAGAAGGCAAAAGAGATCAGGGAATAATGCTCAGGTAACGGCAAACTTGTTTTTCCAACATGTAGGCGATTGGAGTGAGGAAAGAATTAGGACAAAAGAGTTGCACGGATCTGAGATCTTTAAGAATGAGTTCGAGTTGGAAGGCAATGTGATTTAAGCTTTGATACAACCAGAATGCAGGAGGAACCCATAGGAAGGTCTCTTTCCAGTTTAGCAGGAACAAGAGAGAGAAATATAGAGGTTAATGATGCTATGGGATGTCAAGTTTTAAAGTTTATTAGTGTCGCAAGTTGGCTTACACTAACACTGCAACGAAGTTACTGTGAAAATCCCCCAGTCGTTACACTCCGGCATCTGTTCAAGTACACTGAGGGAAAAATTTAGCTTGGCCAGTCCACCTAACCAGCACATTTTTCAGACTGTTGGAAGAAACTGGAGGAAACCCACACAGACATGGGGAGAACTCTGTACAGGCAGTGACCCAAGCCAGGAATCTAACCTGGGTCCCTGGCACCATGAGGCAGCACACTAACCACTGTGCCATCGAGCTTTAACAGTAAAAGGGCCCTCTGCTCTTCTTCTCGTTTAAAGCCATTGAGAGCCTTGCAGGCTTCCAGTTTGTGGTCGACTCCCATTGCCAAGCAGGAGGTTCGCACCAACAACCGCAAAGACAATTCCTTTTCTTATTCTTAACACAGCAGGATCTGACATAGCAGGCCGTTGATGGGACACCACTCTCAAAGTCAAAAAGGGGAAAAAAAAGGTATTTCCCAGGATCGTGCTTAGTCTTCTTAGAAACAGGAATAAAGAATATCCTTGGGAGTTTTCCTTGCAGTCAATAAATCATGTGGCTAGAAAGCTCTCCTTTGTGTACTTCATTTCAATTCCTTTGCTAATGCCAATTTGTAGTTTCCAAAAACAAAAATGGAGCCACAAGAGCCTTCACTGAATCAGGAATCAGAGGCACTTCCTTTGGCAGAGGTTTGGGGTAGAGATACCCGGCCAGAGAAATGTTCTGATGGATTTATGAAGATCTTTTTTACACAGAAACCTTTGTGCGCCCTTATGCCTGCTCGCTACTGAAACCAATGAAACCGTGTTACCAATGAACATTAGCTTGGAGGATTCTACTCATTTGTAATTCTCCTGTCTGCAAACTGTAGTAAAACTTTTTCACAAGGGCAATATGTAAATAGGCAGATCACTGTGAAATACAAGGATAAGCTGTATGGGTTAAATGTAGATCAAATATAATTAAATGTTTGATCATGTTGCCAATAAGTGCAATTATTATTCACATGACCCATCCAGCGTGCCATAGTCATGTAACCTCTGCCACGAGGGATTCCCTGCAGGTGCCCATCTTGTGTTCGGTTCCATGTAGACGTCACACCAGAAAATCTTTTGGGTGTGTTCTTACCGGCATTTCACACCATGGGGTCGAAGAATTTGGAACACAGCCAAATCTCCGTTCACTGCAGCGGGATGGGGAAAATCCCATAGCATGGACCATGGTAATATTCCAGTCTGTATTCTTTGAGCATGTAACAATGAGTTTTAAGCGCAGAGCTAAATAGCGGCACATTTTCGCTTAAAAACACTGGTTGGAATTTTACCAACTCGCCTAGCAGGGGAATCAGAGTAAGTGAGGGGATGGAGCTTGGAAAGGTCCATTAATCTCAGGCAAGATTTTACCATTTTGGGGCGAGCAAGGCCATAAAATCCTGCCACTATCTCCATACTTTCAGCACTTACATGGATAAACAGCCATTCCAAAACACATAATGCAATTCTAATTCCACCCAGTTGGATCCCTCGACCAAAGGTTGTATGTATTAAGGTTACTCCTGGCTACCACACAAGCAAAATAAACTGGCAAATAACTCGGCCTTCAGTTGCCAATTCCAGAGAGAGAAGATGTTGATGTGAATTAATTTTATTCCCCCCTCCTCCTCTCCTGAAAGTATGGGAAATAATTTTGACTTTGAGCAATAATGATATTGATTCAGCTGCACTGTATACACAAACGTCAATGAAAATCGTGAGAGATGATCCAGAGTTAAAATTCTCACCTTTTGACCATTGCTGGCACAGAATTTTCCACCATTGCGTTCTTTGATGCATGTCAGAATGGCACAGCAGAAAAAGTACAACACAATGTGGATGGAAATATGAACAGTCAATGGGATTTTACCACCTTGCTCAGCCGAGGGTTGCAAAGTCTCACCCGAGGACAAAGGAGAATTCCGTTCTGCGAGCCAATTCCGGGGCAGACGTGGCGATAAAATTTCAGCAAGTATCTGCCCGATTATTCCATATATATAGGCAGGCATGGTGGCAGAGTGGTTAACATTGCTGATTCACAGCGTCAGGGACCTGGGTTTGATTCCCGACTTAGGTCACTGTCTGTCCAGAGTCTGCACGCTCACGCTGTGTTTGCGTGGGTTTCCTTCGGATGCTCCGGTTTCCTCCCACAGTCCGAAAGATGTGCTGGTTAGGTGCACTGTCCATGCTAAATTCTCCCTCTGTTTTCCCGAGTGGAATTTGATGACTACAGGATTTTCACAGTAACATCATTGCAGTCTTAATGTAAGCCTACTCGTGATACTAATAAATACACTTTAAATACTCCAAGTATTTGGATCCAAGTAGCCATTCTAGAGATGTAAGCCCAAACAGCAAAAGGCTTGCGAGTTATTTTACTCTTAGAGTTTGTCATCCGTGGAATAATAAATAAGATATCCTCGCACATCAGGTGGTAGGAGCAACAAACTGTGGAGAATTACCTTCTACCAAACTGCATCCCTGTCCCTGAGGCCAACTGGATTCCACCAATAATTATGTCAGCTGCAGTCAATTAACATACACACCCTGCAATGATTTACCTCAGGAGAATTTGTGTACATAATTCACATTACTGCATAAGACTCCATGATATCCACTTGGCAACTGTAGCAACTTTGACAAATTGACATAATTTCTTACTGACAGTAACTAATATGCTGGACAGGGGAACCTCAAAAGTACCTCAGCCCATGTTCTGCAGACTAACTGTCCTGACAAAGCAAGGCCTGGCTCTGTGCTACCCACAAGTAAGAAGTCTCACAACGATCAGGTTAAAGTCCAACAGGTTTATCTGGTAGCAAAAGCCACTAGCTTTCGGGCCTCTGACCCTTCGTCGGGTGAGTGGAGAGTTCTGAACACAGACAGGGAATGTAAAGATACACACTAAGTTTACAGAATACTGATTAGAATGCGAGTTTTTACAGTTAATCAAGTCTTAAAGGTGCAAAAAATGTGAGTGGAGTTAGCATTAAGCATAGGTTAAAGAGATGTGTATTGTCTCCAGACAGGACAGTTAGTGAGATTTTACCAGTCACGAGAACAACACAACTGGCCCAGGCAAGTCATGGGGGTTACAGATAGTGCGACGTGAACCCAAGATCCTGGTTGAGGCCGTCCTCAGGTGTGCGGAACTTGGCTATCAGCTTCTGCTCAGCGACTCTACGTTGTCATGTGTCGTGAAGGTCGCCTTGGAGAACATTTACCCAAAGATCAAAGGCCGAATGCCCATTAGGAAAGGAAATCTGCCACTTTTACCCGGTGCAGCCTACAGTTGACATCTCACTCAAGGGAATGTCATTAACTCTTAACTACCCTCTGAAATTTCCTCGCAGGCCATTCCGTGGTAACAAACTACTGCACAAAATTTGAAGAACTCCCTTCCTGGCCAAAATATGGGTGTACCCACACTGCAGGGATTGCAGTGAGTTTCAAGGGTTATTAGAGACAAGCTGCCCATGTCAGTGACACCCACATTCCAGAACTGATTGAAACAAAGAGCCTTCAACTTATAGGGTGTAGAAGAGACCCTTGCTCTTGGGGAAGAGTGGGCATGGTTGTGGTAGATGTATAATACTGATCCATTAAACTAGCTGCCCCTCCACATGACTTTGACCATTGCGTGATAAAGATACAGTACAGAGTTGCACAAACTACGCAGAGCTGGAGCAGGGAAGTGCCAAGTTTCAAGCTCAGGTTGTGCGGAGGTACCTGGTTTTAGCCGGTCACAAGAACAACACGACTGGCCACAGCATCCCTGGGATAGTGACAGAGGAATATCATAGAATCCCTCCAGTGCAGAAAGAGGCCATTCAGCCCCACCACCCACAATCCCACCCAGGCCCTATCCCATAGCCCCATCTATTGATCCTGCTAGTTCCCCTGACACTAGGATCAATTTATCATGTCCAATCAACCTAACCCGCACACGTTTGGACGATGAAACGAATCAGGAGGATCCTGAGGAAACCCACTCAGATACGGGGAGTCCACACAGACAGTGACCCAATCCAGGAATCAAACCTGGGTCTCTGGCCCTGAGGCAGCAGGGTTAACCACTAAACCACCTCTCAGGGAGTTCATATTCATGCAGGCCAATTTCAATTACCTGATTAAAATAATTACACATTTTCTTTCTTCAGTGGTGGGTCAATGATGTTTGGTGCCTTTACAGTAAGGTACCAGGCCTGACATTGAGATGTGCGCTGTCAAACCCACCCCACTACTGAATGTGATGCAAACTCCCCAGGCGCATGTGCTGAAGATGGAGGATATGGAATGATATCCAACCGCAGTGGCAAACACTCCTTGTCCTCACCATGGGGCTTAGTCCCCGAGGGAGGCTTCTGCTGTCATGGTTCACTTCTAAACCATGGTCAACCGGGCAAGGTTTTAAAGGGTGGCACATGCAAGTCAACACTTTCAACAGAAGCGAGAAAACATTTGTGGGGGCGAACACCACAGTTACAACAACCAACAGATTAACATCTGTTCAAGAGTGAAGAATGAGCCTTTAAGTATTTTTGGCTCACTTTTTGTACCTTTTCATGAAAAACAGGAAGTGATATGTATTTTCTAAAAATGGTGCTCTCCTGAGATCCGACAAGAATGTGTAAGAATTACCGCAGGTAACCTTTACTTTGCGACGGAAAATAGTGCTTACTTCTCATTTCAGAAAGTGAAAAAGGCAAGTGTAGTTAGAACGACTCAGAGGCTGTGAAAGCTCTTGAGTTTCTGAATGAAATGAGATTGTGAAAAGAAGGCGAGAAAAGCAACTTCAATAAGATTTGGTCACCTCTTCCAGTGGCTTATTGGACTTCTGGGAATTCAATGAAGCCAAAGACACCAGCCTCATACTCAATCCCTGATCTTTAGAACCACAGAATCTCTAAAGTGCAAAAAGAGGCCATTTGGCCCATCCAGTGTGCACCAACTCTCCGAAAGGACATCTTACCCAGGCCCCCTCCCTTGCCTTATCCCCCTGTAATCCAGAGTAATTACCATAGCTAAATCAACTAATCTACGCATCTACACTGCAGCACTTTGACATAATGGTTAACACTGCTGCTTCACAGTGTCAGCAACCCAGGTTCAATTCCCAGCTTGGGTCACTGTCTGTGTGGAGTCTGCATGTTCTCCCTGTGTCTGCATGGGTTTCTTCTGGGTACTCCAGTTTCCTCCACAGTCTAAAAAAAAGGCATGCTGGTTAGATGCATTGGCCATGCTAAATTCTCCCTCAGTGTACCTGAACAGGAGCCAGAGTGTGGCAACTAGGGGATTTTCACAGCAACTTTAATGCAGTGTTAATGTAAGACTACTTGTGAAACTAATAAATAAACTGAGAAAACCTGGGACACTAACGGGCAATTTAGCATGACCAATCCATCTAACCTGCACATCTTTGGATTATAGGAGGTAACTAGAGCACTCGAAGGAAACCCACTCTGACACGTGGGGGTGAGTGCAAACTCCACACAGAGAGTGACCCAATCCAGGAATTGAACCCGGGTTCCTGACGCTGAAAGCAGCAGTGCTAACCACTGTGTTACTTATGCTGAGCTTGTTGCTCTCAGCTAGGGTAGTATTCAACTTCACTGAAGTAGAGAGAGCGAAAATCAGCCAAGGTTCCCATTCTTAGTTGCTGTCTTGTGATCCCAACATGCATCAGATCATAGATTGTTACAGGATTGATGTACATCAATCAGTCCATTGTTCCGACTCTTTGTAATGTGCCTGCTTCCACCACTTCCTCTGGCAGTGCGTTCCAGGCTCTGGGTTGTGGGATCTAATTAGAGAGCTCTTCCAGAAGTGGTGGAAGCAGGCACATTAGCAGCATTTAAAAGGCATCAGGATGGGTACATGAATAGGGAGGGAATAGAGGGATAAGGACTGAGTAAGGGCAGAAGGGTGTTTTCAGTTGAGTTAGAGCATTATGGTCGGCACGGGCTCAGAGGGTCGAATGGCCTGTTCCTGTGCTATATTTTGTTCTCTGTTCTTTATTCTTTCTCCATAATCTTACGAATTAGCCCTCTTCCAAACTTCATCTGTTGCAAGTTTCTAAAGAATCTTAGGCAATGCAATCCAGACATTAGAGTTGCCTTTGTGTGAAAAATGTTTTACCCCTTTCTTGTGGAATTCTTTCACAAAGTGTGACTTTAAATTTTTGATCCCTGGTTAATGATGCACATGCAGCGGAAACAATATGGATATTGGATGGGTAGGAAATCAGGTTGTTGGCAATGGTACCCACTGCCAACTAACCCTACTGATCCTCAATGCCAGCTGGCCACTCAATGTTCAACCTCAATGATCACTAGATCAAGATACACCGTGGAAACCTTAACTTTACGATAAGATTAATCCCACCTGCTTAGAAAAGATAATCTTATCATGGTGGCACAGTGGTTAGCACTGCGGCCTCCCAGTGCTGGGGACCTGGATCAATTCTGGCCTTGGGTATCTGTCTATGTGAAGTTTGCATGGGTTCCCTTTGAGTGCTCTGGTTTTCTCCCTCAGTCCAAAGATGTGCATGTCAGATGGATTGGCCATGCTAAATTGTCCCTTCGTGTCCAAAGCTATGCAGTTAGATGGATTAGCCATTCTAAATTGCCCCTTTGTGTCCAAAGATGTGTAAGGTTACAGGGATAGGATGGAGTGGAGAGCCTGGGTGGGATGCTTTTTTTAAGTGTCAGTGCAGACCCAATGGGCTGAATGGCCTCCTCTGCATTGTAGGGATTCTGTGCTGGTTCGATGGAGTCTCCATTCTTCCCTATATAAACATACTGAGAAATCCGGAGGGTTCTCTGCTAAATATTCTCTGTGAGTGTTTGGAGATAGGTAATTCTCTGTCTATGTTTCTGATTCAGGTCTGCAAAGTGTGAGGTTTTCTGACCCTTCATTTTAATCATATCTCCAGATTGGAATATGAGCAAGAAAAAAAGAATACAAATTGCTCCTAAATCAGAGACAGCAGCAAACAAACCACACCAAGGAATCAACAACCCGGAAACCTCTGCAAAGCTCAACTCCAGTCCTGTCAGCCATGTCTGCTCTGGGGCGGGGTAGAGGGCATGGTGGCACAATGGTTAACACTACTGCCTCACCATGCCAGAGTCCCTGGGTTCAATTCCGATCTTGGGTGACTGTGGAAGTTTGCACATTCTACCCATGTCCGTGTGGGGTTTCCTCCAGGTGCTCCAGTTTTCTCCCACAATCCAAAGATGTACAGGTTAGATGGATTAGTGGGGTGGATGTGTGGGCTCATGGAGATAAGGCCGGTAGAATGATCTGTCAGAAATCCAGTGCAGACTCAATGGGCCAAATGGCCTCCTTCAGCACAGTAGGAATTTTATGTCTGAATTAATGACCAAAAGTTTACGGGTTTATTTGTCCCAAAAATATAAAATCCCGCCAGAAGTCAACAAACCTTCCCATTGTCCACACTAGTTAGCTCTGATTCCCGTGGTGGACAGAGCAGTAAAATTCCAGCCAATGTCTCTTTCAACCATGAATCCAGGAAACTGTGGGTTCAAGTCCTAATCTAGAGTCCTCAGCACATAATTGAGGATTACACTCCATTCCAGCGAGGGAGTGCAACATCGTTGGTGATCATACTCTCCAATTAAGGTGTCAAACTTTGAGGTGAATGTCAAAGATCCCACGACACTGGGTTTGGGAAGAGCGGCATTCTTCTCATTAAATAATCAATATTTAATCCTCATCCAAAATTACTGAAGGAAAAAGACAGATGCTGGAATTTTACACCTTGTCTGCCCAAAGCTTGTAAGATTCCACCCCAGGGCAATGGGGAATGCTGATCTGCGAGCCTCGCCCAGCCAGATTCCAGCACAGTAAAATTCCAGCCAGATTATCTGATCGTTATCACTCACTGTAAAAGCATAATATTGTAGGTGCCTCAAATATAAAATTAAAACACAGGAATACTGGGATAACTCAGCAGGTCTGGCAGCACCTGTGGAGAGAGGAACAAAGTGAAGGGCCGTAGAGTGAAGTCTACGAAATTCCCTAAGGCCTGCCCATCCCAGCACTGAGGAGAGGGTTGGGGGATTGGTGACGAGGGGATGGGGGTGGGTGGAGGCATGTAAGCAGAGGGGGATGTGGAGCATCGTACGGGCAGAGGGGACAGCGTGTGGATGGTGGGGTTGCTTTTAGCAGGACAGGGAAACCCTGCCCAGCGTCAACTCTCTTTCTCTCCCCACAGACGCTGCCAGACCTTCCGAGCTCTTCCAACAAGTTCTGGTTGCATTATCACCTTTGCTGTTTGTGGGAGCTTTCATCACCCAAATTGGCTCTGTCCTCACAATGGCGATCATCCTCCAAAAGTACTTCATTAAAGAGCTGTGGGATTTTCCAAGGTCGTTTACTCTTCTTTACAAATAAATTCATGTCTTTATTTCCCGTGTTTCAATTTACTCTGGATAACATTGGCCAACCTTGCATTGTCAGATGAATCAATAGCACCAGTAATTGTGGGCAAAATATGTGAAATAATTCCTCATTTTTCATCAAATATGTCAAATATGTTTGAGTCAAGTCTCTCTGCAGTGTTAGGCATCAGGGATCTGAAGCCAGCTGTACTGGACTGGCAAACAAGCCTTTACTTTCCATTAGTGCAAGAGAGTCGTGCCCCTAAGGGTTGTAGGCTGCACATAACAAGTTGGGTAAGCTTTGATTAATTGAGTCTCGAGTAGTTAATCATAGTTTCACTATCAAGTCAGCTATATCTTAGGGAAACTGAACCAGCGGCTTGCCATTTGTTATATCCCTCGCTATTCTTTTCTCAGCTGAAATTGTATACCATGTGAGGGAAGTATGACTAATTTGGTGTTTAATACTGACATATCTGACTTCAAGCTTTCCCCGTGTCCTTACATGCTGTTAATCACTTGAAGCTTCATTCAGAGCTGCTTTATCTCCGAGGGTGGGAAGGCTGCTATACCATTGAAAGCACTTTTTCCGGAGGGACCCCCATCTCTTTCCTCCTTCAGAGGCTGACTGACCTGAGCAACATTTTTTTCCCTTTAATTTAAAATGATTTTTGATCATTGAATGATAGCAACTTGTCTTCTGAATGTAGCAGAACATCCCCGGGTTCGCCCCTCCTCCCCCAACCCCCCAGTGTTATTGGATAGACAAATTACGTTTTATGTCAACTATCGCGCTTGGGAGAGTGTAGTAACCCCCAAGACTAGCAAGGGGAATCATAGACTATGAGCTCCCTGGAGTTGATAATTACCCTATCAGGTGGAGCTCATATACCAAGCACTTTATAAAGCAAGCCCTTGAGTGAGTCCATCGGTTGGGACCTGTTTACCACAGAATTGTGGTTTTGCTTTATTTTGTGCAATAAAGCACCATCCTTTACAGCTGTAGTCAAAATGATGTCTTTTTTCAAGAAAAAAATTAGAACTAACTCTTGGGGCTAAAAGGAACACAAGATATGGGGGAAAGGAGAGAATCAGGATGTTGAATTCAATGATAACCCATGATCAAAATGAATGGTGGAGCAAACTCAAAGGGCTGAATGGCTGAATGCTTCTAGTTTCTATGATTCCTGGAGTTATCTTAAAAGTCTGAGATACATACCAACTGACTCAAGAACAGCTTGTTCCCTGCTAACATCAGACCTTTGAATGAACCTACCTTGTAATAAGTTGATTCTTTTTACACCCTAGCTATGATTGTGACACTATTTTCTGCAGTCTTTTCTTTCCTTCTCTCTGAACGTTATGCTTTACCTACATTATACACAAAAAACAATAGTTTTCCCTATATATTTATACATATTGTGGCGATTCTGGCATTGGACTAGGGTAAGCATAGAAAAAAGTCTCACAACACCAGGTTAAAATCCAACAGGTTTATTTGGTAGCACAAGCTACAAGCTTTCTGAGCTTTGCTCCTTCATCAGGTGCCATGTTCACAAACAGGGCATATAAAAACACAAACTCAGTTTGCAAGATAATGGTTGGAATATGGATCTTTACAGGTAATCAAGTCTTAAAGGTACAGGCAACATGAGTGGTGACAGCATTAAGCACAGGCTAAAGAAATATGTATTGTCTCCAACCAGGGCAGTTAGTAAGATTTTGAAAGCCCAGGCAAGTTGTGGGGATTACAGATAGTGTGACACAAACCCAAGATCCTGATTGAAGCTGTCTTCATGTGTGCGGAACTTGGCTATCAGTTTCTGCTCAGTGATTCTGCATAGTCGTGTGTTGTGAAGGCCGCCTAGGAGAACGCTTACCCAAAGATCAGAGACAAATGCCCATGACTGCTGAAGTGTTCTCCAACAAGAAGTGAATACTCCTGCCTGGTGATTGCCGAGCAGTGTTCATTTATCCATTGTCGTAGCAGCTGCATGGTCTCCCCAATGTGCCATGTCTCAGGACATCCTTTCCTGCAGCGTATCATATAGATAATACTGGCCAAGTTGCAAGAGCACGTACCATGTACCTGGTGGGTGATCTCACATGGGATGATGGCATCTGTGTCAATATCCAGCATGTCTCGCAGAGCTGGCTGTGGCAGCGTTGTTGTTACTGTTCTTCTAAAGGGTGGGTAGTTTGCTGCAGACAACATCTGTTTGAGGTTGTGGAGTTGTTTGAAGGCAAGAAGTGGAGGTGTGGGAATGGCCTTGGCGAGATGTTTGTCTTCATCAATGATATGTTTAAGGCTCAAGAAAAGATGTCATCGCTTCTCTGCTCCAGTGAAGTACTGGACTAAGAAGGGTACCCTGTTCAAATGGATTCATGGTGAACAATCACTGAAACAACTATGTGGTGACATCAACAAGTTCCACGCCACCATCAGACTCACCATGGACTACTCTCTAAAATCAGTTGCATTCTTGGACACACGCATCTCCATCAAGGATGGTCACCTCAGCACCTCACTGTACCGCAATCCATAGATAACCTCACGATACTCCATTTCTCCAGCTTCCACCCTAAACATGTTAAAGAAGCCATCCCCTATGGACAAGCCCTCTGTATATACAGGATCTGCTCAGGTGAGGAGGATCGCAACAGACACCTTCAGACACTGAAAGATGCCCTCCTAAGAACAGGATATGACACTCGACTAATTGATCGACAGTTCCGATGCATCACCAAAAATCGCACCGATCTCCTCAGAAGACAAACACAGGACATGGCGGACAGCGTACCCTTCATCGTCCAGTACTTCACTGGAGCAAAGAAGCTACGACATCTTCTCTGGAGTCTTCAACGTGTTATTGATGAAGATGAACATCTTGCGAAGGCTATCCTCACATCCCACTTCTTGCCTTCAACAATCGCACAACCTCAAAGAGACCATTTTCCGCAGCAAACTACCCAGCCTTCAGAAGAACACTGACCATGACACCACACAACCCTGCCACAGCAACCTCTGCAAGATGCACCAGATCAACAACATGGATGCCATCATCTCACGTGAGAACACCATCTACCAGGTACACGGTATATATTCTTGCAACTCGGCCAATGTTGTCTACCTGATACGCTGCAGGAAAGGATGTCCTGAGACATGGTACATTGGAAAGACCACGCAGACACTACAACAATGGATGAATGAACACCGCTTGACAATCACCAGGCAGGAGTGTTCTCTTCCTGCTGGGGAACACATTAGCAGTCACAGACATTCAGCCTCCGACCTTCAGGTAAGGTTTTCCAAGGCAGCCTTCACGACACACGGCAACGCAAAATCGCTGAGCAGAAACTGATAGCCAAGTTCTGCACACATGATTAACCGGAATCTTGGGTTCATGTCACACTACATTTAACTCCCACGACTTGCCTGGACTTGCAAAATCTCACTAACTGTCCTGTCTGGAGACAATACACATCTCCTTAATCTGTGCTTAACCCTCTCTCCACTCATATTATCTATATTTTAAGACTTGATTACCTGTAAAGACTCACATTCCAACTATAATCTAGCAAATTGAGTTTGTGTCTTTATATGCCCTGTTTGTGAACACAACACCCACTTCCCTGCTGAAGAAGCAGCAGTCCAAAAGCTTGTGCTACCAGATAAACCTACTGGACTTTAAGCTGGTGTTGTGAGATATTTTACTGCACCTATACATGTGACATTAATAAATCAAATTAAAATAAAGTACGTGGTTAAAGGGATCAAGGGATTTTGGTGGGGAGCAAGATGGAATCTGGATATTGAATTGGATTATTGCCATGATCAAAATGAGTGGTGGAGCAGGCTCGAAGGGCCAAATGGCCGACTCCTGCTTCTAGTTTCTATGTTTCAATAGTTAGGACAAGTGGCCACGATCTTGGTCGAAGATTTGGAGGAACATCTTGAAGGACGAGATTGAGATAGAGCAGTGGAGAGGTTTAGGGAGAGAATTCCAGATCTAAGGCAACCAATGATTGCACAGTGAAAACTGGAGACAAGGAAAAGACCAAAATTGGAGAAGTGCTGATTGGCTGGAAGATTATGGGGTTGCAAGGCGGTTACAGCGAATGCCAGGGTAAAGCGATTTGAAAAGAGGGGTAACAATTTCTAAACTGGGATAGATCAGGAACATTAACCTGCTTCAGATGCACCCCCATTACCCTCCCCAACTTCTAATATCTGCTATGCCCAATTATAACCCTCCACTACCTCGCCACCCAACCACCCCAACATAAACCTAAACTGCAGTCAGATAATTCAGAACAGAGAGTAGAAGCTGGGCCTTGTATCACACTAAACCCTGCATACATCAACCTGGCAGAATAAAAGTAGACTTTGTGACATTTGTGAGTTTGGCTGCTCAGGAAATCAATATCATATTTATTGCAACCTAACACATATTCTGCAAATAATACAAGCATTATAATTGGGATTAGTAAGTACCGTGAATGTTCTCTTTAAATTGTTGGAATGTAGAGTAATGTTTGGATTGTAGAGTAAATATCTCCGCACGAATTCCAAAAATAAAGTTGAGGTTGCATTTCTGAACAAAACAGGCAGCTTGAGTGGGTCGACCATTTTCTAATAAGTCAGCCATTGATTTCACTTCAAAAACATCTTGTTGTCAATGAGCACTACTGAGGCCCATTTCCTCTTCTTCACATTCAAGGACCCAGCTTCCTCCATCCAAGCACCCCAGCTTCCTCTTTCGGAACACAACCAGTGCAGTGTTCAGCCTGAAAAGTTTCTCCACGAGCCGTCAGCAAACATCAACGAACGCGAAGGCCCTTGGCAGAGACATCCCCTCGCGGCTGTGGGGTTGGATTCTGACTCTCCCTCCATGCCAACAGAAACAACTTGGCAGCGCGTTTGCCAAGTCACAGACAGAATGGTTGGCACCGTCAGGCGACATTTGCTTGTGGACTCATTTTGTGCTCATTCACATTAAGGAGAGAAGTGTGGAATGCTTGTGTATGGCACATAACTCCCTTTCCTGATTAGAACCACCGATTCTTCCAAATGTAAGAAAGTCTGAAGTCATACTGAGTGAGGTAGACAATTGAATATTGATAGTCAATATTGATATTGGCCAACCGTGCAACATTTTCATCACTCTCCATTAAATCTTGCTGCCATATTGAAAGGTACAATATTTCTTCACTATTAAAGAGTTACCATTCTAGTGTCAGAATGGAAACTAAATACAATTAATAGATTATTTATTCCACACTGTAAAAAGCCACTGGAGGTCACTGAGAACATGGCCAATAGCAGAACCTGGGGCTCTCTGCAGTATATATCATGGAAGGCCTGGTGTTTTTCATTGAGTTGTAGTCTACTGCATTAAGTATTGGTTGAAAGCTGTGGGTTGGGGTTAAAATATATCTGCAGTTAGAGTCAAGGGAACCTAGTCAGGAAAGAAAGTGGCCATTGTCTCAGGTGACCATAGGGGATCGTTCTCCCCTTTTGGGGGGTCACCACATCACAGCTGAGGGACAAAGTTGAGAAGGCGGGGCCTTCATGAAATAACCTCAGCCAATACAGGGAAGTGAGGATATCTGAATTTTTGATTAGATTTGATTTATTATTGCATGCGTCGGGTACAGTGAAAAGTATTGTTTCTCGCAAGCTATGCTGAGAAAACATACCATTCATAGAGTATTAGTAGAGAAGGAAAAGAGAGCGGGAAGAGTATAATGTTGCAGTTACAGATCAATAAAATCTCTTCAGTTCAGAAAGAGGCTATTCAGCCCATAGAGTCTGCCATAGCTCTCTGACAGAGGATCTTACCCAGACCCAATTCCCCTCAGGCATATTCTCCCACTCTGCCCTACTCTGCAATCCCACACATTTAGCCCACTAATCTTCCTAACCTACACATCCTGAGACGATAAGGGCCAATTTAGCGTGACCAATCCACCTAACCTTCACATCTTTGGACACTAAGGAGCAATTTAGTATGGCCAATCCATTTAACCTGCACATCTTTGGATGCTAAGGGGCAATGAAGGGAAATCTTTGGATTATGAGAGGAATCCCGAGCACTCGGAGGAGACCCAAGCAGACACAGGAGAACATGCAATCTCCACAAAGACAGTTACCCGAGGCAGGAATCAAACCCGAGTCCCTGGTGCTCCGAGGCTACAGTGCTAAACACTGTGCCATCGTGCCATTCCTTGGGATATTTCTGATTGATGTGCTGTTTCCAATTTTCAGCATAGCTGAAGTGGAGAGCTGGCGAATTGTGTAAAAATAGAAACATACACAGGTTTTTTTCTTTATTCTTTCATGGGATGTGGGGTTAAAAGCCACCCACAGAGTGAATCAGGGGAACCTAGTCAGTAAGTAAAGTGGCAAAGTCAGCATTTGCTGCCCATCCCTCATTCTCCTTGAACTGAATGGCTTGCGGGGCCATTTCAGAGGGCAATTAAGAGCCAAACACATTGCTTTGGATCTAGAGTCACTTGCAGGCCAGACTAGGTAAGGACAGCAGATTCCTTTCCTTAAAGGGAGTTAGCGAATGAGTTGTGACAATCGACAATGATTTCATAGTGGAAACACGGTTGGAATTTTCTCATCCCTCCCACCACGGGAATCTTAGCAGGCGGGACATGGACCATGCAAAGCTCCATTGACCTCAGGTGGGATTTTACGGCCTTGGGACAAGCATGAGCAGAAAGTCCCATCCCCTAGATTTTACTTCCAGGTTTATTCATTGATTTACCTTCCACAAAGCGCCCTGGTAGGATTTGATCCCACATTCCCCAAAGCATTTCCTCGTGTTTCTGAATTGCTAAGGTGACATTAGCACAATGCCACTGTCTCTCCATGATTGGCAAGCGAGTTCTTTGATTTATCCAGCCACTCCCAACAATTGTGTATCACAATATGTTTACATGCCTCACCAGTACTTGGAAACTCAGTGACCTCCTGGAGGAGGAAGGCAAGAAGCAAAGGTTCTTCTCTGACTTCCTCTGGCAATTAAAACTTGTTCAGGAGACCATTCTGGGCCTGATCATTATGCACTATTCACCTTTGCTACAAGGTGATCTCCATCCTAGCCAGATCCAAGTTCAGCTCTTGCTTGGAGGAAGATGTGGGAAGTTTCAGTTACTTATGAGTGAATGGCAAATGGACCTGCAGACAGGACCAAGGACATTGACCCTGTTTGTGTAGGTGATTTGATTTGATTTAATATCGTCATTTGTATTGGTATACAGTGAAAAATATTGCTTCTTGCATGTTATGCAGACAAAACATACCATGCACAGAATACATAGGGAGAAGGAAAGATAAGGATACAGGATATGGTGTTGCAGTTACAAATAGGATGAAGAGAAAGATCAGCTTAATAAATAGGTCCATTCAAAAGTCTGACAGCAGCAGGGAAGAAGCTTTTCTTGAGTCAGTTGGTACATGACCTCAGACTTTTGTATCTTTTTCCTGATGGGAGAAAGTGTAAGAGAATATGTCTGGAGAGTGTGCAGTCCTTGATTATGCTGGTTAATTTTCTGAGACAGCGGGATGTGTAGACAGAGTCAGTGGGTGGGAGACTGGATTGTGTGATGGACTGGGCTACATTCACAATCCTTTGAAGTTTCTTGTGGTCTTGGGCAGAGCAGGAGCCATACCAAGCTGTGACAGAACCAGAAAGAATACTTTCTATGGTGTATCTATAAAAATGGTGCGAGTCATGGTGGACATGCCGAATTTCCTTAGCCTGCTGAGAAGGTGGAGCCGTTGTTGGGCTTTTTCAACTATAGCATCAGTCTGGAGGGACCAAGACAGATAGTGGTGATCTGAACACCTAGAAACTTGAAGCTCTTGACCATTTCCAGTTCATCACTATTGATATAGACAAAGGCATGTCCTTCACCACACTTCCTGAAGTCAATGACAATCTCCTTTGTTTTGTTGACATTGAGGGAGAGATTACTATTGTCACGCCAGTTTACCAGATTCTCTATCACTTTCCTGTATTCTGTTTTGTTCTTGTTTGAGATCCAACCCATTTTAGTGGCTCTATCAGCAAACTTGAAAATGGAGTTGAAGGGGAATACACAGTTACAGAGGTACAAGGAGTTCGTAGGGGGCTGAGAACACAGTCTTGTAGGGCATCAGTATTGAGGAAAAATGTGGAGGAAGTGTTGTTGCCTATTCTTATTGACTGAACTTACTGACTAAGCTCTTGTTCAAAACAAGAACATGTTGAGCTCCTCAGTGTGATCATGAAGCGTGAGTATACCTCACATATTAAAAAAATGTTGCAATTGAAATATTGGGCTTCTAACATCAGATATTTGTTTATCAAAATGTCCAAGTGAAGACCTCTGAAACCTCACTATTTTATTGAGACTCAAACTGTATCTAGAAAACAAGCAACAAATACCTTTACTCAGCACATTGTGAGAAAGAATGTGCCCCTTTAATACTTTTAACGTGGGTGCGTAACAGGCTTTTGGTCATCGAGGATGGAAAACAAGCCAGATAAAAGAGGATGCTGGATTTGTATTTCATACAGCCACGATCAGAAGGGACACAGTGATGCCACACTAAAAGGAGGGGTCGTGTTACGACTGAGCAACAGGTCTGACAGCCGCTGAAAGAATTAATTAAACGTCAGATGAATGGAGGCTCGAATAAACTTGGGTGGAAGCCTGTGACACAAAAGGGGAGGGAATTAATGAGCGGCAATTGCTATAGACCACCAGAATGAGAGGAGGAAATTAGCGAGGGATCATTTCAGTAAGTGGAGAGCGCATTGGGGAAAAGGGAAGCTTCTAATTATAGGTGATTTTTGTTACCACGCATTGAAGAGGAGTGACGGTGGACGATGGTCTGAAAATGCTTATAAATAACGCAGGACTGCTTCCTGCATTGAAACCATATCGTCTGATAGGAATAATGCGCCCCTTCACACCATTGTATTCCTGTGTCTGCCACCTTTGCAAAGATATTAAGCCATTCATTTATATTTCCCACCGAAATCCAGCCTTACTTTTTGTATCTATCTTCTCTCCACCATGGGTTATAAACATTGCAGATATAACTGTGTTCCTAAACCTCTTCAACTCTTCTCCAACTTATAAAACCTTTTCAAAGTCCATCATTATGTCTGAGCTTTAGCCACCACCCGCTCCCCCCCCCCCCCCCCCCCCCCCACGCCCTCCCTCCCCTCTCTTCCTACTCTCTCTTTCTCTGTCTCTTCCTGTCTGGGTGTCTGTCTTCTGACCACCCATTTGTGAAGCACCATTTCTTTTATGTTAAATCTATCATCTAAATGCAAGCTATTGCTGTAGTTGTGAATGCCCTTACGAGCAGACAAAGGAAAATGACATCAAGACAGGTTTATTAAAATCAACAGCAAGATTTCATCTTGCATATGTTAGAAGTGGAAAAAATACATGCTACTTTACTTAGTATGTACAAGTGAACTCAATTTCTTATAATATTTTAACTTCTACAATGCTTTTGAAGGCACCGAGCCAATATAAGTTAACTACAGAGTCAATGCTAAGCATCTCACTTCACCAGAGGCAGTGCATTGTCACCATTAAGGCAAATGCCTAGTGCCGTCTTGGCTGCCATTGTATTTTAGCCATGCTAATTTGATTTGCCACTCCCTTACCTTGGCAAATCTTCGGCCAACACCAATTACAGACACACTCATACACTTGTTCCAATGTTGTGTCAAGCAGAGTGGTTAGCACTGCTGTCTCACAGCACCAGAGATCTGGGTTCAATTTCCGGCTTGGGTTCACTCCCTGTATGGAGTCTGCATATTTCCCCAGTGTTTGTGCGAGTCTTCTCCGGGTGCTCCCGTTTCCTCTTACACTCCAAAGATGTGCAGTTAGGTTGATTGACCATGTTAAATTGACCCTGATGTCAGGTGAATTAGCAGGGTAAATACGTGGGATTACGGGAATAGGTCGGTGGTTGGTGCAGACCCGATGGGCCAAATGGCTTCATTCTGCACTGTAGGAATTCTATGATTCTATGATGTCTGTGTGGGTTCCCTCCGGATGCTCCGGCTTCCTCCCTCAGTCCAAAGATGTGCAGTTTAGGATTGACCATGATAAATGTGCAGGGTGGTGGGGGGCTGTTCAGGGCTTGGATAAACTGCTCTTTCAGAGAGACAGTGCAAACTGAATGGGCTGAATGACCTCTTTCTGCACTCCACTGAATGAATAGCCCCAATTCTACCATCGCTAACAAACCAGGTGTCAACCCAGGGTCAATGAGGACCACATGTATGTACGTGGAAGCAATATATGAGAGACAGAGCTGAATGATTCCACAACTAGTGAATCAGCTAACAGCTCTGCCAGTGATGGACTGGGCTTCATTCTCAATCCTTGTAGACTCTTGAGGGCTGGAGCCATTCCTAGCACGAAGGAAGCTGGTTGTGGTTACTGAGGGCCAATGTTCTCAGCCCCAGGTCATCACTGCTGAAGATCCTCTGGGAAGTGTCTGAGCCCAAAACATCTTTAGCTGGTGTTTTGCCCAAGTGAAGACAGCCCAGCATTGGCTACTTTCAGTGGAGTTTCCCGATGTAGGCACCTCCTGCTGCCCTGTGGGGTTCACAGTCAACGGGATTAGAATATCCCACTGGTGGGAACGACCGGAGAATTCTGGCCAAGAGCAGGTTAGAAACTGGGTATTCTTGCAGTGAGTGAATCAGCTCTTGCCTTCCCAAAGCAATAACATCATCTAGAAGGCAGAAATCAGGAGTGTGATCAAATACCCTCCAGTTTCTTTTTTTATTCAGTCAGGGGGTGTGGGTATTGCCGGCTGGGCCAGCATTTATTACCCATCTCTAGTCATTCAGCCAAACGCCAGTTCCACGTCACCAATACCAATGGAAAGCGCCTTGCGGCTTACAGTCAGGCAGTTTCCATTTTGGGATTAGCAATAACATCCAGAAGATTAGGAGATATTTACCCCCGCCAATTGCTTCCCATTGGGCAAGCCTCCACTCACTTAATAAGACAGCTCATACTTCACAAAGCCCATGGGGAGATCTATTGATAATCCTCCACGGCCTTGTGGTATTCATAATACAATCTCTAATTGCCATTGAACTGAGTGGCATGTTAGGCCATTTCAGAATCAACCACATTGTTTTGGGTTTGGAGTCACATTAGGCCAGGCCAGGTAAGGACAGCAGATTTCTTTCCCTAAACGACAGCGGTGGACCCTTCTGTCGTGGGTTTTTACAACATAGAATTATAGCATCCTACAGTGCAGGAGGCAGCCCATGGAGTCTGCACCAACCACAATCTCACCCAGGCCCTATCCTCATAACCCTAGTTAGTCCCCCTGACATTAAGGGGCAATTTAGCATGGCCAATCCACCCAACCTGCATGTCTTTGGACTGTGGGAAGAAACCTGCGGAGGAAATCTACGCAAACAGAGGAGAACATGCAGACTCCACACAGACAATGTCCCTGGTGCTGTGAGGCAGCAGTGCTAACCACTGTGCTACCCTAACTTCCCTAATCTAGATTTTTTTTCAAAAATTGAATTTAAATTTCACCATCTGATGTGGTGAAACTCAAACCCTGGTCCCCACAGTATGACCCAGATCTCCCGCCTACTATGACAATGCTGCTTTGCCAACGCCACCCTGAAGTTGCCAAGATGAATGCAGCTCATCTCAAGAAGTTCATTTAAGAAGCTCAACACCATCCAGGACAAAAGAGTCTGTTTTTCAGCCCCCGCCTCCATCCACCACCTTAAATCTTCACTCCCTTTACCATCGATGCACAGTGGCAGCAGTGTGTACCCCAATCTACAAGGTACACTGCAACAACCCACCAAGGCTCCTTTGACAGCATCTTCCCATCCAGAAAGACTGCAAGTTAGTGAGGACACCACCATCTCCACCTTTCCCTTCAAGTCACACACTATCATAACTTAGAAATGTATTACTATTCCTTCATCATCTCTGGACCAAAATCCTGGAACTGCCACCCTAATTGCACAGTAGGAGCATCTTTACCACTCAAAATATTGTGCTTCAGTATCATCACTACACACTCAATTTGCACAGGTGATAATTGCTGGCCTTGCCAGCAACACCCACCTCCCATGAATGAATAAATAAAAATTATCTCCTTGCTTCAACTCTAGCTAGGTTGAAGTCCAACAGATTGATTTAGAATCAAGAGGTTTCAGATAATTGCTCCTTCATCAGATGAGAGTCCAAATAAACCTGTTGGACTTTAACCTTTTGTTGTGAGACTTTTCACTGTGCCCACCCCAGTCCAATGCTGGCATCTCCACTTCATGGCTGCATTAACACTGCAATGAAGTTACTGTGACAATTGTTTGGTCGCCACACTCGAGTGCCTGTTCGGGTAAAATGAGGGAGAATTTAACATAGCCAATGCACGTAACCTGCACATCTTTTGGACTGAGAAGGAAACCAGAGCACCCAGAGAAAACCCATGCAGACATGCAGAGAACATATAGACACTGCACAGACAGTGAACCAAGCTAGGAATCAAACCCAGGTCCCTGGCACTGTGAGACAACAGTACTAACCACCATACCAGATTATGTGATAGACTGGGCTTCGTTCATGACTCTTTGTAGTTTCTTTCAGTCTTGGGCAGAGCAGGAGCCATACCAAGCTGTGATACAAGCAGAAAGAACACTTTGTATGGTCCATCTATAGAAGCTGTTATGGTGAGAGTTATGGTGAACATGGCAAATTTCCTTAACCTGCTGAGAAAGTAAAGGCATTGGCAAGCTTTCTTAACTATATCATCAGCATGGAGGGACCAGTTGTGATGACAACAAGGAAGAAACTGTTCTTAAGTCTGTTGGCACATGTTCTCAGACTTTGGTATCCTTTTCCCAATGGAAAAAAAGCGGAAGATCCGGGATGAATGAGGAGTTCCATAGTTCTATAAAGAATGGGTAAGCGTGAGTGGATTTTTATTTCAACAGGATGATATAGGGAAGGTGAAGAGTGGGTCACATGGTATATATGCAACTTGGGAGGAACAAGAGCTGGTTTCCATTACAAGAACCAAACTGGACGAATAACACTGTTTGTCTTCAATCCCCCTTTCTCCTGGTTAAGCCATGACCACCACCTCTGGAATATTACTCCCATTGGTGTCATTCAGCCTTAAGGTTCCTCAGAGATGGAGTAATTGGAAACCTGGTATGAGTTCATTCTTTTATACCCATCCATGTGTGCTGCGGTTTCTGTGTAATTTCACTCTACATCTCGGGTTCACCATATTTTAAGAACAAATAAAAAGAGAAGGCAAACTCATATGCACCCGGACTCTGAGATGGAAGATCTTAAAAAATGATTTATATTCCAATTAATATGGTACATTGTACATTAAATAATCTTTCCACAGCACGGTCCCTGGGGTCATTTTAATTGCTTCCTTTTTTGTAAAGATTTCTACTATAATTAAACCTGACAGCTTAATTGGTGCACAGCCCCTGGAGCACATTTTAGTTAGTAACATACCCAATGGAGGTACTTTCCAATAACTCTTTCGAAAGTTAAAATACAGCTGGGCCTATCAGCTGTCTTATGCAAATTTTTAGACATAGCTGAGATGTTAGGAACCCAATGGTATTCAGGGACAAAAAAAAGTCAAACCTACCAATCTGTGCAAATTTTGCTGAGATTCAGACATCCCCTTTATTACCCTTTCTCCACAGTATCCCCTCCTGACATCAAGCTGTCACACACCAACTAACCCCGTAACTCCTTCCACTGGGCAGAGCTGTCAACACACGTTGGAGCTGTTTGGGGCACTTCCAACCAAAACTCATTACTGGCCTTGTGAGGATTTCCATTTTCCAATGGGTCCACTTGATCCAAGATAGATAAGTTGCCGTGCTGATGGAGCAGATGACAAATTGTGTGTGACCGGACTCAGATGTAAGCAAGACACTCCATGTAGATTGCTGTGAACCTCAGTTTCACACTCCGGCTTTGTAGTTAATTAGGAATAGGGATTCAGGGTGCAGCGCAACACCCTCCCCATCCCAGCCACACCCCTGCACCTGCCCCCGCCCCTCATCCTGCGCGCACGCACACACACAAACACACACACACAAACACACACTCTCCCAGGTACAGACTGTCAAGTTGAGTAAAGCTGAATGAGGGTTCTCCACAGTTCGTAACCCTTCACAGAGCAGCCAGTACAATTAAGGACCCCACGCACCCTGGATATTCTCTCTTCCATCTTCTTCCATCGGGAGAAAGATACATAAATCTGATATCATGTACCAACCAACTATAGAGCAGCTTCTTTTCTGCTGCCAATAGACTTTTGAATGGACCTACTTCGCACTAAGTTGATCTTTCTCTACACCCTAGCTACAACTGTATGTAAGAAATAGGATCAGGAGTAGACCATCTAGCCCCTTGAGACTGCCCTACCATTCAATAAGATCATGGCTGATCTGATAGTGGTTCAGTTCCACTCACCCACCTGCTCCCCATGACCCTTAATTCCCTTTTTGGTCAACAATCTATCTACCTGTGACTTAAACATATTTAACAAGGTAGCCTCTACTGCTTCAATGGGCAGAGAATTCCAATGATTCACTACCCTTTGGGAGAAGTAGTTCCTCCTCAACTCTGTTCTAAATTGACCCCCCCCCCTTATTTTGAGGCTGCGCTCTCTAGTTCTCGTTTCCTTTCTAAGTGGAAATAATCTCTCTGCTTCTACCTGTCTAGCCACATTCTGCACTGTCTTCTTTCCTTCTCTATGAACAGTATGCTTTGTCTGTACAGCATGCAAGAAACAATATGTTTCACTGTATATTAATATATGTGACAATAACAAATCAAATCAAACTTTCCATGAAGGAGACTGAATAACTTGTTTATACATCAGTAGGGAGCAGCAATGGTTTTTATTCAGCATTTATAGCAAGCTAGTGTGAATTTTTAGCCTAACTTTATTACAACTGATGCTCTGGAGCAGGGAATTTTATCTCACACAGTTAGCATTTGGGTGCTTAAGCTGTTATTTTGAAGTCATTGTCTAGTTTCAACTCAGTGCCTCAAGTTGAACAGTACAATACAAATCTCAGAAGGATAGGAAGTAACTTTATTCATGTGTACGTAGTCATAGAGCTTTAAGCACAAAAAGAAGCCCTTCGGCCCATCATGTCGGCATTGGCTATCAAGCACCCATCTTTTGGGTAGGTGCCACCAGCACAATGGCACAACTGTTAGCACTGCTGCCTCACAGCACCAGAAATCCAGGTTCGATTCCAATCTTGGGTGACAGTCTCTGTGGAATTTTCACATTCTCCCCAAGTTTGCATGGATTTCCTTTGGGTGCTCCGGATTCCTCCTACACTCCAAAGATGTGTGGGTTAGGTTGACTGGCCTTGCTAAATTGCCTCTTAGGCCAGCATGTTACAGTAGCCTTGCAGAACGGCATTCGTCAATGGCCTCGGACGGGGTAAGGCAGTAAAATTCCGGCATTAGTTTTCAAAAGACGTGTAAGTAAGGAGGAATTATCAGAGGGCATTCAGCCCATCAAAACTGTACCAACAGTAATCCCACCCAGACCCCAAACCCTCAACACTACATATTTACCACGCTAATCCCGCTGACACTAAGGGGCAATTTAGTATGACCAATCAACCTAGCCTCGCACACGTTTTGACTATCAGAGGAAGCCGGAGCACGCGCAGGAAGTTGTGCCTGTGATGCACAGCCTTTACCAAAAAACTCTTCTTGCGCACAAACACCTGCTGCATTGTCAGCTGAAACTGGGATTCACAAATGAAATCCTTCCCTGTCCCTGAATGGCATGCATTTCCACCCTCCCCGCACACTGCCAGCACACACAATTCAAATTGTAAATGTGTGGGATTGCAAGTACACAAAGCTGTGGGATCAGAACAGGTAGGTGCTTGATGGCTGGCACAGACACAATGGGCAGAAGGGCCTCTTTTTGTACTGTAAAGTTCTTTGAGTAGAATTTTCCTCATACCACCAGCCAAGTAAATCATAGCATGCCGGGGTCTGTGGAGATGTGAGCGGGGTTTAGGGGGATCCTTTCCAGTCTTGGGGTAAACGCAGCTGGAAAATCCCACCCTATTACTAAAAGAGAGAGAGTAAGTGGTGGACAGTTCTGATTATGACATTGACAATGATATGGACCAGAGTAAACCTCAAACTGCTCTCTCTCTCTCTCAACAATTTGCTTCAGCACTAAGCTTAAAAGAACTCCTCAGCTTTAAGCTTAAAAGAATGCGACAGCACCTGTGTGATGTGTTTACCTTTCCAACACCTTTGAGTGGAAATGCCAATGGCATGTCGAACCAGCGGGTGGTTTACAGGTTGTGGACTTGGAGCTTGCCCAGCTCGCATCGCAGATGGCCAACATACGGGCAAGGCTTTCATTGCCAATGCCTGAGGATGACTTAAACTCAGGTGCCCCGATGTAAGAGAAGAGAGTGCAAGAAGTCCCATCAGCCGAGCGTGAAAATCGCAGACCTGCTAAAGAGGGAGGAGAGCATGCAGACAAAGGCATCATCTGTTAACTGGAGGCATTTCTCAGCAGATTTCCCTCCTACAGGTGTGTGATAGAATGCACTTCCTGCACAAATTAGTTTCTCTCCCGCTTGTGATCACTCCTCTGTTTTGGCAGTGACCATGTCTGCTGTGGCAGTGTGTGCTTTCTTTGGTGCCATGCCACAGCCGAGGCAGCTTTACAAACAGGGAACGCAGCACAGACCTGGTTTAAGCTTTAAAAGATACGCATAATTTGATTATATATTGGCATCGGACCCACAGTTACATCTGTTTGTGAATTCACATCAGATGGTGTAACATATATATCTCACCAGCCACTCACTCAGTCGTCCCATTGCTGAATTATGATAACCTGATGTCTCAAGAAAAGGAGGGATAATGTCTTTTAAAGAGAAAAACTGTCCAGATTGACTTTTATCTGCCATTCCTGCTGTGCAGCTCTGAGGGAATGCTGTCAGACTTATGACACACTAAATCAAGGCTCCCTTTGCTCATTCACATCTACATGAAATATCCCATGTCACTATTTCAAAGGATACCAGTGGATTCCGCACCCCCATTCCTCCCCAACTACTGGAACCAATATTAATCCCTCACAATTAAAATAATCTGCCCCAGAAAAGCAGCTAGTTTAATCAAGGATCCACCCATCCAGACATTCTCTCTTCCATCTTCTTCTGTCAAGAAAATGATAACAAAAGTCCGAGGTCACGTACCAACTGACTCAAGAACAGCTTCTTCCCTACTGCCATCAGGTGTTTGAATGGACCTACCTTATATTAAGCTGATCTTTGTCTATACCTTAACTTTAACTGTGATACCACATTCTGTACCCTCTCCTTTCCTTCTCTATGAACGGTATGCTTTGTCTATATAGTGTCCAACAAACAATGGCTGGAATTCTCTGACTCTACATGCCAGCGGGATTCTCCAGTCCCGTTGGCAGCACATCCCTAACACCAGGCTTCCTGCCTGGGTAGGATGTCATCAATGGGAACTCCCATTATCAGTGGCGGGGCCAGGGATCCCACTACTGGCGAACAACATGCCATCTCCAGCGGTGAGAAACACATGGTTGAGAGGCCAGAAAATCTCGTGCAATGCTTTTCACTGTATCCCAGTACATGTGGCAATAATAAATTAAATCAAATCAAAGAAGTGCTATTTGTTGGACCTTGTTGTATGCAGTCAACTGTAGTGTTTCTGACATTGCCCTTTGAAACTACTATAACATTGTTCAAGATATCCTAATTTGTACAAGGTGTTATCCTTCTTGCCTTTTTCATAGGGATGACTCGGTAGCACAGTGGTTAGCACTGCTGCCTCACAAGCGCCAGGGACCTGGGTTTGATTTCTGGCTTGCGTCACTGTCTGTGTGAAGTGTGCACATTCTCCCCGTGTCTACTTGGGTTTCCTCCGGGTGCTCCGGTTTCCTCCAACAGCGTGAAAGACGTGCTGGTTAGGTGCATTAGCCATGCTAAAATTCTCCCTCAGTGTACCCGAACAGGCACTGGAGTGTGGCGACTAGAGGATTTTCACAGCAACCTCATTTCAGTGTGAATGTAAGCTTGTTTGTGACTAATAAATAAACTTCATATTGACATGCTACTCAGTATTTATAGAAGGCCAAACCCTCTAAAGATAAGCTTTCTCAAATTTAACCCTCCACTACCTCTGCTCTTGCAGACCAATTCCAAGCATCATACACTCAGCTAAGCTCCCATGATGGTTCAATCAAGAGGTAGAAATGAATGGCGTAATGGAGTGAGGGCCTCCAGTTTAATCCCCAGTCCCTGTGAATTTTGTTAACTACAGCAGTTGAGAATCTACAATGGACTAACAAATACGTGAGCTACTGTAGGAAAATAAAAAATGAGCTAGGATTTCTGCTCTTGTCTTCCCCGGCTGGGACGTCCAGATACCAAGTGAGGATGGATTTAATCTCCATGATCTCCTAATATTTATGGGGAAGTCTCAAACTTGAACAGATAGATAGTGGATAGTATCCATAGAATGTTAGACATCATGGTGGAGGCTTTGATAGAGGATACAGAAAAGGACCTTGCCTGATTTGGAGGGTATTAGTTGTGAGGAGAGGATGGGCAAACTTGGGTTATTTATTTTGACTTGAACTTCGGAAGGTGAGAGGTGACCTAATAGAAGTTCACAAAATGATGAAGAGCAAGGATAGAATGATAGTTGGAGTCCTTTTCCCAGGATAGAAATACCAATTACTGAGGGACATAGGTTTAAGGTAACGGGAAAAGATGTGAGAGACAACCTGTCTTACAGGGAGGATGGTAGGTGCCTGGAATGAGCTGCCTAAGAGGTGGTAGAAGCAGATACAATAGCAATGTTTAAGAGGCATCTTGACAGATATATAAAAAGGCAGGGAAGGGAGGGATATAGACTGCATAGAGGCAAAAGATCTTACTTTAAAAGGGCCCATGGGCCGGAGGGCCTGTTCCTGTGCAGCATTATTCTTTTCTTTTGGTTGTTCTTAAATAATGGCTAGGATTTTACATCCCCTCTTGCTAGGCGGGGTATAACAGTTCTACTAAAATAAATGGCAATTTAAATAACCCACCGCATCTGCTAGAGGTAGACTCACTTCGGCAAGGCTGTAAAATCCTGGCCTATGCCCTTTCAGGAGAAGCAGGGCCAAAGGCATGTCTGATCAACAATTCCGAAAAGTTCACAATTTAACTTCATATCAAGAAACAGGAACAATTAACTCTTGTTGTTATAGTCTGGGAATGTACAGATTCAATGTGAGAACAAGGAAAGTCAAGTGGATTAAAACACAATACTGCTTTGCTACTATACAAGCCCTGTGCTTTGATCAGTTAACTACCATCTCATTCAAGGTAGAAGCTATCAACTTACAAGGTGTCGAGATCTTAGCACACTTGTAACATTATGGAGCTCGTAATATGCATGACCCACTACCACCTCCTTCTCCTACTGTCCCGAAACTTCAATTCCCACCATTTCAATTCCAATTAATGACTGAATCAAATCTGGCCTTATTAATAATCACTGAATCTTTACAGTGCAGAAGGTGGCCCTTTGGCCCAATAATCCTATCCAGGCTCTATTCCCATAAACCACATATTTACTCTATTAGTCCCCACTAAGGGTAATTTAGCATGGCCAATCAACTTAACTCGCATATCTTTGGAGTGTAGGAGGAAGCTGGAGCACATGGAGGAAACCCACACAGAAATGGGGAGAATGTGTAAACCCGAGGCCTGAATTGAACCCAGACCTCGAACTTGTCAGGTAGCAGTGCTGCTACCGTGTTACCTGTCACGAAACTTTCAGATTGTTGTTAAAAACCCATTTAATTCACTAATGTCCTTTAGGAGAGAAACCTGCCATCCTCATCTAGTCTGTGTTACACTTGACCACAGACTGCATGACTACACATGAATCCTGACCAACAGCAATGTGGTTGAGTCTGACCTGCCTCCAAACTGGGTATTTTCAGTTGTATCAAACTGCCGCAGGGAAAGGCAGTGTGTTGGATCTATGCCAATATGGGCAATAACAGATCAGGTTAAGGCAGCACAAGTGATACAGTGGTCAGTACTGCTGCCTCAGTGTCAGGGACCTGGGTTCAATTTCCGGCTTGGGTCGGTGTCTGTGTGGTGTCCACACGTTCTTCCCATGTCTGCGTGGGTTTCCTCCTGGTGTTCCAGTTTTCTCCCACAGTCCGAAAGACATGCTGGTTAGGTGGATTGGTCATGCTAAATTGCCTCTTAGTGTCGGGGGACTAGCTAGGATAAATGCATGGGGTTATGGTGAAGGGGCTTGGGTGGGATTATGGTTGGTGCAGACTCAATGGACCGAATGTCTCCTCCTTCTGCACTGTAGGGTGCACAGCTCAGCACCACCTTCTCAAACACAGTTAAGGGAAGGGCAATAAATTGTGGTCCTGCCAATACCATCACATCCTAAAAATGAATAAAGCAATGTAACAGTTCACAGAGACAGTTAATTACACATTACACCAAATGGGATATACCTTTAACAGATTCTCCCTTGTCAACATTTTGTTAGTGCCAATAGTGTTACACCCCAAGCTTCTATCATACTCCTATCTATATTGCATTGAGATTTAGCTTTGCGCTGACAGTCTTTAAGATGGTAAGCCCATTCTTTGTACCAGACTGGTCTTGACAACCACTTATTGTAGAATAGCTCTTTCCTCACAGAAAATGGGGAGGAGGAAAAACACAATTACGGGGCCACGGATTTTATTAAAGACCGTCCTGAAAAACCTCCGTCCTTATCTGCGGCTGGGATTCTCCAATGACAATGCAGTTAAAGAAGTTTTGGCTGAATGCCAAATTCTCTATTCTTGCTGGCAGCAAGGTGAGTACAGATGAGGTCAGAGAATCTTGCCCACTATTACTGTAACAGAGGAGTTTCATCTTTAGTTTGGTATCGACCACTAAACACAAACATTGAAATGGAAAGTGAAGAGACCATTCAATCCATCAAACCTCACTCCATTTGTACCCAGTTCTTTCATCATTCAGCCCAAGCAGTGATTTGAATACTTCTGGGCCAGAATTCTCTGGCCATTCACACTCCCGATGCCAATGAGGATAGAAAATTTGACGTTCAGCCAAATCTCCGTCCACTACATGGGACCAGAGAATCCCACTGGCATGAATGGCCAAAAAATTCTGTTGCTGAAATTTTACAATGTTACACAGTCTGGCAACAGTCAGGATAGCACAGTGGTTAGCACTGCCACCTCACAGAGAAATGGTCCTAGGTTCAACTCCTGGCTTGGGTCACTGTCTGTGCAGAATCTGCACATTCTTCCCATTTCTTAATGTGTTTCCTCCAGGTGTCCCGGTTTCCTCCCACAGTCCAAAACCAATGCTGGTTAGGTGCATTGGCCATCCTAAATTCTCCTTCAAACAGGCGCCAGAGTGTGGCGACTAGGCGATTTTCACAATAACTTCATTGCAGTGTTAATATAAGCCTCCTTGTGACATTAATAAATAAACTTTAAGTCTTTTTCTTGTATTGATACATCCTTGAGTGGTTGGGCTGTGAAATGCACTGCCTGCTGTGATAGTGGAGTCGGACCACTTTAGGAATTTTGAAGTGGTTAATGGATAGGCACATGGAGCACACTGGAATGATAGGGAGTGGGATAGCTTGATCTTGGGTTTGGACAAAGCTCGGCACAACATTGAGGGCTGAAGGGCCTGTATTGTGCTGTATTATTCTATGTTGTTCTACGTTGAGCAACGGAGTTCTCCCCAACACTGATTTGAACAGAAGAGAGGGAATAGTGCTGAAGACCAACTGTAATGAGATCTCACCAGCTATTCATGAAAGGCGCTTCAGGAGCACATGAAGCAACCCTGCAGAGTGGGACGGATGAAAGGCGAAGTGGGTCACAAATTGTCCTCAATCTATGCATGCGCCAAGTACAACTCGTGGAATGAAAACTTCGTTGGTGAGAAGGGTGGAGTTAATATAAGTCTGCAATTCCCTATGATGGTCCAAAAGGTGATCCCTGTTATAAATGTTCTCTACCCCTACATTCAAATAATCTCAGGGATATGCACTCGTAAGGAGATTTGGTTCTGTTTCCATAGTAACTGGTTATCCAGCATCGCATTCCAGTGCCTGGGAAAATTGTTCAAATTATTTTCAAGCACCTAATTTCAATTTGTCTTTGGGGAGATGGGACTGAATAAATAGTACTCTCACATAATCACTCTCTTCAGAGATCAGTTCCACCAACCTCTCTACCCTATATGGCCTCAAACTTGTGCTTCATATGATAGATTCAACATTACTGCTAATAAGTACACTGTAAACAATGTAGCCATTTTGCCATTAAATGGTGTCACGTATCATCCATGGCTCTGTCCAAAAGGACACACAAACCCTGGAACTTTCAATATCAGTTACATTTCTACCTGTAACACCTACCATTTTCATTCTGTCTTCCTTCAGTGCTCACATGTCAATGAACATATGTCTTACATTTTTTGAAATTGTTACAATGTTAATTCTTTGTGAATTTAGGTAAATCCCTACCATATGTAAGTTGCGTATTTCCATTCAACCATAGAACAAAGATTGGTAAAACAATAATAAGAGTTCTTTATCTGAAACTAGGACTACACAAAAGAATGTTAACTACGAGGTTAAGCATATGGGTGGAATTCTCCAGCCGTGCTGGTCTAAAGAGCGGAAGTTCCTGCCAGACTGCCAGTTGGCCTTCACATTGTCCGTAACCACCAGCCCCCTTCACCCCTCTCCCCCCCCCCCCCTCTCCCCCCCACCCTCCCACTACAACTGCCCAGTGGGTGGTAGGGGAATTCTGGTTTACATGCCTAACTCCTACTTTATATAGCTCAAATACAAGTCATGGCACTACCACATCACACCCTGTCTCAGTAAAAATGATTAACAGCAGTTTAAGGTATGCCTGCTTAAAGGTACATGCATCTCATATTATATCTCCTTTTCTTTCTAAACTAAATGCTTACTCTTAGAGAATCGAGCCATTTACATTACAGAAAAATGAAAGCAAGTTGTGCAATAAGCTTACCAGTCTCTGAAACATATTGGGTGGTTTCATTATTCACCCAGGCCTAGTTATGCCCATCATGGTTGGAAGATGCCAGGCACTTCCAGAGCACTGGTCATGAGGAGCTTTATTTGTCATGTCTTAGACAGTGGTCTGTTTGCAGTCGGATTATCTAGTGTTTCTGCTTGGGGTATTGCTCTGGTTTGACATCCATTTCATCACATTGTCATGTCTTTTGGTATTTGTAGTTGATACGACCTTGATCCTGGATGGATGCCAGTGATTTCTGCTGTGTTCCAAGTGCCATCAGTTGGCTGTTGTATGCAAACTTTCCAACCAATGTTCATGTTCAGTAATTCATTACCCACACTCACCTTCCCTCATTTCTTGAGTAATACATTTTCTACTCCTAGGAGTTCCAACAAGCAATGACAGGAAAGTGTTGTCCACTGGATAGTAATACCATTTTGATTACACAATACAATTCAGTGTGCATGTTCAGAATGGGTACACATACTGGGTTCAAGTTATGCCACTTAGTTTATTGAGGTTGGTGATCTGCACCCCCTGGCAGTATGGGGTTTCCAATGGCACTCCTTGTGGTCTATACCATTGTCTTGACAATACCAGGGATGATGACCAAGAACAGGCCACAGCATGCTGGTAGACCTGCCATTGTTTGTCCCATGGCATCTATGACATAATATATCTGGACTGACCAATGCGAGTCTTTGTAGTGACACTGGAGCCCATTGGATCTCAGGGATGGAATCTATGAGCCCTTGTACGTGGTGTGTTGGTATCACTAATATTTGCCATTTGCGTGGGTACATAGATTTCAATGTATAAGACGGAAGGGCATTTGAACCTCCATCAGTAGCTCGTTTGATATATAAGTTATGCTGTTCTTTCCCAGATGGTGACAAAGGGCTTCTGTTGGCAACACACAGCCAATACATTCTCTGATGTTTTTTGTGCTGAGTATCAGCTCACTTTATGTGTTGATGGCTTGCTCACCTCATCCTCAGACTGTGTAGCTTGGCTGCGCATTTTGTGGATCTTGTATTTAAGCTGCTTTATGTGAGCACTTCATAAATTAGAATACTGCACCTGTCTGGCCGCAGCTTCTCATGATTTGTTTTTGGCCTTCGCTTTCTGGATTGCTGCCTCCAATGTCCACTGATACTACATTCCCTCCATACAACATTAAATGCTGGATATTTCCTGGGTGCTTTTGTGAGGCTGAACTATTCCTATTGCTTATTAACCTTGCCTGTATTGACTATAATGCCAATGGTGAATGAGTAATGCAAAGATAGTAGCCCCTGTCTACCCATCACTATGGCATCACCCTCGCATCCAATTTACAGGAAAGCTTCCACCTATAACCTTTGGGTTGGCCCAAGAGGCCTTTTTGGGATGCTTCCACTAGGGCAGATGCTATCAATTTTCCTGTTATGAGCTTAGTTACAATTACATCCCTTGTCTCTTCATCTACTGGTGAACTGATCAGTTGTTCCACTGATTGTGGCTTAGAAGACGTGGAGCAAAACCCAACCACTTCGCCCGTCCCAATTCCAACTACCGAGGTTCCCAGAATGGAAATTCCATTGGCCTCGACTGGGATTTTATGATCTAGCCTGAACGAGGCAGTAAAATCCTGCCTGTGAAGTGCAGACGGTGCATTCAGAAGTTGAGATTCACTCATTATTGATTTACGAGTGTCAAATGTATTTCATCTGGATTTTGGAGATGGCTGTTGGGCAGACCTGACATGTTAAGGTTGCGGAAAACTTCATTGCCAATAACAATTTTAATTTTAGCGGCTTACTTATTTGGTTTGAAGATAACGGGATCCAGAAAAAAGCAACATTAGAACAAAATAAACTCAGAAACCAGGTCTGATGCCTTCTAACTGTGTGTTGGAAAATTCTGTGGTCCTTTTGTGGCTTTTTGCAGGATTTTTAATGCTATTTAGAACTTTTGATAGTCAAGTTTTTTGGCTCCCTGAGCTGCAATAGCGTAAGTGCCCACTGCCTTATCTTTTGATAGGGGATTAATGGATTGGAATGGAGATGCAGTTGAGCTCTATTTCATTATTCCTGGGTTTACTGAAGCTCTGCCTATAGAAACAGTGATTCTCTGCAGGCAAAGAGTGAAAAGATACTTTTTACAAGTACACATACAAACATAGGACTTGGCTATTCAGCCCTTCAATGTTGTCCTGCCATATAATATGATCATGACCGACCTGATAGCAACTCAATTTGCAGCCCGCCTACACTAGATAACCTGAAAACCCCTTGCTTTCCAATAATCCTTCTACCTCTGCCCTACAAATATGCATAGACTTTGCTTCTACCAGCTTTTCAGGAAGAGAGTTCCAAAGACATACAACCCCTGAGAGAAAAAGTCTTTTCTTGTTTCCATTTTAAATGGACAGCTCCTTATTTTTAAACTCTGACCCCTGGTTCCAGACTCTCCCACAAGAGGAAACATCCTCTCTATGATCACTCTGCCAATACCCTTCAGGATCTTATATGTTTCAATCAAATCACCTCTTACTCTTCTAAACTACAATGGATACAAGCCTACCCTATCCAACATTTCCCCATAAGACAACCCACCCATCCCAGGTAGTGGTCATAGAGGTTTACAGCATGGAAACAGCTCAATTCCATGCCATCTGGTAGTGTAGTAAATCTCCTCTGAACTGCTTCCAGCAAAAGCCTATAGCCTTCTCCTGGCTGTTAGCAGTTGTGAGCTATTCGGGATGGGCAATTTTTTTCCCAATACAACCTGCAGGATTTACCTTCCCTCTGACTTCAAATGGTAGTAAGCAGTTATAATGGATTGTCTCCTGGCTGTGAAATTTTGCTTAATGATACCTACGTAGAACGTGTTTAATCTCTGTTACTGCACAAACTTTGCAACAGGTAGACTTTTTCCAAATAAGGTCTCTCAAATTTAAACAACCATATCGAAACACAGTGCCAGCTGGCTGCAGAGTAAGATGGGAAAATGACCTAGAATGAAGATGAAGTATGTAGGATCCTTATAGATTTGTAAAATCACTTACACTTCCATGTTTGCTCCTCTGGAATAGTTGAGGATTGCACAACTTCTCAACTAAACCTTTAAAAAACACGCTGCCACCATGTTATGTTCTTCTATTCAATGTAAAAATATTGATCATAGCTTACAAGAATTGATAAAACAATAATGTGAGCTCTATATTTGAAGATAATACTATGTACAAGTAATGGTAAATATGCATTATGTAACATAAAGCTAAATATACATGGTTGACTCCTTCCATTGACTATAGGCTGAATATAAGTTGTGAGATCACCACATTACATCCTGTCGTAGTGGTAATGATTAGCAGCGTTTTAAGGTATGCTTCCTTTCCACAACAAATACTGCAAGGTTTACTGATTTTGTACACAATAAACTTTCACCTGGATAATGCAGTGGGTTGTGTTGTGAAATTAAGTTTGTGAAATGTGGCCCTTTAAAAGCTGGATTTGTGTTCAATGCTGGGATGTTTAAAATGCAGGTATACAGAGTACACAGATTGCAACATTTGTTGCAAAGACCAAAACGTCAGAGTTGCCTTGGTAACAGACTTTGCAGGATTTTGCATTCTGACAGCCTACCAGCTTAAAGAGGAGATTCAGCTATTAGGAACATATCAAATTTGAATTTTGTTGTTGTTGTCTGCATCTAACCAATCCTGATGTAAATATTTGATAGGTCACCAAAGTTATAAAAAGAGAAACTCAACTGTCTGTTGGCAGTTCAACTGAGAGCCAGCCAGGACAGAAAGACATCTCTAAAGTGACTCTCTACTCTGCTATCTCTGAAGAAAATTCTACATCTATCTAGCAAAAGGATATCAAATCAGAAAGACCTTACTGAGAAAGAAATCAACAGAAAAAATCCAAAAGCCATTAGACTTGGTTGTATATTTTCTTTCAGAGTGATTAAAATTCTGCTATTAGTGTTTTGCAAATGAATGAACCTTGTATTTATTCAAATGGCATTACAATCGAACTTTATTTTAATTAATAAGTGACATGTTTAGTTAAAGTTCCTGTTGGTTAAATAAAATAATTTGTTAATTATTCTCCGAAAGCGAATGTCAGGTCTTTATGTTAATGAACCTCTAAATGTTAGAACAGTTAACACCTTTCCAAACAGTTTTATCAGATTACAGAGCGCAGTAAAGGGGGTGAACCTTGATTTTAAGATGGAAAGTGGCAAGTTGTGACATCCTGATTGATTGGGCTTAGACAACCTCATTCAATTTGTGGTTATGTTTTTCAACCTGTTCTGTTTAAATACCATTGAAGTTTGGGATTAGAAGGCAAGCTTAGTTTGTATATAAAAGAAATGGGCTTAAACTTGATATGCAACCTACTAGGCTCCATGGTGAGCACCAAGCAGTGTACAAAATTTGGAAAATTCCTGGCTTGGTTAACTGTTACTCCTGGTTCCTGGGTTCAAATCCAGCCAAAGCATTCATGCTGAAGACCTCTAATTCTTGGCTGCAAGGATGTTTATGTGAGGTGTTGCATATTGAACATGAATTTCCAGCAAGAAATTTAACCTCAGAAAGATTGCCGGGAATAACACAAGTCTTAAAGGATTAATCTAGCTGCACAAATGTGGCTTGTGTACCCTTAACTTTAGGAGGCTGAGGGGGGATCTGATCAAGAATTTGAACATCAGGGCAGATACCAAGAAACAATTCCTTGTGGTGAGGAAACCCAGAAGACACTGGGTTCTCCCACATCCCAAAAATTCGTTCTTAGGCTGATTGGGAAACAAATTGTCCCTATATTGAGATTCTTCCATATTAGGAATAACGTAAAATTAGAATAGGAAAATGGAATTGTTACTATATAGTTATGATGGCAGCGCGGGCTCGTTGGGCCGAAGGGCCTGTTTCCCGTGCTGTGTTGCTCTAGAAAAAAGACGATGGCACAACCTTAAAATTAAAGCTGGTGAAAATCAGGTTCCAAGCCAGATGGCAAAGTATTTTTTTTATTCATTCTTGGGACATGGCTGTCATTGGTCAGCCAGCATTTACTGGAGGGCAGCTGAGAGTCAACCACATTGCTGTGATTCTATAGTCACATGTAGACCAGGCCATGTAAGGAAGGCAGAATTCCTTCCCTAAAGGACGAGTTTGGGTTTTTCCAACAATCGGCAATGGTTTCATGGACATCAGTAGATTCTTAATTCCAGATATTTTTTGTTGAATTTAAATTCCACCATTTGCCATGACAGGATTCAAACCAGGTCCCCATAACATTAGCTGAGTGTCTTGATTAATAATCTAGCGATGATACCATTAGCCATTAATCCTGTGTCCTGACCAATTTACTCCTCAACTAACATCCCCGAATAAATTATCTAGTCTTTCTAATGTTGTGTGAAAGAGCTTGTTAATTGAAAACCAGTTTTCAGGATTACAGTCTACACTTTAAATTACTTTATTGGCTGTAAAGCATTTAAGCTTGTGTAAGGCGCTTTATAAATGCAAAATCTTTCATTCCTTTATGGCTGGACTTCAGGACAATATCCAGATTTTTTTATTGAATTCAAATTCCACCATCTGCTGTGGCAGGATTCGAACCCAGGACCTCAGAATATTAGTTGAGTTTCTGGTTTAATAATCTAGTCATAATACCACAAGGCCATCACCTCCCCCAAAGTAATATGAAACTAGGCACGGTTCCTTTTGATAGCTGGTTTATTTACAGAATTCTGCATTACATCTGTTTGTCTCCTACCTAAAATACCCAGTATCCTGACAGCTTTTCTCTACAAATGCTCTAAGTACTTAAATAATGCCCTTCACCTGTACATCGAAATAATTAAATTGACATACCATTAACAGCTAGACCATTTGGAACTGAATTCAATAAGTAATTTCACACAGAAAGGATTTTGGAAATTCTTCCTAGCAAGGCTGTAGATGTTGGGAACAGTTGAAATTTTCCAGAATGAAATCAGAAGATATTTTTTTGTTAAGGGCATCAAGGCTATCGACAGGGAAAGAGAGTTGGGGAACACATCTGCCTTGGTTCTAATTGATCGATTCCCAAACTATGGGTCGCAACCCCAACTGTTTCTCAGAACAGCGAATAGGGTAATCCTCATCCTCATTTGAGACTGTTTCCCACATCCCACCAAGGCTCAGGTGCCGTCTGTCCCTACTCTTTCTCTGCTTATCTTTCAGTCTCTCTCTGGGCCCCTTCAACGAACATTCTGTTGGTGGAGAATTTGGAGAGCTTGCTTGGAACCTCAGAGGACAGTAACTACTGTAACCTATGTTCTATACCTGTTCAGGACAACCTTACTTTCCTCACAAACTTTACTTTCCCCCTGACCTTGAACCCAGCGATGATGCGCCACTGCTGATCTGCACCATGCCCAAGCCCAACCCTGTCACCTTGGCAGTGCCAAATGATGCGACTCCGACATCAGCCATCAGTCTGAATTTATGCCTCTTCCTTTCCAAAACTCATGAGCTGGAGCCACTCAGATGAAGTAACAGATTGCTGAGTTCATAAAACAACAACATTTTTACAAAGTACTTCAAAAACTTTCATCACTATATGTTGACCCATCATACATAAGCTTTGATAATTATATACTGAATATTGTTAGGCTGCTTTCTCGTGTTTATTGGCACCTGGATCATATTGACTTTCAGATGTTAAAGTTGAAAAGTATTGGAAAATGGGTTGGGAAGCACAGATTTAATGGAATGGTGCAACAGGCTCAAGGGGCTGAATGGCCTCCTAGTGATCCGATGAGATCATAGAGTGGGAATTGGTAAAATGCCATGGTGAAGCATGAAGGAAGAACGTTAAAGCTGAGCCCCAGACCATTTGTAATCTGTTCCATTATCTCACACCTTGAACAACTTCTCATGAGGAACTTTTCAAATGCCTTCTAAAAATATGGAATATTTTTGGATAGCTTTACGAAGCTTTAGCCTGTAACTGGGCCACTGCCTTTCCTTGGAGGTTATAATTTATAAACAAATGTGAAACACCATCTGACCTGATCCAACATTCAATTAGCCGAGACCAATCTACACTGGTTTCAATTGCAATTGTGCACCTGGAGTTTCCCAAATTATTCATCTGGTCAGCTAAGACCCAGCACCACCACAGTGCATTGGGAAAATGGTCAGACTATAAGCAGAGCTGCAAGTGGAAAATACACAAACTCTGCACATACACACACACACATTATACACACATCATACATACACAAACACACTAGACACACATACACTATATAACACACACACAAACATAACAGATATACACACGCACATGTACACACACACACGATACAAACACACACACTATACTCAAGACAGTCTCATGCACACACCAAATGCATGTGCAATACTTGCACACACAAGAATCATACATGCACGCATACCATCTATACACACACACACACACACACATACACAGGGCTGCAGCAAACCAGTTCAAGAAGGCAACACACCACCACATTCTTAAGGACAAATAGGAATGAGTAATAAATGCTGACCTAGCCAGTAACGCTCACATCCCTTGACTGAATAAAAAAAACCCCTAACACACATACCACACACAATCATACCCCCTGCACACATACCATACACAATCATACCCCCCTACACACAGCCCAACACACATACACAATCACACCTCCCCCACACCCTAACACGCATACCATATACAATCATACTCCCTTGCACACATACCTTAACACACAAATCACACAATCATACCCCCCACACACACAGCCCAACACACAAACACAATCATACCCCCCCGCGCACACACCCCAACACACATAATCATACCCCCTGCACACACACCCTAACACACATACCACACACAATCATACCCCTCCTTACACACACCCCAAACAAACATACCCCCCATACATATACACCCACATACACTGCTCCCCCCACACACAAACCTCCTCGAATTCACACTTACACCTACATACCTGACTGTAGAGCACCATCATACCAACAGTGATTGCTGGGCATTACATGGCAATGCAATGAATATCAAACAGATAGTTTGCCTTTTTAAAATGCCAATGACACACTCTCGCTGAAGTGCTACCCAGCAACATGGCTGTGCAAGGGGTTAGTGTGACTCCTGGGACGGTCTCTCAGGTTGATTCGATGAGCAGAGCACAGTTCAGTTTGTGACCTGCTCAATATAAGCCTTTAAACATAGCGCAAATAACTGGGCCCAGCATCACTCACTGCCCAGAGAAACAGACCAGCACTTTGAAGGCATCTTGAATGGTGGGGTTCTTGACCTCTTGATTCTGTGTGGATGCAGAGACTGCGAGCTCAATAACAGTGTCAGTGTGTTAATAACTAATCAATAAATGAGCAGCATTGATACAGCACTGCCAGCACAATTGCTGACTGCATGTTGACTGTCATAGCCACATTGCACTGACAGGGCTCAGGTCCAAGTATTAATGAATTCAGTAATTTGTATAATTTTCAATTACAAAGAAGAATTGGCCCAGCACAGTTTATGCATGAGTCATCCTTTCCTTATGAGTCCCCGGTTGTGATCTCCGTGTTACACCCACAGCAGATTTGAAATGTGGAAATATTTATAAACTTCAAACTTGCTTCAAGTTGATTCCATGGTAAAGTGTGTCATCCCTTTCACAGCACAGTGTTTACAATTGCAAATAACTTACAGTTTATTTTAATGACTGTTAATAAGTCAAGTATCACAGTGTGGGTTGTGTAGTAAGTTGGAGCAAATGACACAGGTACCCAGGAATAAGGGCGGACAGTTAACCAACCAGTCCACAAAACTAAACCATTAGGCAGCTTACAATGGCTTTCAGAAGTCAACGAGACTTTAAGTTGGGATTTTCCGGCTGTACTCATTAGCGGGATCTTCCAATCCCGGCCTTGGCAAAACCTCCCCGTATGGGATCCCTGGCAGCAGAGGGTGTGATCAACAGGAAGCCCTGGTGACAGCAACGTGATCGGAAAATCCTGCCACCAGCCAACAGGTGGTCATTTCCATTGCCGCAAGACGCACTGCGAGGTGGGGAGGCGGGGAGCGCAAAATCCTCCCTTTGTTTGCAAAGTATAATTGGCATTCTCAGGACTTGACTATTACATAGAAACTAGAAGCAGGAGTAGCCCATTCGGCCCACCGAGCCCACTCCTCCATTCACCTCGATCATGGCTGATCATCAAATTCAATAACTTGGTCTCTCCTTCCTCTAATATGCCTTGGTCCTTATAGCCCCAAGAGCTATATCGAATTTCTTCTGCTGGATTTTTTATTTTTATAGGGGCACAAATAAATCACAGTTAATGGCTACATAGAAGCATAGAAAACAGAAGGAGAAGTAGGCCATTTGGCACCACAAGCCTGTTCCGCCATTCATCCTGAATGTGGCTGATCATTGAATTCAACATCCTGATCCCTGCCTTCCCTCATATTCCTTGATTCCTTTAGCCCCAAGACCAGATTTAATTTCTTCTTAAAAATCAGACAATATTTTGGCCTCAACTACATTCTGTGGTAGTGAATTCCATACTCTCACCACCCTCTAGGTGAAGAAATTTCTCCTCAACTCAGTTCTAAAAGTTTATCCCTTATCCTCAAACTATGACCCCCAATTCTGGACTCCCCACCATTGGGAACATTCTTTCTGAATCTATCCTGTCTAATCCTGTTAGAATTTTATAAGTTTCTATGAGATCCCTTCTCACTCTTCTAAACTCCATAAATATAATCCTAACTGGCTTAGTCTCTCCTCATATGACAGACCTGACATCCCAGAAATCAGCCTGGTAAACCTCCACAATACTCCCTCTATAGTAATGGCTTCCTTCCTCAGATCAGGACACCAAAACTGCATGCAATATGCTAGGTGTGGCCTCACCGATGTCCTATACAATTACAGCAAAATATTCCTATCCCTATATTAAAAGCCTTGCGTTATGAAGGTCAACATACTATTTGCCTTCTTTACTGCCTGCTATACCTGCACACTTACTCTCAACAATTGATGCACAAGCACCCCAAGGTCTCGTTGAGTATCTACCTCCCTCAATTTACACCCATTCAAGTAATAAACAATCTGTCTTCCTATTATTGCTCCCAAAGTGGATAACCTCACATCTACCCACAGTATACAGCATCCGCCATGCATATGCCCACTCACTCAGCCTGTCCAAATCACGCTGAAGCATCTCTGCATCGTCCTCACAGTTCACCCTCCCACTCAAATTTGTATCGTCTGCAAATTTGGAAATAATACATTCCGCTCCCTCTTCCAAATCATTAATATATAATGTGAACATTAGGACTCCAACTGTGCTAGTTGGGGTCTTAGCACAGATCCCTGCAGAACACCACTAATCATTGATTGCCAATCAGAAAATGACCCATTTATGACAACCATTTGCTTCCTATCTGCTAACCAGTTTTCTATCCATCTCAATGGTTTAACTATTGTTGCTCTTATGAGAATAAAAGAAAAGAGGAGTCACAGCACTCTTTAAATTGAAAGCACTTCAATTTCTCATCAGATTCATAAGCTGTGTCTTCATTTTCCAGGTTATTTTTCTCTTTCACATTATATGTTCTTCTGGTGGAATTCATTTTGTATCTTTCCTTATTGATATGCTCTAATTTATACTTGAATGTTTTTTCCTGGAGAAAGTGCTTTTCTTCACAATTTTTACAGTGGTTCTACACACTGTCACTGTGTAGACAGTGATTGCCTACACTGTCAATCAATCTATGAGTGGTTCACTTTTGAACAGCGATGACATGCCTGTTACTGGGTAAATTTCCTCCAGGTGGCACCCATTATGGGTCCTCCTTCCTGCTCCAAGCTGACAAGCCTCATTAATAGTAAGCTCCATTGAAACGGCTTTTTCTAAGATTGTCTTAAGACTTAAACTCCATTTAGTTGCTATCTCCACTGTATAGTCTCATTCCTCAGGCCACAAACCAAACAGTCTCTAATCGTGTCATCCACAGGGTCACCAAATACACAATCACCTGGGAAGGGCTTTAGAATTGCCACAAATTGAGCCAACTTCTCTTTTTCCAGCTGATCTTGTTCATGGAATCTAAAACACTTTGCTATAATTAAACGTTTGGATGAATAATGGGCCTCCAGTATCTTAGTTAATTATTGATAATATTTTACTAGCTGGGTTTCTCGGATGAACTAGTAAATTGTAAGTTTTACTGCCAATAGTGCGAAGAAAATAATCTCTCCCAAAACAAAGGAGATAGACATTAACTTCAGGAAGCATGGTAGAAAACCTGCCTCTGTCTATATCAAAGGGATGAAGTAGAAAGGGTCAAGAGTTTTGAGCTTTTAGGTGTCCAGCTCACCAGCAACTTGTCCTGGCTCACTTTCACAGAAGTGTAACAAAATTTATTATGTCAGCTATGATTTTCACCAACTTTTACAGATGCATCATAGAAATCATTCTTTCTGGTTGTATCACTGCTTGGTATGGCTCCTGCTTTGCCCAAGACTGCAAGAAACTATAAAGATCATGAATGAAGCCCAGTCCATCACGCAAATCAGCCTCCCATCCATCGACTCTGTCTACATTTCCCACCGCCTCAGAAAAGCAGCCAGCATAAGTAAAGACGCCATGCACCTTGGACATTCTCTCTTCCACGTTCTTCCACTGAGAAAAAGGTACAAAAGTCTGAGGTCTCGTACCAATCAACTCAAGAACAGCTTCTTCCCTGCTGCCATCAGACTTTTGAATGGACCTATCTTGCACTAAGTTGATCTTTCTCTACACTCTAACTGTGACTGTAACATTACATTCTGCATCCTCTCCTTCCCTTCTCTATGTATAGTATGCTTTGCCTGTATAGCATGCAAGAAACAATACTTTTCACTGTATACTAATATATGTGACAATAATAAATCAAATTAATGACACTAAGAAAAGCAGGGACTACAATATCCTCTGGAATTTTGTTTGCCAGTATATAATAATTAAATCATTCTACATAAGTTCTTTGATTCTTCCTGAAATGAGTAAATGGCGCCAAACGCTCCTACCATTTTTACTGGGTTACCAGGATCTGCTCAGCACCTTTTTTCAATAGCTCCTTTTGATAACAGTCTAACTTTATTTTTCAACGTGTGTCAATGTAACATCTTGCTCAAGATTTCACACAATGTAAGGAAGATCTATTTTTCACTCTACATCCATGCCTTACTTAAACTATACACATGGTGAAGTTTATAAAGGCCAGTTTATTAGTGTCACAAGTAGGCTTACATTGGTAATGAAGTTACTGTGAAAATCCCCTAACCGCCACACTCTGGCGCCTATTCGGGTAGATAGGGGGAGAATTTTAGCAAGGCCAATACACCTGACCAGCACGTCTTTCAGACTGTGGGAGGAAACCAGGGCACCCAGAAGAAACCCATACAGACACAGGGGAACATGCAGACTTCACACAGATCACTGATCTGGGAAAACAACCTGGGCCCCTGGCACTGTGAGGCAGCAGTGCTAACCACTGTGCCACCCAATCTGATTGCAAATCTACATGAAGTAATAAAATCGATCTCTTCTGACTAATAGAATGACCAAAGATAAAGCACGGTGGCTCGTACAGACAGCAGATTTCTTTCTCAAGTCTGAGTATATGATTCTGATTATGGAGAGAAATATTTACTATTATTATTTATAATTATGGTGATCTGGTGTTATTGTCAATGTGCATACGAGGGACTATTTCGCAGCAGGTGTTGTCAGTACACAGTGACTTTGATTGACACTCTATTCATACATCAGTTTCAAATGCCGAAGTCACCCTTATTGAGCCCCGTCACCACCAGCAAGCACATTCTGTGCATAGTTGAAAATTTTTCCTCAGCAATTCCTGATGACAGAAACTTTGTGGCATAAGGACCAAATTCTCACAGAACAAAAGATCCATGCAGATGTCTATCTGCAGCCCTGGTATATAAAACCCGGACCCGAGCCTCGATGCAGAATGCTAAGCTGTCAGTATTGGCTCTGCCCCTACTCCTGGCTTATGGCTCTCATCCCAGGCAGCCAGCCATCTAAAGGAGATGCCACCTTCTCATTCGGAGAGCAGAGTTCATCAAGGGAATCAAACTGTCCTGATAGCCGTCAATGACTGCACTGCTGGATGCGATACTGTATGGAATAGCCCAGAAGATTCCAGGTCATAGAATATTAGAATCTATACAGTGCAGGAGGCCATTTGGCCCATCCAGCCTGCACTTATTACAGTCTCACCCAGGCCCCATCCGCATAACCCTACGATTTATACTCCCGCTTATACTAAGGGACAATTTTAGCATGGCTAATGTGAATGTCTTTGGTGCTCTGGTAAACCCAACAACTGCAAGCCAGTCACTGCATGAGGATGCCCTTCGGCATGGTAATTCAGGACAAAATTAATCGTCATATAGGCAAATGTGAGTTAATTAAGGAAAGCCAGTAAAGATTTAAGGACAAATGTTCCGTGAACTTGCCTGAACTTTATGATGAAGTAGCAGCGAGGGTTAACAGTCCCTCTTGATGTAGTATATGGGGAATTCAAAAAGGCATCTGTGAAAGTGCCTCACTGAAGACTTGGTTCACAAAGTTAAAGCTCAAACAGACATTAGCAACACGGATATGAAGTTATAGTTTGAAGATGAGGGGTAAATCTTTAGGACTAAGGTGAGGAGAAATTTCTTCACCCAGAGAGTGATGAATGTGTGGAATTCACTACCATAGAAAGTAAGGAAGGTCAAAATGTGGTCTGATTCCAAGAAGAAATTAGATATAGCTCTTGGGCTAAAGGATCAGGGGATATGGAAGAAAGGCTGGATCAAGATATTGAATTTTGATGATCATCCATGGTCAAAATGAATGGCGGAGCGGACTCAAAGAGCCAAATGGCCTATTTTGATTCTAGTTTCTACATTTCTATACACGGTGGCTGAGGAAATGAAGAGTAAAAGTGAATGGTTATTTCTCTGATTGGAGGAAGTGGAGAGCCCCAGGGATCAGTGTTAGGATCCCTCAACTTTCTGACATCTTTACTAACGTCCTGATCCTTGATGTACAGCGCACAATTAAATTGCAGATACCACAAAATCTAGAAGTATTGTGAACCTGGAGTTGGATAGCATCCAACTTGGAAAGGACACGGTGTGGTGGAATGGGTAAACAAAGACAGTAGCGGACCAAGCTAGAGATCCAGGCTAGCTACATGGGCCCCTGACCACTATGGCAAAGTCTGCAAGATACAACAGGCTACAATATATAGACATGTAAAATTGCTGGCTGAACACACCCCACCCTGATGGGTTCAAGGCATTCTAGGTCTGTTTTGAGCAAGAGGTCAGCGAGAGCACATCCTTCATCCTGGAAGCCTTGGATGAACCTGTATCCAAATCACCATCACAGATGTCAGAGTAGCTTTCTCGAATGTCGACCCACAAAACGTGACTGGCCCAGATGGGGTACCCAGATGAGCACTCAGATTCTGTATGGAACAGCTGTCACGGGTATTCACAGACATCTTCAACCACTCTTTATAACAATCTGAGGTCCCTATCTGCTTCACAATGACCATCAATTCGGTAATTTAAAAAAAGCCAGGCAGCATGTCTTAATGACTTTCATCCAATAGATCTGATATACATCATAATGAAATGCTTTGGAAGTTTAGTCAAGGCATAAATCAATTCCAGCCTCCCACATTGCCTGGATCCACTACAGTTCGCCTACAGTGCAATAGATCCACAGAGATGCCATCTGCCTCACCTGCGCGCAGCCCTGAAACACTTAGATGATCCTATTTATCAACTATAGCTCAGCCTTCAACTCCCTTATTCCTACGAAACTCATCCCCAAACATAATGTCAGCAAAAGGAGATAGTCATCAACTTCAGGAAGTGTAGTGGAAGACACGCCCCTATCTATGTCAATGTGAACAAAATAGAAATAATCGCGAGATTCAGGTTTTTAGGTATCCAGATCACCAACAATCTGTCCTGGTCCCACCCATGCTGACACTATAGTTAAGAACGCACACCAAGGCCTCTACTTTCTCAGACAATTAAGGAAATTTGGCATGTCCAATACAACTCTCACTAATCTTTACAGATGCATCATTGAAAGCATTCTTTCTAGTTGTATCACTCCTGCTCTGTCCAAGATGGCAAGGAACTACAAAGGATGGTGAACGAAGCCCAGTTCATTACGCAAACCAGCCTCCCATCCATTGACTCTGTCTACACTTCCCGCTGCCTTGGCAAAGCAGCCAACAGGATCCCGGACATTCTCTCTTCCACCTTCTTCCTTGGGGAAAAAGATACAACAGTCCAACGACGCATACTAATTGACTCAAGAACAGCTTCTTCTCTGCTGCCAACAGAGTTTTGAATGGACCTACCTTGCATTAAGTTGATCTTTCTCTACACTCTAGCTATGACTGTAACACTACATTCTGCACTGTCTCCTTTTCTTCTCTATGAACTGTATAGTTTGTCTGCATAATGCGCAAGAAACAATACTTTTCAGTGTATACTAATAATGTGACAATAATAAATCAAATCCAATCAAATCAAAAATAAAAGGCAGAAGAAATTTGAATATGAAGCAATTCATTTTGGTAGGAAGAATGTAAGAAAGACAATATAAAAAACCTGCATTGCCTTTCATAATTTCAAAAGATCCCAAAGTGCTTCACAGACAGTTAAGAATTTGTGAAGTGTAGTCTCTCTTATAGGGTGGGATTTTACGACCTCGCTTGTGCTAACACCATAAAATCTTGCTCAAAGTCAATGAACCTTCCCACGGTCAGCTCCTTGCCGGTTTGATTCCTGTGGTGGGCAGTGCGGTAAAATTCCAGCCATAATGTCAGAAATGGCAGACAATTTGTACACAACAAGATCCCACCAACAGCAATGTGATAAGGGACAGATGATCACTTTTATAGATGCCCCCGAGAGACAAATATTGATCAGGAAACTAGGGAGAAGTCCCCTGGCCTTTTTCAAATAGCATTCAGCATAGCATAGCATTGTCTTTACTGAGACCTAGGACTGGCAGTGGTTAGTGATGTCTCACAGCACTATGGACTCGGGTTCAATTCCAGCCTTGTGTGAAGATTGCATATTGTCTGCTTGGTTTTCCTCCGGGTGCCCTGCTTTCCTACCAAATACAGATTAATCCTACTCTGAGGAACTTTTTTCCACTTAGGGACATTTAACTTGCACTGTTGCAAAGTTACTTTTGGGGATTTTCTTTCAAATCTCGCTCTTGCTGTCCTTCATGTCAATCTTCCTTAAAGGTCTTTTGGATTTGATCATTGGGAATTTTATTGGTTCATGGAATTAGCAGTTTTGAGGGATTTCCCCCCCTGTGGCTGGAATCAAGGCATCTAGCTGGTCAGGTTAGATGGATTGGTTATGCTAAATTGCTGTTTAGTGTCTAAAGATGTGCAGGTTAAGGGTTTATCCATAGTAAACGTGTGGGGTTACAGGGATGGGATAGGAGAGAGGGCATGGGTAAGATATTCCGTCAGAGAGTCAATACAGACTCAATAAGCTAAATAGCCTGTTTTTTGATTATCATCTTATCTGAAAAACACCAACTGTGCAGCAAATCCTCAGTACTGCTTAAGTGTTAGCCTGGTCTATGCAATCATTGCTGGAACATTTTCAGATTCATAAAACATTTTTGAATATCTAACCATAATTAAGCCTTTTTACCTTTGAACCTTAAGGTTGCGGCAATTACAATAATTAACATGTTGTTGCATTCAGAAATACCCAGCAGATTCTTTTGAATTGAAGCCACAGAGGATTGGAACAGAAAGTCACTTTACACTATCCTCTCCCTTTCATCTGGTTTTGCATTCAGATGTTTGAAATGAATCAAGTCCATCTCAATTCCAATGGACACATGATCCTTGCACATCCTCTGTCATTAACCAGGAGCAAACTGGAGGTATAGGTCTTCCATCCTTCAGTAACACAGAGGTAGCCAGAACATCATCTCGTTTTGCTTTGCTGTGAGCCGCTGCTATTTGAACAGTGCAGCATGTTAAGGAGTTGAATCTATCAGGCAAGACTTCATAGGATCTCTACAATGCATAAGAAGGTCATTTGGCCCATCGAGCCTGCACTGATAACAAACTCACCCAGGTACTCTTCCCATAAACCCATGAGTTTACCCCACTAATCACCCTGAGACTAAGGGGCAATTTATCACGGCCAATCCACATAACCTTTACATCTTTAGATTGTGGGAGGAAATCGGAGAAGCCGGAGGAAAGCCATGCAGACACAGGAATGATATACAATCTCCACAGAGATAGCGATCCAAAGCACAAATTGAACCCGCATCTGTGGCACTGCGAGGGAGCAGTGCTAAGCACTGTGCCATCCCCAAAACGACTTTCTCAGCAATCTCTTACACATAGGGTGGGATTTTACAGCCTTGCTCAAACGAAACTGGAAATTTCCACCCAAGGTCAACGGATATTTCTATTGTCCGCTCCTTGCCCGCTCAGATTCCGTGGGGGCTGGAGCGATAGAATTCCGATGTAAGAATCAGCAATGCAATGGGTTTCACAGTAAAAGTGGCCGCAGAGATGAATTCTTTCTTGCCTTCCTACTCTGAGGAACTTGTTTCCGCCAAGAGACATATAATTTGCCTTGTTGCAAAGTCACTTTCGGGCAGCTTTTCTTCGAAATCTGTCTTCCATGCTTCCTCATTGGCAATATTCCTTAACCAGCTTTTGGTTTTGATCATTAGGGACTTTATGGAAGTAGAAATTTAGAATGATTCTCCCCTATGGCTGGGGTTAAGGTACTTTGTTAGTCAGTGAGTTGAGATGATTAATCTGCATGTTCTCCAATAGACCTTGAATTGCTTGGTGCTAATAGAGAGTACCACAGATGCAGAATCACTTTGTTCCCCAGCTTGAATAGCTGAATTTTGAAAAAATGGGACAGTGTTGAACAGATAAATCATCTCAACTGCAACTTGTGAACAACAATTTATTTTCAGCTCATGTTGTGAATACACTTTGAGTCCTCGGTGACTCAGATTAAATCATGTATTTGTAGCTGGTGTAATCAAAAGTGTTGTGTTCATCATTTTTTTAAGTTTTTGTTTATTAGTGAGTATTTCTGAAGTTAAGACAAAACTGTCGATATAAGGAAAGTTTAAGATTTATTTATTGGTGTCACAAGGAGGCTTACATTAACACTGCAATGAAGTTACTGTGAAAATCCCCTAGTTGCCACACTCCAATGCCTGTTCGGGTACACTGAAGGAGAATTTAGCATGGCCAATGCATCTAACCAGCACCTGTGGGAGATTGTGGGAGGAAATCAGAGCACCCAGAGGAAACTCATGCAGACACAGGAGAACGTACAGGCTCAGCACAGACAGCGACCCAAGATGGAAATTGAACCTAATCCATGGTGCTAACCCTCATCTCATCTGCAATACCCATTTGAACACTGTCTGAGTTTACTGATGACCATTGCCTTTGTTTTAGCTCCCTCAGTGACAAATGCTGAAATTATGGATTCATAGAATCACTACAATGTGTAAGGAGGCCATTCAGCCCATTGAGCCTGCATTGAGAACAATCCTACCCAGCTCCTATCCCGTAACCCTGTGTATTTACAGTGCTAATCCCCCTGCCACTAAGGGGCAATATAGCATGATCAATCAACCTAACCTACACATCTTTAGACTGTGGGAGGAAACCAGAGCACCCAAAGGAAACCCATGCAGACATGGGGAGAATGTGCAGATTCCACACAGACAGTGACCCGAGACCAGTGCTAACCACTGTGTCACCATGCCGCCCCAACATTCTGCATTCCCACCAGCTTGCTCAGCCCCATGCCCCGGTGTAACAATAGCTTCCTTGGCTGGTGACTGTGTTACAAATGGATAATCTATGTTCCAACTTGGCTCATTCTCCACGCTGTGCAGACGCGTTAAACACTGCTGCAAATTGCCGGGGTTGAAGGAAGATCAAACGCTGACCTTAGAATACATTGTATTCTCCAGTCTGTCGATGTCAATCAATCATTCGGATTCATCCAGTTGCCACTTTTCCTCATCGCGATGGTTCAATTCTCTTACCTTCCACTTTTATCTTTCCCCACTTTGTTCTCAGAATCGCAGTGCGTTTTACGAGTAAAACCTAAGCTTTGTCATCAGTTCCACAGTGTCTTGGTGGATTAGATGATTTCGACTCAAACTGTTGTTTTTCGCTTTTTTCTACAAAGGCATGGGTTTAAAATTTAAGCCTCGGAGAGAGATGAGAGGTTGGAAAATTCAATTTCCCACAGCACAGTAGAACTGAATCACAGCAAAAGCAATTGAAGCCTAATTCCCTGAAAAAAAAGGGAGTTGGTTAAGTGTCTGGTTGGAAATGGAAGTGAAACGGTGGGTCTGGGGATGATCAAATACTTCACAGAGATTTGACTGGTTCCTGGACTGCTGAAATTGGTTTGAGAGGGGGAGGGGTGCCTGTAGAAAGTAGCATCCCAGGATCTATTAGGTTGAAGTGTGATGAACAATGGAAATGATTAAGTTTTGCCTGTATATCTTTTGGAGAGTTGAGGGTGCAGTTATAACAGCAATACGGAGATGTTGGCGTTGAACTAGGGTAGGCGCAATAAGAAGTCTCACAACACCAGGCTTATTTGGAATCACAAGCTTTTGAAGCACTACTCCTTCATCAGGTGAGTACCCATTCACATGATGAAAGTGCAGCACTCCAACAGCTCGCGATTTCAAATAAACCTGTTGGACTTCAACCTGGTGTTGAGAGACTTATAGTTATCACAGAGCCTGACTTGTCGACTGTATGGGCTAGATTCTATAACAAGCATGTCATTCTAAGTTCCAAGAGAAAAAGCACAGCAACAGGCTCTTTGGCCCATCAAGCCTGTGCTGACTCATGATGTCTTCTTAAACTAAAGATCTTTGCCCCTATGTCGTCAATATCTCTCTATTCTCTACCTATTCACGTGTCTGTCAAGATGCCTCTTAAATGTTGCTAATGTATCTGCTTCTAGCACCTCCTCTGGCAGCGCAATCCAGGCACCTACTAGATCTTTGTGTAAAACACTTGCTCTCACATCCCCTTTAAATTTCCTCCATTAAATCTAGGTCCTCTACTAATTAACATTTCTACAGAAAATGCTGAACAACCTCAGCAGGTCTGACAGCATCTGTGGAGAGAGAATAGAGCCAATGTTTTGAGTGTGGGTGACCCTTCAGAGCTGGCAAAGGGTTATTTAGACTCAAAATGTTGGCTCTATTCATTGCCATAGGGTGGCACAGCAGCACAGTGGTTAGCACTGTTATCTCAGTGCCGGGACCCGGGTTCAATTCCCAGCTTGGGTCACTGTCTGTGCAGAGTCTACACATTCTCCCCGTGTCTGTGCGAGTTTCCTCCAGGTGCTTGGTTTACTCCCTCAGTTTGAAAGATGTACCGGTTAGGTTCTTCCTCAGTGTAGCCAAACAGGTGCCAGGGAAGGTGGTGACAAGGTGATTTTCACAGTAATTTCATTGCAGTGTATATGTAACCTGCTTGTGATACTAATAAATAAACTGAACTATTCTCTGTCCACAGACCTCCTGAGATTTTCCAGCATTTTCTGTTTTTGTTTTAGATTCCAGTATCTACAGTATTTTGCCCTTATACAATTAACATTTCTCCCTAGGGAAAAAAAGACTCTTTACCCTTATTTAAATTCTTTTGTTTCTCCATGTTCTTCACAAACATTCCCACTCATTCTAACTACCTTATGGCTTCATCACTTGCTTGCTATTAGAGCATCCAATTCACGTGATGTAAATTGCAGGGTAAATTTTCCAATTACATTGTTGAACCCCACACAAGAATATTGTGAAGTGATAAAAAGCCTCCAAAGAACGTGAACAATATTCAAATCTGGTAAACCCGGGTATAAGAGTGAATTTGGAATTTATATTGAAACTTAGTGTCAAAAGTCAGTCCTCTCAACCAATCAGATGGCAGTTGCAGAAGATATGCTTTCCACTTCCAGGTTTGGACAGTCTGCAGAACCCAGGCAAACCCAAGCAAATCTAATGCTTAAAGTCCCCTGCTCTCCACTTTGCACTGATAGAATCCCTACAATGCAAAAGGAAGCCATTCAGCCCATCGAGCCTGCACCAGCCACAATCCCAACCAGGCTATATCCCCATAACCCTACATACTGACTCTGCTAAATCTGCTGACCATAACGGAAAATGGCCAATCCACCTAACCCACACATTGTTGGACTGCAGGAAGAAACCAAAGCACCCTGAGAAAACCCACGCAGAAGAATGTGCAAACTCCACACAGATAGTGACCCAAGCCGGGAATCGAATCCTGGTCCCTGGATGTGAGGTGACAATGCTAACCACTGTGCCATCCCTTGTCAGACATTCATTATGAGAATGAATTTATAATTAATTTTTAGAATTCAAATCATCACAGTAATTTCATTGCAGTTTGATTTATTTTTGTGCAAATAAAAATTTAATCCCGGAAATCTATAACAAAATACTTGACAATAAATTTGTGATTAATAAACCATAGCATCCTTACAGTACAAGAAGAGGCCATTCAACCTATCAAGTCTCTACTGACCATAATCCCAACCAGGCCTATATCCATAACCCCATATATTTACCTCTGTAATGCCTTTAATCTATGCATCCCAGGATATTAAAGGCAATTTAGCATGGCCAATGTACCTAACCTGCATATCTTTGGACTATGGAGGGAAACTGGAGCACCCAGATGAAACGCACATAGACACAGGGAGAACATGCAAACTCTGCATAATCAGTGACCCGAGGCCAGAATTGAACCCAGCAGCGGTGCTCACCACCGTGCTACCCCATATCTGTGTGGGTTTGCACCTGGAAGAAACCCACACAGACACAAAGTGCAAACTCTGCCTCAGATGGTGATCCAAGGCTGGGAATTGAACTCGGGCTCCTGGCGCTGTCAGGAGGGAAACGTGGATGCAGGGAGAATGTTTTACTTTTACAGAAAACAATTACAATTAATTTAAATGACTTCTTTCAACAATATATAAAGATTACACCTGATCCCAGATCCACAGCAATGTTGTTGACTCACAACTGCTCTCAGGCAATCAGGGATGGACAATAAATGGTGGCCCTGCCAATGACACTCATGACACAAGAGTAAATAAGCAAAAACAACACCAGCTAACCTAAAGTTGATGGTTTTCCATAATGTGGTGTACTGCATGGAGCAATGGAATGGTAGGAGCTGGTTATTGAATATTACAGTTGCTTTTTTTTTTAAATTCATTCATGGGACATGGATATTGCCTGCTGGCCAGCATTTATTGCCCATCCCTAGTTCCCTTGACATTGAGTGGCTTGCTAGGCCATTTCAGAGGACAGTTGAGAGTCAACCACATTTCTGTGGATCTGGAGTCAGATGTAGGCCAGGCCAGGTAAGTACGGCAGATTTCCTTCCCTAAAGGACACTATTCAATGAGATGAGTTTTTCCGACAATCGACAATGGCGTCATGGTCATCAGTAGGTTCTTATTTCCAGATGTTTCTTCACTGAATTCAAATATCCACCATCTGCCGTGGAAGGATTCGAACCTGGGTCCCCAGAACATTTTAAAGTTAATTTATTAGTGTCACAAATAGACTTATATTAACACCACAATGAAGTTACTGTGAAAACCCCCTAGTCACCACACTCTAATGCATGATTGGGTACCCAAAGGGCAAATTTAGCATGGCCAATGCATCTAACCAATATGTCTTTCGGGAGAAAACCAGAGCACTTGGAGGAAACCCATGCAGACACAGGGAGAATATACAGACTCCACACAGGCAATGACCCAAGCCGGGAATCAATCCCGGGTCCCTGGCACTGTGAGGCAGCAGAAATCATAGAATAGAATAGAATCCTACAGTACAGAAGGAAGCCATTTGGCCCATCGAGTCTGTACTGATCTTAATCCCACCCAGGCCCTATTCCTGTAACCCTCATTTACCCTGCTAATCTCCCTAACACTAGGATCAATTTAGCATGGCCACTCCACCTAACCTGCACATCTCGGGACCGAGAGAGGAACCAGGGCACCCAGAGGAAATCCACACAGACATGGAGAGAACGTACAAACTGCACACAGATAGTGACTCCAGACTGGAATTGAACCTGAGTCCTTGGCACTGTGAGGCAGCAGTGCTAACCACAGTGCCACCTCAGTTTAGCTGAGTTTCTGCATTAATAGTCAGGCGATATCACTACAAGACCTCGCCTCCCCATGTTAAGAGGCTGCTGGCTACCCTTAAAGAGGCTCTCTGTTTTTCAGCAACATGGAAGCTTTGATGGACAAGTCTTCGCAGAGCTGTGATCTGTGTGAAGGAGATGGCCATCCTTTAGCAAGCCCGAGGCTGTAATGATAGCCACATGCAGCGTGGGTACAAGCTCCAAGCGTGACGCGAGTTTTGCCCAACTTGGCTCCATAGCCCCTGTCTCTCTGTTCTATATGTCACACATTCTCCCACACACATACTAACACACAGACAGAGTACAAAAGAGATCAGGAGAGAAATCTTTCACAGGATTAGAAACATTAAGTAGACTTTCTCCTGGGACATCACGCTTTCCAGGATGGTATTTTTACTGAACAGAAGTGTGAAAAGTGAACTACCCCTATGGAGTTGGCTATTTTGGGATGATATGACCACAATGGTCAAGATATTCTCCCATCACCCCCTCAACGCTGCCTCCCCCCTCCCCCCAACCTGAAGGCTCCTGCTGCCATTGAATCTTCAATATGGCTGAAGATGTCTCAAGCCCACTGACAGGACAATCTCCCAGTAGAACAACCACAAAGTGAAAAGAGGAAAAAAAGTAATAATTGTAGAAACATTTGGACCGGCCTATTTTTGTCAACGTTTTGATTGCCCAAAATGCCAGGCATACTGATGGCCTGACTGAGCTGGGCTGCTGCTTTTAGCGTGCGGAAGAGGGGGAGGTGAGCGAGAGTTCTGTTTGATCCAGTTCCGTGATGTCATTGCCAATGAAACGCCAAGCTAATTACGCACAAGATGGCCACCTCCGACATTCATCCAGGGATTGGCTGCAGGAGTGGAATCAAAAACATTGCTGGGCTTTTATTGAGCATTCAAAAGTAGCAGGTAAGCTTTGGTAATCTGCTTTTTCAGCTGTTTTCCCTGGAGTTTCCCTTCTAATGATTAATATTCATTTTGGAGGGGAATGGAGGATATGGAACTTTAGCGCTGCGTCAGTTGTCTCCGACACCAGACTTACTGGCAGAATTTGCACCTGTGCTAGGCGAGCTAAGTGAAGTTATAGTTGGATTATTTTTTTTCCCCACACAGTTTCTTCAGCTCTGCACGTGCCAACAGACATTTGTTACCTTGTTCAAGCTTGCCAAAGCATTGTAAGCTTTGCGACTGAGTGTCAGCAGGGTTATTTGACAACGAGAATGACAAAAGGTTATCGTAACTGAGTCTTGCCCTGTTATCACTCGACAATTTCGTGCAACAGTCACTAGTGAGTGAACTGAAATAGGAATCCTGGCCAATCTTTCCTCTCCCTATATCGGCGATGTACGGTACATGGCACTACCTTAGCGGAGATAAATAGAGACTAGTAATTAAGTTTATTTATTTTATTAGCGTCACTAGTAGGCTTACATTCACACTGCAATGTGAAAATCCCCTAGTTGCCACACTTTGGTGCCTTTTCGGGTAACACTGAGGGTGGATTTAGCATGGCCAATTCATCCAACCGGCACGTCATTTAGGCTGTGGGATGAAACTGTGGGAGCACTCAGAGAAAACTCATGGAGACATGGGGAGAATGTGCAGACTTCACACAAACAGTAACCCAAGCTTGGAATCGAACACAGGTCCCTTGCGCTATGAGGCAGCAATACTAACCATTGTGCCATCATGCCACCTCTCCAGAGATCTAAAGTAATGCTCTGAAGTCCCCAAGTCCAAATCGTGCCACTCCAGGATGTGAAATTTGAATTCAATTAAGATATCTGGAACTAAAAATCTAATGATGAAAACGGCTGTCAATTGTCATAAAAATTCACTAATGTCCTCAAGGAAATCTGCCATCCTTATCTGGTCTGGCCTATATGTGACTCCAGATCCAAAGCAATGTTGTTGACTTTTGAATGCCTTCCGAAATGGCTCAGCAAACAACTCAAAGGCAATTACGGATTGGTAATAAATATTGACCCAGCCCTCACCATGATTGTTATATTTTAAAATATAACAGAGGCAATGGCCTGGTGGTAATATCACTGGACTTGTAATCCACACATCTGGCTAATACTCTGGGGATCTGGGTTCAAATTCCACTATAGATGCTGAAATTTGAATTCAATTTTTTAAAAATTGGAATTAAAAGTCTATTGATGAACATGAAACAATTGTCATAAAATCCCAATTGGTTCACTCGTCCTTTAGGGAAGGAAATTTGTCATCGTTATCTGGTCTGGCCTTCACGCGACTGCAGAACTAAAGCAACGTGGTTAACTCTGAACTGCCCTTTCAAGGTCAATTAAGGATAGACAATAAACGCTGGCCGACGAATGAATTTAAAAGAAATAATTTTGGCAGAGCAATGCAGGGATGACACTTATGTTCCATGAACACATTTTTAGAACTGTACGGTGGCCCAGAGATATTTGACTAGCGCACGACACTGGTCATGGGTTCAATGTGAAATGGATCTCACTAACTGTGGGCCTGCAGCAGCAAATATCATGAAAGCTACTTGATTCATGTAAAAACCAAACTGGTTCACAAAATATCTTCTGAGAAGGGATTTTAGCAATTTGGTCTACATTACTAGTTGCTCTGAGGCATTAAAAGTTATGGACAATACATACTATTTAGCCAAGTACCAAAAAAATCCTACAGTGCATTTACTTACTGACCAATGGCACGGTGGCACTGTGGTTAGCACTGCTGCCTCATGGATTCCGGGTTCGATTTCCACTTTGGGTGACTGTCTATGCTGAATTTGCACATTCTTCCCAAGTCTGTGTGGGTTTCCTCTGGGCGCTCTGGTTTCCTCCCACAGTCCAAAGATGTGCAGTTTAGATGGATTAGCCATGCTAAATTGCCCTTTATCGTCTCAAGATGTTTGAGGGATTAGTGGGGTAAATACATGGAGTTTTAGGTATAGGGCCTGGGTGGGATGCTTTGTCAGACTCAATGGGCCAAACAGTCTGGTAGGGATTCTATGTGATCCCTACAGTGCAGAAGGAAGCCATTCCACCCGTCCAGGCTCTATCCGTGTAACCTCATGAATTTACGTTGCTAATCCTGTGAGACTAAGGAGAAATTTAGCATGGCCAATCAATCTAACCTTTGGACTGTGGGAGGAAACACACACAGACATGGGGAGAATGTGCAAACTCCAAGCAGACCGTTACCCGAGGCTAGAATTGAACTTGGGTCACTGGTGCTGTGAGGGAGCAGTGCTAACAACTGTGCCACCACACTGCCATTATTCTGTGATTCTATTCTATGTACTAGAGGACATCTGAATAGGACCAGATTGAGGCAAATTAGATCCCAACTTGCTCTGAAAACTGAAAGACGTTTTATGCCTTGCAGATATTTTGCCAATGTTATATTTAATTCTCATAACTATATTCTAAAATTATAAAGCTTCTTATCATTATGAGGAGAAACCTGATCAAGTTAAGGCCCATCATACAGGACATGCACACAATGCAAATGGACAATCACGAACAAGGTATTAAGTGAGCTGAAAACAGGCTTAAACTTTAAATGTCTCAGTACAGTGGAAGGAAGGAATCGTGTGGAATAGTAGGAATCTCATGTGCTCTAGGTCTTGGGAATGAATAAGCTGGAATGGGAGATTGTACAAAACACTGAGGAGCTTGCAAGGAGGGCATGTGCACAGGTGGCACGGTGGCACAATGGTTAGCACTGCTGCCTCACAATGCCAGGGACCCAGGTTCGATTCTGATCTCAGTTTAATGTCTGTGGGGAGTTTACACATTCTCCCTGTATCTGTGTGGGTTTCCTCCGGGTGCTCCTGTTTCCTCCCACAGTCTAAAGGCGTGCGGGTTAACTTGAATGGCCATGCTAAATTGACCCTTGTGTCAGTGGGATTAGTAGGATAAATGTGTAGTTTACTGGGGTAGAGCCTGGGTAGGATTGTAGTCAGTACAGACTTGATGGGCCAAATAGCTTCCTAAACAATAGGGATTCTATTGAAATCCATCTAGGATTATTTATTTGGCACTTGAGAGAAGTGTGCAGAAGTAATGTCAATAATTGCATTAGACAAACAGGGAAATTCAAAGAATTTGTAATGGAGGAAGAAAGATTGGAACGAGAGACACATCCCATCCCAAAGAATCCCAAAGAGCATGGAGACTACCCTAGCTCATTTAACATTGGAACAGAGTAACGCTGATAAACCTGAGTAACGCAAGTGACAGGAGAGAGATCAGAAGTGAGAAAAGGATGGGAATGCCATCCTTTGCAAGTTCCTCTCCGAGCCGCTGATGGCAAACTGCTTTTGCTGTCAGAAAACCCCCCCCAATATCCCCGTTCTTTCACTGTCACTGGATCAAAAATCTAGAATGACGTTCTTAATAGCACTGTATGTGCACTTACAGCACATAGACTGTAGTGGTACAAGAAGATAGCTCACTACCATCTTCTCAAGTACAACTGAAGATGAGTGAGAAATACCAGGCCTAATCAGTGATGCTCATATTATGAGAAAGAATTTTAGAATCAGAGTCCTTACAGTGCAGAAGGAGACTATTTGGTCCATCAAACCAGCACCAACAACAATCCCACCCAGACCCTATCCCCATAGCCCCACGTTTATCCTACTAATCCCCTTGACACTAAGGAAGAGTTTATCATGGCCAATCGACCTAAACCACCCATCTTTGGGCTGTGGGAGTAAACATGGGGAGAACATGCAAACTCCACACAGACATTCATCTGAGGCTGGAATTGAACCTGGGTCCCTGGCGCTGTGGGGCAACAGGGCTAACCAGTGTATTAGGTAAGTTTTCTATTAAATGAGTCCAATTTATCCCACGATCTGAAGCACGTGCTGGTTAGGTGGACTGGCCGTGCTAAACTCTTCCTCACTGTACCCGAACAGGCGCCGGAATATGGCAACTAGAGGATTTTCACAGTAACTTCATTGCAGTTTTAATGTAAGCCTTCTTGTGACACTTGCCTTACTTTCTCTTACACCTGTGTTGATAGAGACAGTTTCTGCTCTAACTTCAGATATAGTCACATGCTGTCATCACGCTTAAAAGATCATAACCTTTTCAGGTTCATTGTCCACTTCTTGTGTTGCCCTTAAATTCTCCTTTCGACAATTCTGTTCGTATTGTATTTGCTTTGTTAAATCCATGTCAGTTTTGTTAAGGTGTTCCAGAGGTTTGAAGCTCTAATTTCATGCATGACCCTATCTGTTGATCAAAGATTTGCTCAATTCCTAAAATTGCTAACATAACAGGTGGCTGCTAACATTTTCACCTTGGTGACATGCATCTCCAGTTTCTCGCCCTTCTCCCTGGTTGTAAGCAGAATTTCAATCACAAATAGATCATTTAGCTCAAGCTCGAAACACGCATTTGGTGTGCGCGTGAGGTTCCTAATGCAGTCCCATCACTGTACTTCATAACTCCACCGACTGCCTATTACACATTTATTTTATTTACTTACTAGTCACAAGTATGCTTACATTATCCTCCACAGCAGAGCTTGCCCTAAGTCTAGCATCAGACTATTCGGCATTTTGACAGACAGGGATGGATACCTGCAAGTTCACTACATTGACTTCAACATGTTTATTCATTTATTAGTGTCACAAGTACACTTACATCAACGCTACAATGAAGTTACTGTGAAAATCCTCTCATCGCCACACACTGGCACTTGTTCGGGTACACTGAGGGAGAGTTTAGCATGGCCAATGCACCTAACTAGTGCGTCTTTTGGACTGTGGGAGGAAACTCACACAAACATGAGGAGAGCGTAGAGAAACCTTACAGCCACCGACCCAAGTTGAGAATAAACCCAGGTCCCTGGCAATGTGAGGCAGTAGTGCTAACCACTGTGTCACCCACACGTACACCCCATTCTAAAAATATCAACCTTTTTTTTCACATAATCTGTGTATAACTGTAATTGCGCTTTGAGAGACCGGAGCAACAGTAAGAACTATGGCACAGTTCTTAACAGCTCTGCTTTCTGCATCGTACCTTGAAGTTTTTTTTTAGTATCCTCTCTGCACTCATCACAAAATGCTAAATATTTAACTATTGCATATTGAGAAATTAATTTCAACTGGGAAAGAGAGACTGCAATTTTCAAACTTTAAAATACTGTGATTTTTTTTAAAAATGTGACTTGCCGTTTTGCATTTTCTTGCCTCGAATTTAATGCAGCTTCTGAAACCCAGTTTTAACTCAGCAATTTTTAACATCATCAATCAGAAGTCACAGTCTGCATTTCCAAACAATGGCATTATTTACAAAACCTTTTCTCAGGTAGTGAACCAACACCTGCAATGAGTAGCACTGTATTACCCAATTCCAATTCTTTTCCCACACCTATTGGTGCATTAAGGCAGACTTTGGTCATGATTTTCACCCAAAAAATTCTAAGTACCAGATTGTGTTCCCAGACCTCCAATCGCTGGCTTCGCATCAGCCCCTAGGGCAAAGTCCTCCCTTCCCTCTCCTCTTCCTGCCCTCCTCCAGCCTAACTCCACCCCTGTATGACCCCACTCTCTCAGGCCCAGGCGCCAGGTCGGCACTGCCCAGGCACCAGGTCGGCACTGCCCAAGGGCACAGCCTTCTTGCTCCTGACCCTCAGGGGGCCTCAACAGCCTCTAGTCGCACCAGCGAAGCCATTACATTAAGTCCCGATTGCTGGGGACCAGCTGTGATCCCCGCCAGCAGGAAACTTCACTGGCAAGTTCAGTAACACTGGCAGTGCCCACCGGGCAACAGGCAGAGTCAAGAGAGAGGGGCCTGAGAAGACAAGGACTCACAGGGGATAGGGCATATTAGAGAGAGGTAGGAGGGAAGGGAAGGAAAGACTTTGCATCGGAGCAGAGGGCTGATGAGAGGCCGGCGGTTCAAGGTCAGGGCCAGCCATTGAACAATACTATCCTGGGCTTGCTAAAGACATTCAAATGAATACTTAGATCAACCTCACACTGAGGAACATCATAAATAATTCTGGTTACGATTCCTATTTTTGACCTCCCGCCAAATTTTGCAGCCCACTATATTACTCAACCAGCACAGCAGGCCAGGAAAATCATGCCCTTTGTGTCAGTTTTCATAGTTACTCATTCTTAGAACAGTTCACTAGTCTTTACCAGGGGTTTATAACTTGCAGGAGACCACTCCACATCAGCTTGTACGAATAAGAATCTATCCCACACTTATCCCCAGCCATTGGCATGTTTGGAATGATTTACACGTGGGCATACTCAACCTCTTTGATCTCATGAAGAATGCACCTTCCTTGACCAGCAAGTCCTGAAGTCGGACTCAAAGCAAGAGCTTTTAGCTCGTGGGTGGGGTGCCAATCCACTGTGCTACAAGACCTCCATCTGTTTTGTTGCAAAACACATTACTCACTCTACACACTGAATGGTGTTCTTCCAGTGTGGGTGGCATGGTGGCTAGCACTGCTGTCTCTCAGCGTCAAGGGTTCGAGTTTGATTCCTGTCTTGGGTGACTGTGTGGAGTTTGCACATTCTCCTCCAGGTGCTCTGGTTCCCTCCCACAGTCCAAAGATGTGCAGGTCAGGTTGATGGACCATGCTAAATTGCCCCTTAATGTCAGGGTGATTAGCATGGTAAATACCTGGGGTTATGGACCCAGGCCTGGATAGATTGTACAGACTTGACGGGCCAAATGGTCTCCATCTGCACTCCAGAGATTTTATGATTCTATAACCATGCTTGTTGTTTACTGTTTCTGCTTGACATTTGATCTTGTCTCAGTAAAAAACATTCCTAAGTACAGCAGCACTCCTCATTTCCCATCCAATCTAAGCCGTGGTTCCATGATTGAGGTTAATTTGATGTCAAATAGTGAGCAGAGAGAAGCAGATTAGATTGTCGGCACCCTTGCCCCAAGGAGTTGCATTGCTCCATAACACTTTGGACTCTTAAGGGCTTAAATTGCCAACTCATCCAGTTTGCTCATGTGTTCCCAAAATGGGAAAACACATTTCTGAATATGGTAGTGAGGATAATTGCATATGTATCCCTTTGCTGCCTCACAACACCAGAGATCCGGGTTCAATTCCAGCCTCGGGTGACTGTCTGTGCGGAGTCTGTACGTTTTCCCCCGTGTCGACATGGGTTTCCTCCAAGTACTCTAGTTTCCTCCCAAAGATGTGTGTGTTAGGTTGATTGGCTATGCTAAATTGACGTACTGACCCTGGGGGGAACTATTGGAATATGTGTGCGGGGTTACGAGAATAGGACCTGGTCAGCACAGATTCGATGGGCTGAACAGTCTCCTTGTGTACTGTAGGGAGTCTATGAAATTCAAAGCAGTGTTATCCAGGTTCCATAAATGAACTTTAAAGGAATCAGGACAAATTTTCCTGTTCAGCCCATCACAAGGATCAAAGCAGACAACGGATGGACCATGGTAAGGTCCATTGACCTCGAGCAGTATTTTCCAGTTTCGGGGCAAACACAGCCGGAATATCCCGCTCTGACATTCTGATCAAAATTATGAAGCACGCCTCGGCACAAAGGGTGGTACACATTTCAGAGGTTCATCCCCAAAACTGGAGATGTTGAACAATTAATTGGAGCTTTCAACTCAGATGAACAGATTTATTTGGTTGATAAGGATTCTATGATCCGTAAAGCACAACAGAGTACATGAGGTACAGATCAACAGTGATCCAACTGAATAGGAGAGGAGAGAAAGAGGCTGTCTTTACAATTCCTTTTCCTAATGTTTCCACATTCCTATTAATGTCTTCAAATTTTGTGTTTCTCAAGTATAAAGAACAACGAAAATTACATCACAGGAACAGGTCCTTTGGCTCCAAGCCAGCACTGACCATGCTGCCCATCTGAACCAAACCCTTCCAGGCACCATACCATTTATTCTCATGCTATTCATGTATTTGGCCAGACGCCCCTAAAAAGTTACTATTGTTATTTGAAGGGTTCATAACCAAGGAGCGTGGATTTAAGGAAGGAGCAAGAGATTTAGAGGGCATTCAAGGGAAAGCTTTTTCACCCAGAGGACAATGGGAATTTGGAACTCACTTCCTAAGAGAGTGATAGAGGCAGGAGTCTTCACTTCTTGGATCGATCCCAGCTGTGTGCAAGAAATTGGGATACACTGGCCTTGTTCCAAACCAGCAAAGAGCTACCATGTGCCCACAATGTCGAGCATGCGAGATTGGTGTGGATCTGACTGTCCAATGGCTTGTGCATCAAAACACCTATCCAGAACCTCTGCTGACCTAACTGTGGCGAGGAGGTCTGGGTGATTCTCGGGACTAATCTTCCAAACAAAACTTCAGTTGTTTTTTGTGGATTATTTGTTCATATCAGCTATGGTCATTCTCAATGATAATTCAATATTTGTGCTGAACCTATCTTGCAAACTTTTTAATACTTCACTACTTGTTGGCAGTAGAATAAGTCCTAATACAAGCAACATGATGTTACTGCACAGTGCCACAATTCCTCAAACTTGGCATGGCAGCCAAACACCCATGGTAATACACACAGGCTGGTTAGATGGCAGAACAGTGGCAAATGGAACTTAACTATGGGAAATATGAGGTGGTGCACTTTGTAAAGACTAATAAGGGTAGGGAATATAAAATGAACGATGGGACACTAGGACATACAGATGACCAGAGAGAACTTGGGGTACAAGTCAATAGGACCCTGAAAGCAGTAGGAAAGGTCATAGGGTCATCGAGGTTTACGGCATGGAAACAGGCCCTTCAGCCCAACTTGTCCATGCTGCTCTATGTTATAACTTACTTCACTAATCACTTGTCCATACCGCCCACTTTTAAAAAAATCCCTAAGATAATCCCAATTGCCTGCATTTGGCCCATATTGCTCTATACCCATTGTACCCATGTAACTATCTAATGCTTTTGGTAAAATTGTACTTGCCTCTACTAATACCTCTGGCAGCTTGTTCCAGACACTCACCACCCTGTGTGAAAAAATTGCCCCTGCAGACACTTCTGTATCTCTCCCCTCTCATCTTAAACCTATGCCCTCTAGGTTTAGATTTGGGAAAATATATTCACTATCTACTTTATCTACTTTATAGACATTATTTTTTTTTTATAGACCTCATTATTTTATAGACCTTTATAAAGTCACCTCTCAGCCTCTTGCGCTCCAGAGAAAAAAGTCCCAGTCTATTCAGCCTCTCCTTATAACTCAATCCATCAAGTCCCAGTAGCATCCTAATAAATCTTTACTGCACTCTTTCTAGTTTAATAATATCCTTTCTATAATAGGATGACCAGAACTGTACACAGTATTCCAAGCATGGCCTTACCAATGACTTATACAACTTCAACAAGACGTCCCAACTCCTGTATCCAATTTCTGACTGATGAAAAAAGCATGCCAAATACCTCCTTCACCACTCTGTCCACGTGACTCCATTTTCAAGGAGCTATGAACACGTACCCTAGATCTCTTTGTTCTGTAACTCTTCCCAACGCCCTACCATTAACTGAATAAGTCCTGCCCTGGTTCAACTTATCAAAATGCATCACCTCACATTTGTCTAAATTAAACTCCATCTGCCATTTGTCGGTCCATTGGCCCAATTGATCAAGATCCAGTTGCAATTGGAGATAACTTTCTTTACTAACCACTATGCCATCAATCTTGGTGTCATCTGCAAACTTGGTAACCATGCTTGCCATATTCTAATCCAAATCATTCATATAAATGACAAAAAACAGTGGGTCCAGCATTGATCCCTCAGGCACACTGCTAGTCACAGATCTCCAAATTGGAAAACAAATCTCTACAACCATCCTCCGGCTTCTGTCAAGAAGCCAATTTCATATCCATTTAAATACCTCACCCTGGATCCCGTGAGATTTAATGTTATGCAACAATCTACCACGCAATACCTTGTCAAAGGCCTTGCTAAAGTCCATGTAGCCAACATCAATTGCACTGCCCTGATCTACCTTCTTGGTTACCACTTCAAAATACTCAATTAAATTTGTGAGATTTTCCACTCACAAAGCCATGCTGACTATCCCTAATCAATCCTTGCATCTCTTATTGCCTGCAGATCCTGTCTCTCAAAATACCTTCTAACAATTTACCGGGCACAGATGTGAGGCTCACTGGCCTGTAGTTCCTAGGCTTTTCCCTGCAGCTCTTTTTAAACAAAGGCACAGCATTTGCCACTCTCCAATCTTCAGCCAACTACCCGTGACTATCAATGATTCAAATATCTCGGCTACAGGACACACAATTTCCTCCCTAACCTCCCACAATGTCCTGGGATACATTTCATCAGGCCCTGGGGACTTATCTACTTTGATGCGCTTTAAGATTTCCAGCATCTCTTTTTCTGTAATGTGTACATTCCTCAAGACATCAATATTTATTTCCCCAAGTTCCCTAACATCCATGCTTTTCTCAACAGTAAATACTGATGAGAAATATTCATTTAGGATCTCACCCATCTCTTGTGGATCCGCACATCGATGACCTTGTTGATCCTTAAGGGGTCCTACTCTCTCCCTTGTTACTCTTTTGCCCTTTATGTATTTGTAAACTTCTTTGGGGTCTTCTTTGCCTTATCTGCCAAAACAATCTTATGTCCCTTTTCATCCTCCTGACTTTTCTCTTAACTCTACTTCTGCACCCTCTATAATCTTCAAGAGATTCACTTGACCCCAGCTACCTAAGCACGTCATGTGCCTCTTTCTTCTTCTTGACCAGTGCCTCAATATTCCCAGTCATCCAGACTTGCCCTTCACTGTAAGAGGAATGTGTTTACCCTGAAACCTGGTAGACAAAGTAGCTAAAAAGGCATATGGCTTTGTTAGCCACGGCATAGAATATAAGAGCAGAGAGGTTATAAAGTACTCATTAGGCCACAGCTAGAGTGCTGTAAGCAGTTCTGGTCACTGCACTATAGGAAGATGCATGTAGATGCATATAGTGAGATTGCATTAGGAAGGGTACAGAGAAGATTTACCAGGATGCTGCCTGGGCTGCAGCATTCCAGCTATGAAGTGAGGCTGGATAGGCTGGGATTGTTTTCCTTGGAGCAGAGGGGGCTAAGGGGGGGGATCTGACTGAGGTGCATAAAATTATGAAAGGCATAGAATGGTTACATGGGAAGGAACTTCTCCCCTTACCTGAAGGGTCAATATCTAAAATGAATGGATTTAAGGTAATGGGTAGGAGATTTAGTGGGGATTTAAGGAAAAGGTTTTTCACCCAGCGGGTAATGGGAATCTGCAACTCACTGCCCAAGAAGGTGGTAAGGACAAGAACCCTCAACGCTTAAACAGCATTTAGATGAACACTTGAAATGCGAAAGCGTACAAGGCAATGGACCAAGCAGTGGAAAATGGGATTAGAATGGATAAGTGTTTGATGGCTGGCACAGCCACAATGGGCCGAAGGGCCTTTTCCTGTGTAGTGAGACTCTATGGGTGGGATTTTCCGGTAGTGTTTCTCCAAGGCCAGAAATTCCTGCTTGAGGTCAACAGACCTTTATACAACCTGTGTCCTGCCTGCTCCAATTCCTGTGACCGTACAACTGATTGTTACGATACCGGATGAGGGAGTGTGTACAGAATGAAGGACTTTCCACATCGGACTCCCGGATTAGTTAACAACACTAGTAAGGTTCAGTTTGGGCTGGGGGTTAGAGAGATATTGGCTGAAAGTATTCCAGAGCGGGCTATGTTCCCAGAACAGAAATCTCCACTGACCTGGGACAGGATTTTATGATTTTGCCCGAGCAAGGCCGTCCATTGAGTTGACCGCTTGTCCATCAGCTGAAGAAAGCAGCATTGTTCAAGCTCCTGATCAATGTCCAATGGCTCACATGGGTAAGCACCCTCCGTCAACGTAGGCCACGAGAACAGTCACCTATGGGTGGCAGCTGAAGTCCAGGAAGTGCAACACCTAACACGAACCAGCAACTGTGGGAGAACCCAACAAACTGGAAAAGTTAAAAAGAACAGCATTTTTTTTTTGGAACAACAAAGTTCTTACAAGTGAAATGTGGGATGAAGAGCAAGTAGGGATATTCTTCTATGGAGTGGGTACAAATGAATAACACTCTCGGCTAAAGTCTGCAGCCTGGTGAGATCGATGCTAAAACCTCCGCAATATGTCTTTGAGACTTAATCAGTGAGAGCATCAGAAGGTGAAAAATGAAACTGTCTTGTTGTGTCCTGAAGTTACTGATTCTGCTAATCCTCCAGTTTCTCTGCAAAACAGTAAATCTGTTTATTCTCAGGAGACGAGGGTTCCCCTGATTAATTAATTCAGGATTTGCAGAGGAGCACAGGGTCATACTTTCCCTTTGTGAGGATTTTTTTAGTGCGAGCACAAGCAGGTTCACATTTTCCTCCTTTCTCTCTGGGGTCACAGCGCGGAGACAGCAGGTGATTCTGAACTCTAGGTTGTCTGATAGGATTAGACATGGAGTTTTCAAAACTGGATAATCAATTTGTCTGGTTTCAGATACTCTGAATGTGCTTTTCAAAGTGCGCCTAGTCTGTAAAGTTATTTTGGTTCCTTTTACCCTCCATCTTTACCATCACTACCCCGCACACCCTTCTTTCTCTTGATCCCCAACCAACCCCCACCTTCACCCGAATCTATCTCCCCAGCTTTCTTTTGTCCTTTTCTGGCTCATATTCAGATTGCCCCAGTGTTGGCCCCCCCCTTTCTTACCTCCTCAGATATATATGTGTGTGTGCGCGTATGGTTGTGTGTGTGCGCGTATGGTTGTGTGTGTTTGTGTGCACGTGTCTGTGTGCTGAACGTGAGCACGTGTGTATGTGTGGTTGTATGGGTGCGCTGAGTGTGTGTGTGTGTATAGTGTGTGTGTGTATAGTGTGTGTGTGTATAGTGTGTGTGTGTGTATAGTGTGTGTGTGTGTATAGTGTGTGTGTGTGTATAGTGTGTGTGTATAGTGTGTGTGTGTATATAGTGTGTGTGTATATAGTGTGTGTGTGTATATTCAGTGTGCGTGTGTGTATATTCAGTGTGCGTGTGTGTATAGCATTGCATGTGTGACTGTACATGTGTCTTGTGTGTATTCAGTAAACATCGTCACGCTATTCCATCTTAATGTTGAGTCCCAGGACAGCAGTCAGTAATGGCTGACCTGTTAATATCTAGCTCAGGAACACTGGGGCTCATTGTGCTGCCTAAGCATATCACTGTTCCTCCAGTATCGCAGAGAGATCTTCCTGGAACTTCCCATATAACAGTGGGCGAAGCTTCAGTGTGCGGTGCTTCAAGGACAAAGCCCAGAAACCTTTTCCCAAGAGCAACTAGAAACAAGTAATAAATGCTGGCAAGCTTCCCCCGATGCTCAAATCACTCAAAGGAATCTACTTTTCAAGAACTATCATGGCTCAACAGCTGCCCCAACTGAAATCAGCTGACGTGACAGAGGTATGGTGAGGACAGAGGTGAGGTGAGCTAAGGATAGAGGTGAGGAGATATCGCTTCCCTAAAGAGTGGTGTGCCTGTGGAATTCATTACCACAGGAAGTAGTTGATGCCAAAACATTGAATGTATCGAAGAGGTGGCTGGATATAGCATTTGGGACAAATTGGATCAAAGGTTATGGGGAGAAAGCACGATTTGGCTATTGAGTTGGATGATCAGCTATGATTATAATGAATAGTGAAGCAGGCTCGAAGGGCCAAATGGCCTCACCTTGTTCTTGTATTCTATGTTTCTATATGATGAGTAATTGTGTTTGGGATCTTCCCGTTCAGTGTGGCAGTGTATTATACTAAAGCATGCAGCTCAGCTGGATGAGGTATTGCACTGGCAATGACTGTATAATAGTCATACCTTCAAAAGAAAAAGGGAAAAGTGTGAAACAAAGAAAAACAATGAGAAGACAGCAAAGAGCCACAGTTGAAGCCTGGGATGACAATCTTTACTAGGTATAAAATTACTTTGTATGAGAGTAAATTTATGGTGCATGATTTTACAGACACATATCTATGTAACCCTTCTCAGCCTTGGCAGGAAGGCCTGAAGGGCTACAGGTTAACCCGAGATATCTGAACACAGCTCTGATGGATTGTGAAAACCTGGGACCACAGACCTTCGAAGCAAATCACATTACGCGCTCCCGGCTTAAACACAACAGTGGGAGAAACAAAACGTCTTCCGCCTTGTTACATGCGAGACCCGGTAAAACCAGGGCTAGGAACAGACGTTGTGCCTGGGGCATCTGCTTGCCAGTCTGTGTACGAGGGGCAGCGCCAGGTCTGACATGGAGCCCCCAGTTCGGACACCCTGATGCGATTTGCCTATTGGAAGGTCACCGATCTTCGGCCGCAGCAACTGTTCTCGGGCAGGTCCTGGTGGAGGGAGATGAGACAAAGACGGAAGACAAAACCTTTGCGGATGGGAAGCCATGGGTTCCATCAGGTTTAGATGGGAGCGTACTGGCAGGGGAATGAACGGGGAGGGGGTCTCCAGGTATTAAAGAAGCAACCCCCTCCCATCCCTCCTGGCTCCATATTCGGGTGAGCAAAATAAATAGAAAAACGTATCTTCACTTCAGCAATCTCAATGTGTCAACTTCATAATTTAACCCTTTGACACACTGGTGTCATTCCAGTGGAATCCACTCCACACCCCCATGCCTCCGAGGACGGTATATCTATCCATGGATTCGGTGCCCAGAGACACCTGCCCAATCTTACAGCTGCATCCTGCTGATAAATCAAAAAAAAATCTCCCAGACAACAAAGTGAATAGCGAGAAACATGAACCTGGCAGAGCGTTCAAGGTGAACAATTGACTGAAGGAAGTTTTTCATTGCTCAGCTCTGCTGGGGAGCCGGGGAATGGACTGATGGGATTAGAGCAGATTTATGTCACGGAGGTAAATAATTAACACCAAAGCATGTCAGATTGACACTCCTGCCATTTTTGACGCATTATCCCTTTTGGTCGGTTCTGCCTGTCACCCTCAGGGCATGGCTTCATCAGTCTGTACTTGCGAGCATTTAACCAATTCCTGGAAAAGGACAGGATTTTCCCACTGGATTCTCATAATCCCCGTTTAGTGGGTGAATCTGTATTTTAACGGAACATCTACATTTTTGTACACCTCACAGCGCCAGGGAGCCGAGTTTAATTCTGATTTTCAGTCACTATCATTGTGAAGTCTGCACGTTCTCTCCATGTCTGCATGGGTTTCCTCTGGGTGCTTCAGTTTCCTCCCACAGTCTGAAAGATGTGCTGATTAAGTGCATTGGCCCAAACAGCGTGGCAACTAGGGGAATTTCACAGTAACTGCATTGCAGTGTTAATGTCAACCTACTTGTAACTTACAAATAAACTTTACTTTTAACTTTTAGTTCAGTACAAACAGCAGCAAACATCATAGATTCTCGCAATACAGAAGGAGATCATTCGGCCCATCGAGCTTACACTGACAACAATCTCACACAGGCCCTACCCACCATAACCCCATGTATTTACTCTACTAATCCCCTGACACTAAGGGGTAATTTAGCATGGCCAATCCACCTAACCCACACATCTTTGGACTGCAAGAGGAAACCAAAGCATCTGGAGGAAACCTACACAGACACAGGGAGAATGTGCAAACTTGAAGGGCTGATTTATTAGTATCACATGTAGACTTCATTAACACAGCAATGAAATTACTATGAAAGGCCCTTAGTTGCCACACTCCGGTGCCTCTTCTGGTACACTGAGGGAGAATTTAGCATAGCCAACACATCTAACCAGCACGTCTTTTAGCCTGTGGGAGGACATCAGAGCACCAGGAAGAAGTCCACACAGCCACAGGGAGAACGTGCAAAGTCCACACAGACAGTAACCCAAGGCCGGAATTGAACCTGGGGCCCTGGCGTTGAGGCAGCAATGATAGCCACTGTATCTCCATGATGTAAGTCAGTCTCTCAACCTACTTATGTAGACTGGCTTGGTTATATTATACGCTTCAGGGTGTTGATGGAAGGAGCAGGGTTAGGTTTAGTTTGTTAGGTAGCGTGTATAGGAATTCCGATATCTTGTCTCGGAATCATCTTATGGTTGAGCCACTATTCTTATGGTACAAAGCTAAACCACTTCCTGTGCTGGATGAATTAAATGATTAGTGAGACTACGGGCTGGATCTCCACAGTTACTCTCTGCATAGGTGCTGCCAGACCTGCTGAGGTCTTCCAGCGCACTCTGTTGTTATAAGAACATAAGAAATAGGAGCAGGAGTAGGCCATGCAGTCCCTCGAGCGTGCCCCACCATTCAATAAGATCATGGCTGATCTGTAGTGGTTCAGTACCACTTTCCCACTTTCCCACTTTCTCCCTGTAACCCTTAATTCCCTTGTCAATTAAAAACCTATCCACTCTTGACTAGAACATATTCAGTGAGGAAGCCTCCACCACCTCATCAGGCAGAGAATTCCAAAGATTCACCATCCTCTGCATGAAGAAACCCCTCCGCAACTCTGATCTGAACACCCCCCCCCACTTAAATCTTGAGCCTGTGTCCTCTAGCCCTGCTATCTTTGTTAAGCAGGAAGAGTCTCGCAATCTCTACCTTATCCATCCCCTCCATTATCTTATACATTTCTACAAGATCCCCTCTCAGCCTTCTAAACTCCAAAGAGTATAAACCTAGCCTATTTAGTCTCCTCATAATCCAACACCCTCATCTCTGGTATCAGCCTAGTAAACCTTCTCTGCACCCTCTCCAAGGCCAATATATCCTTCCTCGAATGCGGCGACCAAAACTGCACACAGTACTCCAGCTGCAGCCTCACTAGCACGCTATACAGCCGCAACAGAACCTCCCTACTTTTATATTCTATTTCAGATTTCCAGCATTCACGATATTTTGCTTTGATCTAATTTGTTGTACTTGCCTTGCAGAATGGATCAAGTGACCATTGCAAAACCATGCTGGCTGTGCATAAACTTTCAGAGAGAATGATGGTCATAATGTCATTGGCCTAATAATCCAGAGGTCCAGGTTAATCCTGTGGGGACATGGGTCCAAACCCAACACGGATTTAACTCAATTAATAATATCTAGGCCTGAGTTTTGAGGATCTTTGCTGACTGCAACAGGCCCAAGGTTATTTCACACTCTACCAAGTGCGAGTGTCAGACGTTTCCATCCTGAATCAGGCCCCTTCAAGGACAGCACTGCACCTGTCCTTTCATTCACTCCCTGCTCACCATCCAAGGGCCTAAACACACTTTCCTGATGAAACAGAGCCATTTCCCTGGTTGGATGGGAGGTGCGAGGTGGTGGGGAGGGGGGCGCATGTGAGAAAGAATCCCTACTGTGCAGGAGGTCATTTGGCCCATTGAGTCTGCACCGATTCTCCGACAGAGCATCCTACCCAGGCCCACCTCCCTGCCTGAATCCCACGTATTTACCCCGCTAATCCCCTCAACCTACATATCGTGCTAATCCACCGAACATGCACATCTTTGGAGCACGGGAGGAAACTGGAGCACCCGGAAGAAATCCACGCAGACACGTGGAGAACACACAAACTCCACATAGACAATCACTCAACGTCAGAATCGAACCAGAGTCCCTGGTGCTGTGAGGCAGCAGTGCTAACCATTGTGCCACAGTGCTTATCGAAGAGAGAAGAGAGGCTTCCATCTGTACCCAAAGATTGAGGAACCCTTTATAAAAGTGATTGTAGGCCGATGGGTGTGCCTGCCATTCTGCATGTGTTTAAATGCTAAAGATGATTGAATCCCACCTGCCAATGCCAGCAGGAAACACTCCGGTTTTCCTGGTGCAGCACTTTGTCTTTTTTTCCATAAAATTTGCTATCAAAGGTCGGTACTGAAAATTACACAGATTCCACAAAGAAAGAGGACACAAGATTCCAACCCAAGACAAATGAATAAGACATGATTTCCCCAATTAATATATTGGCTAATGTATGATTTATGTCTACTGTATTTAACTAACTGTTCTCCAAATGCTATAGAATCACTACAGGACAGAAGGGGGCCATTCAGCCCATCAAGTCTGTACCAACAACAATCCCAGCCCTTCCCGTAACCCACTGAAACTAGGGACAATTTATGGCCAATCAACCTAACACAGACATCTTTGGTCCGTGGAAGAAGCACCCCCAAGGAAACCCACACAGACATGAAGAGAACATGTAAACTCCACACAGTGACTCAAGCCAGGAATCAAACCCAGGTCCTTGACACTGTGAAACAGTAGTGTTAACCATTGTGCCACCGTGTTAACCTGTAAGCAAATGAAGATTTATAATCCAATAACATAGATATCAACATTAATAATACGAGAGGTCTTATCAACTGCACAAGTTAAAGACATTGCACTGTGCTTTGGGATTATCAAAGCATTTGTGAAATGGTTTGTGTCGATAAGGCACTGATGAAAATTAACTGGAACAAACAGAGTGATTACATTCTTATCTCTCACAGCCCACGGACAAGAGGGATACTTTGGGCCGATGGAGCTCCTTCCATACTCTGTGCTCAGACACAGCCAACTGAATTATTTCCAAATTATCTCTTACAGATTCTGAAGTGCAAGAGTTTCCTGACTGACCAAGGGTTCACTTTGAATGCCAAAGGTCAAAGCTTTCAAGGAAGAGTGAGAATGAGAGGAAAGGATCAGAAAGCTCCCGTGTTACAGCGAAAAGGTCAGAGTTCACTAATGACCACTAACTACTCAAACTTGTGCCTTGCAGTGTTGAATACAGATAGCTTGAAATTATAACTGCAAATTGTGGGTAGATCAGGATGTTTGTAAAATGCTAGTGAAGTAAACCACTAATTCTATAATGGAAACCATTTTTCAGAATTATAATGCAAAATATGAACATAAACTACTTGCAGCCTTGGTAATGTTGCAGTACCAATACTATCAACAGATAGAGGAATATGTTATCATTGAACTGGGACTACACCCACATTGGTAATCCTGTAGAAGGTAAATTACTAGGTCCACTGAAATTCTATGATCAGACCAGACTGTGTATTTGTTAGCAATAAAACTTGCATTTATATCATGCTAAAACATTTTGGCGTGCTCAGTGCAAAGAATTAGTACTTATTCTAAGTGCAGTCACTATTTTTATGAAGATAAATGCAATATCATGGTGGCACAGTGGTTAGACTGCTGCCTCAGTGCCAGGGAGCAGGGTTTGATTCCTGGGCTGGGTTACAGTCTGTAAGGAGTCTGTACCTTCTCCCCAGGCCTGTAAAGGTTTTCCTCAGGTGCTCCAGTTTCCTCCTACAGTCCAAAAGACGTGCTGGTTAGGTGCACTGGCCATGTTAAATTCGCTGTCAGTATACCCAAACAGGCGCTGGAGTGAATTAAGCTATTCGTTCTGTACCACGAAGAGGGGATTTTCACAGCAACTTCACCGCAGTGTTAATATTTATAGAATGCTGCCGTCAAGCCAAAAAGATGTACTACGAACCACACAAATGAGTATTGTGTGGGGCAGGAAAATCCTGTCCATACTGTCCAACATTAAATGTGATTCCACAATTGGACTACAGTTGCTAAATAATCCTGATTGTGCTAAAAATTACGTTGACAGCCAATTTATATTGGTCAGGTTTACAGTGCTAGAAGCTACACACATTCACAGCAAACAGAAAGAACATATCTATACATTGCACCTTTTTCAACTAAACATAGGATGGGGTGACAACCATTCTTTAGTTTATTCATTGCCCATGGCAATACCCTGGCCAATCAGAAGCAACCTGCCTGTTTTGAATTTAAAAACAAGCTTGTCAGTTAACTGTTCCATGGTGCATTTTCCGTGGCAACACCTCTGTCAATGAAAGTCCACTGGCCAATCTTTGATCTGCACAGTCTTCTAAAGCAATCTAAAATGTTGCACCCTTTGAGATTTGTTATTCTTGTGAATCTGTCCTGATGAGTTGAAGATGAAAAACTTCAACAGTATGTCTCTTTTTTCAACAATACTCAAGTTCTGTATCATGAAGTGTCTTAACATAATAACATAAAACATAAGAACTAGGAGCAGGAGTAGCCCATGTAGCCCCTTGAGCCTGCTCCGTCATTCAATAAGATCATGATCTTTCCATGGACTCAGCTCCACTTACCTAACCCCTCACCGTAGGCCTTAATTCCTTTACTGTTCAAAAACGTATCGATCCTTGCTTTAAAAACATTCAATGATGTAACCTCAACTGCTTCATTGGGCAGGGAATTCCACAGATTCACAACTCTGAGTAAAGAAGTTCCTCCTCAACTCCGTACTAAATCTGATCCCCCTAATTTTGAGGTCAAGCTCCGTAGTTCTAGTTTCACGCACCAGTGGAAACAACTTCACTGCTTCTATCTTATCTATTCTTTACCCAAAGGGTGGTTCGGGAGTGGAATGCCCTGCCTGCGGCAGTTGTAGATGCACCAAATTTGGTGGCGTTTAAGAGGTTAGTTGATAAGTATATGGAAGAGAAGGGAATGGTTTAGTTTGGAGGGTCATTGCTTTTTATATTGGTCGGCGCAACATCGAAGGCCGAAGGGCCTGTTCTGTGCTGTAATGTTCTATGTTCTATTCCCTTCATAATCTTATATGTTTTTATAAGATCATCCCTCATTCTTCTGAATTCCAATGAATATAGCCCCAGTCTACTCACTCTGTCCTCATAAGCCAAGCTTCTCAGCTCCAGAATCAACCCAGTGAATCTCCCCCGCACCCCTTCCAGTGCCCAGGATATCCTTTCTCAAGTAAGGGAAGATGAGTCAAATGTACATACTGGAATTACAGATTTTAGATAAAGCAAGCAATCCTGTGATCTGTGAGAGTATTTTCTTAAATAATAGAAAAGGAACTGTTTCATAATTGATGGTACTAATAGATGGCTATTCAGTTAGAATTTGCTAATTGAGGTTACTATTAAAATCATATTCACTGTTGGATGTGAGAATTTTAGATTTTGGACACTTGATCAAAGCAGCTGGAAGGTATTACAAACATACATGCACAAATTAAAAGCAGGCTTGCGACAGCACAGTGGCACAATTCTGCCTTGGGTTACAGTCTGTGTGGATTTGCACATCCTCCCCATGTCTGCGTGGGTTTCCTCTGAAAGATGTGCAGGTTAGGCGGATAAATTGATCCTTAGTGTCAGGGAATTAGAAAGGTAAATGCATATGGTTACGGGGATGGGTGAGATTATGACTGGTACTTGATGGGTTGAATGGCATCCTTCTGCACTATAAGGATTCTACGGAATAGGCCACTCAATCTTTCTAGCCCACTGTCATTTGATAAGATCATAATTGATGTGATTTTAACCTCAACCCTGCTACATCTCCTTGCTAATCAGGAATTATCTAGCTCTGATGAAGAGTCATCCTGACTCAAGAAGTTGGTTCTATTCTCTCTCAGTAAGAGGTCTCACAACACCAGGTTGAAGTCCAACAGGATTATTTGGTAGCACAAGCTTTCAGAGCACTGCTCCTTTGTCAGGAGACTTGTCTGATGAAGGAACAGTGCTCTGAAAGCTTGTGGCTTGTGCTACCAAATAAACTAACCTAGTGTTGTGAGATTTATAACTGTGCTTGCCCCAGTCCAATGCTGGCATCTCCACTTCTATTCTCTCTTCACAGAAGCTGACAGACCTGCTGGAATTTTCCAGCATTTTCTGTTTTATTTCAGATTTCAGCTTCTGCAGTATTTTGCTTTTATCTATCTCGCTCTTCCTTAAAGATATTCTCCCACCGCCTTTTCACCGTGGGAGAGGAACAAAATATCTCACCTCTGTCTTGAATGGGTGACACCTTATTTTTAAACAGTGACCCCTAATTCTAGATTTTCCCTCAACAGAAAACATTGTCTCTAAGCTACCCAAGGATCTGGTACGTTTCAATAAAATCATATCTTACTCTTCAGAACACCAGTGGATACAAGCTTAGCCTATCCAACCTTTCATCATGAGCCACACATCCATAAATGTCATAAAACTTCTGACTGCTTCCCATGCATTTACATCCTTCTGTAAATAAGGAGACCAATGTTGTACACAATTCTCCAGATGTGGTCTCACCAATGCTCTGGTTTTGCCTGATGTCTACCCACACCCCTTTCAGAAACTTTTCAAGAGTTGGGCAAGGCCTAAAGTGGCCAACCCCCCTTCACTCTAATTGAGGTCTTAGTGATTAGCCTAAGTGGATTTCAATTGGAACCTTCTTGAAGCATCGAGGATTTCTCTTGCCAGCTGGAGAGATGGTGAGAAGTCTTCACTGCTTCTACCCAGGAAGGTCCACTAAATCACAAACCAATTGGGCAGAGATGAGGCCACTGGTGGGCTTTTCCCTGGAATCAAGACCCCAGAGTTGGTGTCCACTCAGGGTCACAGAGGAGGTCATGGCTGTTGCATATCTAAAAGATGCTCTCCCCACACCTCATATCCTCAACCAAGGCTCTCCCACCCACCTCCCCCACTCTTCACAGCCTGGAATTGCAGAGTGACTCAAGACGCTGGTAAGTAATGTGGTGATGGTGGGGGTTTTGCTGGAGAGCAATAACAGGGAGAGAGTAAGAAGTTGGTGAGGTGGGTCAGCAGCAAAGATGGGGGAGGGCAGTCATAATGTTCAACGTGGATCACAGCAAGCACCAATCTGCCCTCTGATTGACCCCCGTGAGTGGATCCAGCAAAGCATAAGCTCCCTTTCCTCTCTCAGGATGATACCATTCATCCTTCCATCCCTGCTATCCCACCAGTGCCCCATTTCGCCCCTATCAGCAAGTCTGACCAAACTGCTGTGGCCAGTGCTGAGATCATACAATCCTGAGCTGGACTAGAGAGCAGGGTCACCCCATAAGGCCACCTGCAATCTCTCCCACAAAAAAAATCTACAAACTTCTACTATCCAAGACAGCACTGTTTCGGAGCATGAAAGCAAGCAAAGGAACAAGGGATATAATGTCTAAGGAACTGTGCAAGGGTGATTAGTTGACTTTTGTTTGCATGTAATTTTATATATAACATTGGTTTGGAATATTTATTTTGTGGTAGCCATTATTTTTGCAATGTGGACAAGCAGACACAGTGATTCCCCAGAGAGGGGAAAGTGTTCCATTATTGGTGAACAGAAAATTGGAATTGCTGTTACTGATAACCACTGTGCCACCCTAAGGACAGAGGTGGAAGAGTCTGGCAACATGCTGCCACAGGGCAGTGGTTGAGAGGACAACCAGGCAACTGAAGATGGAGCTTCCATCGCCTCGACCATTCCAGGGAAGGCCTGCAATATCCTTCAGAGTGAGTGTCACTTATAATCATGTCTACTGTGCTCTGCACAACTTAGAACTCAGTAAGAAGTCTCACAACCCCAGGTTAAAGCCCAACAAGTTTATTTGATAGTAAACCTACAGCTTTCAAAATGTTGTTCCTTCGTCAGATGAGTCAGCGTTCAGTGAGGAACAGCGTTCCAAAAGCTTGTGGGTTTACTATCAAATAAATTTGTTGGACTTTAGCTTGGTGTTGCGAGACTTCTTACTGTATTTACCCCAATCCAATGCCGGCATCTCCACATCACAACTTGGAATTGACATGGGGGAGAATCCACTCGAGGATGAGATTACCAAGGCAGCTCCACATACCTCAGAGAAAGACTCAACATGGAATCTGAGGAGGCAGACACAGGGTGAAGAGGAAGAGGCAGACATAATGAACTGCCAGGAAAACAGGAATATCAGGGAGGTCTTCATTCATTGCTCCTACAGTCAGGCTGCAGAGGCTTGGATTCCATCTTTTTGCAAAGGCAGCGACTCCCTTACACACATTGGGCACCACTGTTCAAAGTGTTGGGGTGTCCATATACAACCTCCTCAACATCCTCACTGGAGGCCAATCTCCAAGCTCTTTGCCCACCCACTCCTTCCCCCCTCCACCCTCCTGCCAATTCTGTCCTCCCATGGGGGCAGAAGACCTGTCTTGTGCCAATTAAAAGCCAAGGAAGGAGGGTCCTGCCCCTAATACTGAACCAAATACCGCCCCTCACATCTGTGCAAAAATGCCTTGGAGTGTTTCTCCATGTTAAAGGCCAGTTCTGAGACAATTGTTATTGTTTGTCCCATTGTCTTGGCTGGAGCTTCCAGCCAGAGCTGTGCCTACTGGGATAGTTCTGTCTCTATAACTGTGAGTTTATAATCACAGTGATGAGGAGGAAAGAATCGGGGAAAATACTTGACACAAAATTAGATGCTTTGGGTTTTCGCCAGATATGATGTTTACACTTCTGCCAAGCTGAATGCCAGCTTGGTGAGAGCATTAGTCCACAAAGCTAAAGTCTGTCAGACACACACAGCATCTTGGTGTTGATTCGATATGTGTGCTACTATCTTCAACCTCAGCTCCAGCTACCTCGCACAACTGAACATGCGTCACGTGTTCAGTAGCAGTAAGGAAGTTCCCCACCAGTGCCATTTATACTACTTACAAATTAGGTGCTGGTTGATTCCTTCTTGCTGTTAGTGATTCTGCAAACGTCTGCTGCTTTCCATTGTAAAGTTGCAAACACCTGCAGTGAGTGGGGTGGCAGGCGCTGGAGAACTTTCGCTGACTTCAAAACTTTGGCACAGATCAGTGTTTTCCAGAGATTGGTAGACTGGTAGATCAAGCCCTTGGACCAAAGCATGATCAGAGGCCACACAAAGCAGGACAAACTGCTGGAAGAGGGAGAAATAGAAAGGTTGTCAACAGGAGACCATATCCATAGAGTGTCCAGGGAGCAATTCTTCTGCGTGAACCACAGTGAGGGACAATACAGCGACACAGCGGTTAACACTGCTGCCTCTCAGTGCCAGGGACCCAGGTTCGATTCCTGGCTTGGATCACTGTCTTTGTTGAGTCTGCACATTCTCCGTGTCTGCATGGGTTTCCTCTCAGTCTGAAAAACATGCTGGTTAGGTGCGTTGACCATGTTAAATTCTACCTCAGTGTACTCAAACAGGTGCCGGAGTGTGGTGACTAGAGGATTTTCACTGTAACTTCATTACATTGTTAATGTAAGCCTACTTGTGATGCTAATAAATAAACTTCAAACTGTCCTGGGATAGCAGAATACCATCACCTGTGCCAACCTAAAAATCACACGGGCAAGAATTAGAATTCCAGTCAATTGGTTTTTTTTTTAATTGCCTTAACAAATTGATTCATTGTCAGTGGGATTCCCAACAGCCAAAATATCACACAGATACACGATGACATCAAAATGTGCACCTAACATCATGTTGTGCAATTTCACACATTTTGGGTCAGCATTAACATAAATGATATAAAACTCTGGCTAGAATGACTAAATATGGTGGAATTGGTGAACCCCAAATGTATGACTGTGGACACAATGGGTAACACTCTCAAATTTAACCCCTTTGTTACTGAGGGAGAACAAAACAAATTAAGTTAACAGGAGATAACCATTGCATTTGGGGAGGTGGTGGCATTGTGATATTGTCACTGCACTTGTAATCCAGAGACCCCAGCTACTGTTCTGGAGACATGGGTTCAAATCTCCCATGGCAGATAGTGACATTTGAATTCAACAATAAAAACAATATGGAATTAAACATCCAGTGACAACCATGAAACCATCGTTGGAAAAATTCATCTAATGTCCTTTAGGGAGGCAATGGCCTAGTAGTATTATCGCTACACTATTAATTCAGAAACTTAGCTAATGTTTTGGGGACCCGTGTTCGAATCCCATCACAGCAAGAAAAGCAATCTGGAATTAAGAATTCCAATTGTCAGAAAAACCTATCTGGTTTACTAAAGTCCTTTAGGGAATTAAATCTGATGTCCTTACCTGGTCTGGTCTATGTGTGACTCGAGAGCCACGGCAATGTGGTTGACTCTCAACTACCCTCTAAATAAAGGCAACTGGGGATGGGCAATAAATGTTGGCCAGCCAGCAACATCCATGTCCCACAAATGATAAGAAAAAAGTACAACACCAGTTAACCTAAACATGTTGATGGCTCTCCATAATGTGGCATACCACAGAGAGCAATAAGATAGTAGGAGCTGGGTACTGAGTGCTACAGCTGCCTTTTTTTAAATTAATAATAAGAAAGAAATCTGCTATCCTTACGTGGTCTGGCCTACACATGACTCCGTCTCCACAACAACGTTGTTGGCTCTTGAATGCACTCAGGGAATGGGAATGAATGTTGACCCAGCCTAGCAACGCCCAGATTCCATGAACGAACAGACAGAAAAAAAAACACATGGGCAGAACTAGCAAGGGAGCTCTCAAAATGTAAATTCCAATCGCTTCTGTCCTGGCTGGATTCGAGCCCAGCTCCTGGAAGTGGAAGCACACATGTTCCAAGTGAGAAGGATTTCAATCTGTACGTGATGCAAACTGCGCTTCCCATCAAAGAAATCCATGCACAGCAGAACACAGGCATGACAACACTTCAATCTCCTGTGGGACTCACTCACACAGAGGTGTGATTTCTCACCCTCACTACCTGAGAGTCTCCACACATTTGAGAGTCCTCTCAGCATTGCTCCATATTCTCTGTCACCAGGAAGGAACACAGTAAGAAGTTCTCAACACCAGGTTAAAGTCCAACAGGTTTATTTGATAGTAAACGCCAATAACCTTTGGAACCCCATTCCTTCGTCAAATGAGTGGGGAGTTCTGATCACAAACAGGGCATATAAAGGCACACACTCAGTTTACAGAATACTGATTAGAATGTGAGTTTTTACAGCTAATCAAGTCTTAAAGATGCAGACAATGTGAGTAGAGATAGAAATGTATATTAGCATTAAGCATAGGTTAATATACATTTCTATCTCCACTCACATTGTCTGCACCTTTAAGACTTGATTAGGTGAAGAGACTCGCATTCTAACCCATATTCTATAAACTGAGTATGTGCCTTTATATGCCCTGTTTGTGATCAGAACTCCCCACTCACCTGACGAAGGAACAGCGTTTTGAAAGCTAATGGCGTTTACTACCAAATAAACCTGTTGGACTTTAACCTGGTGTTGACAGACTTCTTACTGTGTTTACCCCAGTCCAACGTCGGCATCGCCACATCGTGACAAACCGGGAGGCCGAACTAATCCTGTCATTTGCAGCAACAATGAATCCCCGCATCCTCTCCCCAACCCACCTACACCTCCCTTTGGCATTGAACCTACGAAATCTCAAATGAAACCATAGTTTTAACTAAAGGGTTCCACTGCAGCTGCAAATGCCCTGCAGCTTTAGATGAAAAATCAAACGGGCTTGGAAATGTTACGTTTATAAAGGTTATGAAGGAAAATACAAAGAAAGGAAGGGCAAACAAGGTGAGGAAAGAAATAGTGGGAAAAAGTAAAGAATAAGTGGCTGTTATAGACATATTGGGCAGGATATTGTGGCCTTGCTTGACCTGAAATCGGAAAATCCTGTCCAAGATCGGCAGATCTTTCCATTTTCCACTCCTCACCCGCTCTGACTCCCCGGGGCAAGCGGGTTGGTAAAATTCCAACCATCATGGGCACCTCAGTTATGTGCATTTGTTGCCGAAAAATTTACACCTAAGACTTGCCTATTACTGACATTTTTTTTAATCAATAGCCTGAGGTCAGGAGGTCAGATTGTGTACCATTTACAGGAGAGAATTGTCTAGTGCAGCTTCTGTAACTCGCATAAAAATCTATTTCAGATAAAACACTGCTGGAGTGCTCCCCAAGTGAACACGTCAATATTCTGTCTCAGCCCTGCAGGCCAGAAAGGGTCAAGCCCTGGTCTCTAAAGCATTGCCTGCTCTGAATCCATGATGAGAGTGGAGTTACGAATGGAGATGAAAGTGGGAATTAGGCAGAATTCCCACACCACGAGCAGGATTTTCAAACGGCAAAGGCAGCCTGCCATTAGCCAATGATGAGAACTTCCAGTCCTGCCGCTGTCAACAGGGTTTCCCATTGTTCATATCCTCCATTGCTGGGGAAATATGGCAAGGAGGTGGACTCCATTGGCAGGACTGGAAAACGCTAATAGGATTGCAAAGTTCTGCTGGTGGAACTGGAAAATCCCACTGGTGGAAATGGAAAATCCTCCTGGCAGAACTGGAAGACGCTGCCAATGAGAAAATTTCAGTTCTTTCATGGCAGGCATATATATGTGGTCTTTAGGCAAAGAGCAATTCATAAAACTAGAAAATTCCCACCAACAGGACTGGAAAATCCCACCAGTGGAACTTGAAAATGCGACTGGCAGGTATGGAAAATCCCATCAGCAGAACTGGAAAATGTTGTTGGAGAGAAAATTTCAGCTATGTCTTTAATGGCAGGTGTGTGTTTGCGGACTTTAGGCAATGAAGCAACTTGCCTTGGTTATGATGTCTTCCACAGTTCAATATACCATTGAAACCCACTGTCCAGTCTCACACAAAGAATGATGACAGTCGAAATCTTTATGGAGAGCTCTCCCCTGTATCGCACAACCAACATCGCTAAAAAGAAAATTCTCTGGTCGTGATCACAGTGCAGTAGGTGGGAGCTTGCTGCGCACAAATTGGCCGCTATATTTCCTAAATGACAATTGTGGCAACCTTTTAAGAAGTACTTCATTGGCTGTAAAGCACTTTGGAATGTCATGGGGCCACGAACGGCGCTATATAAATGCAAGAACCAAAGTAGACTCGGCAAACCAATCAGCATAATCCTCAGACATTCTTTTATCTTCTCCCATCGGGGAAAATACGCAAAAGTTTGAGATCATGCACCAACCAACTCAAGAGTAGCTTCTTCCCTATTATCAGACATAGACCTACCTTTCATTTAGTTGATCTTTCTTTACACCTTAGCTACAACTGTAACACTACATTCTGCACTCTCTTGTTTTCTTCTCTATGAATGGTATGTTTTATTTGTATAGCGCACAAGAAATAATGTTTTTCACTGTATACTAATACATGTAACAATAATAAATCAAATCAAACTTCTTTCTACTTATCACGAGCTCGACGTACATCGTCCAGGCAACACATAAGGGCAATCATTCCACTTTGTGGGGACGACATCTCCTCCTTCTGCTGTAGAGGTGTCTGAGAGCTTGAAGGCCAAGGTTTGAGCTGCACACTGGGGTTTGAGTACATAATCCAGGCTTACTTTGTGGTGAAACACAGAATTCCGCAATCACGGAGCAGCTCACTCCTAGATGAGAGACTAAACCCAAGTCCTGTCTATCTTTGAAACATCCCATAATACCAGGGAGCTCCCCCACACTGAAACCCTGTTCCACCCCCTCCCCCCTCGCTTCCCACTGGCTGTCCTGACCACCTGAATCAGGTCAACTCATCATTTATCTAGTGCAAAATGACTGCCAATATAAAGTAATTTATTTATCAGCCATAAGCAAGCTTACATTAACACTGCAACGAAGCTACTGTTAAAATCCCTGAATTGCCACACTCTGTTCAGGTACATTGAGGGGGAATTTAGCATAGCCAATGCACTTAACCAGGTGCATTGTGGGAAGAAAGAAGAGCACCCAGAGGAAACCCATGTGGACATGGGGAAAACGTGCAGACTCTGCACAGGCAGTGACCCAAGGTGGGAATCGAACCCGGGTTCCTGGTGCTGTGACACAGCAGTGCTAACGTGCTGCAACAATCAATGCCCTTTATGAGAGGCATTGTGAAATGGTGCAATTATCTCTGCAGATGCTCTATCAGTGTCGCACGAACGCTGAACTTCAGAGTAATTTTATCTTTGGGAGAGGGAGGAACAAATGTTTCATATTGAGTCTGGCCTGGACTAAACGTTTTTCTTTAAAAAGTATTTGGTTTAGGATTAATAGCAACCATCATCGGGCGGCTTCCATCCCATCTGTCTGGGCTTGCTTCTTACGCGAGTCCCAGGAGTGAGAAGATGGCCTACTAACACACTGCACCACCCGGTCCCCGAGTGCTTCCAAGAATTTGATTTAAGAAGGCTTGTCACGAAAGTGTTGGGAAGTTGTACCATCTGTTGCAAATCTGCGCTCAATACTTAACCATTGTGTTAACCTGAATAATGATGTTTACCCTCTGCACAGCCTCAGATACATTTGTTATAATTCTTCCCTCATTTGGGCTAATTTACACGGTTCGCTGCCAGTCCCCGTGTCCAGTTTCTCATGAATGTGTCAGTCACGTGATGTACATGTGAATTACCCGCTCTGTGATGCGATGAATCAGAGGAACTCGGAGACCGAGCGTCGCAGATTCCCCTCGCCATTCCCAAACCTCTTTCTTTTGTTTTAATTTTAATGTAAGGTCGTGGCACCTCTCCAGCTTTTAGACACGTGCTACAGCTGTTGTTAGGGCAGGAGCCCGGGGCGTTGATGGGAATATTTAGAGGAGTAGCTAAGTAAACAAAGAGAGGACATGCTTTACTTTAGTGCAAGAGATAATGACAACTCATTGTGCGCTGGTTCTGCTTTCTCTCTTCACCGACACTCCATTATGCATAAGGACATTATTTATTTTCAGGCTCCTTTAAATCCTCCAAATGAGTCCAGTGCTTCCCTTCCTGAAGCAGCAAGCTGATGACTCCAGCTAACACTGCCCACAACTCCAACACCTCCCCCCCCCACCCCCAAAGCCTTCTGACTTGTTGACAGGAGTGCAACTATTTAACAGTGAGTCAACTCACATCAGTTACTCCCTCCCGAAGGCTCACGCTATGCTACAGGAGCCAGCCCACCCTCCTGTATTCCGTTTCCAGTAGCCACGCTTTCGGTGCAAGAACCATAAAGCAGCAGGGGGCTGTTTGACAATGGGGTGCGTCGCACTCAAATCCATTCCTGTTCTAGCCCAGTGTCACAAAGGGCTTATGGAGTTTACAAGGGTGAGAGAGGATCTGACCGAGGTATAATTAAATACAAAAAGGGATTGATAAAGTAAGCGTAGACTGAGGGGGCAACTCTCCTATCCCACTGCGCTTACTTTTGTTAGCGCAGCAGGCCAGGAGAACCACATGATGGGCAATACATGGGATTCGCGCATGCATTCCCACTATGATAGCATATCCCAGCACCGGATTTCTGATCATGTCTGATCTCAACTGGAAATCAGCAGGATAAGTATGTTAAATCTAATTTTAATCTAAATGCAATTAGCAGTCCAGGAGTGAAGTCTCTGGGTGCACTATCCTCCCCACCCATTACGCGACACGCTATACCCCCTCCCCGCAGTCCACACCGTCTTGGCGTATTTCACTCCAGTGGGATTTACAGTAGCTTCCCACTAACAGGGAACTAGCATCCTGACACTATTAAAGTAAAGAGGGGGTAATCAGGGTCCCCATAGATTGGGTACTGGTGGGAGTGTGCCCCCTGAATATTGGCACCTTGGCAGTGCCAGCCTGGGCCCTCAGCACTGCCTAAAGGGCAATGTGCCAATGCCTAGAGGGCACCTTATACTGCCCATCAGGCATGGGGAAGTGCCTAGGGAGCAGGGCCCGGGCCCGTAGGGAGCAGAGGCTGATGGGGCCAAATGGAGGGGTCGGGGATTGGGGTAGTTCCCGCTGCCACTCAGCAGTCGGATCAGTGGGGGAAGGAGGGAGGCCAGTGATGTGGGTGGGGTGGGAAGGTGAGGCTGGGTTATGGTCATGCTGCTAAGGGGTCAAGACCATGGGGGAAAGAGAAATGGTGGGGGGCGGTGCTGGAGATCACAGTGAGCCAGAAAGACGGGGGTCGGGCTGGGCCTGGGAATGGTCCGAAGAGCTAGTATTGTGCTGGTCATGAGTTTGGCCAGCGATCAAGCTGGCCCACAATCTGAAAGCCGACAGTGCGGGGCCACTGTGCATGTGCCGATCTTTGCACTGACAGACCAGCACATGCGCAATGGCTCCCTCAGCACTATGCTCTCCAGCCAGAACTGGCACCACCCCCTGAAATGTAATGATATTCACGCTAGTACCTCTGCAGTGCACAGTGTGGGAGAAGTGGTAGTGTAAACTTCCACTGTAAAAACCAGTCTGTATTACTCTAACTTTACCGCGAATTCGACACTTGAAATTTTTTTGGGAGAATTCTGCCCCTAATGTTTCCCCTTGAGGAACCATCTAAGAAAGAGGTCATGGATATAGGTTGAGAAGGAGTGGATTTAAAACTGAGATGAGGAGAGTGGTGAATTTGTGGAACTTGGTTTCATGAAGGAGATGGATATATTTCTGATAAAAAATGGATATGGGGAACAGTTGAGGAGGTGGATTTGAGGCCAGGGAGAGATCATTCTTTATCTAATTCAATGGCGGAGCAGGCTCAACAGGATGGATTTGCCTATTGCTGCTCCCAATTCCTATGTTTCTATGAGGAACTGGCCATTTAGCCCTTTGAACCTACCCTAATATTCAACAAAATCATGGCTGATTTGTGACCTAATTCCTGAGGCCCATCTTTGCCACATATCCCTTAGTGAATAAAGTTTATCAATCTCGAATTTAAAATTAATCATTGATCAAGCATCAACTGCCACGTGTGACGGAGCATTCCAAACTCTTGTCTGTGGAGAACTGTTTCTCAATTTCACTCCTAAAAAGGGTTAGCTCAAATTCATAGGCTAAGCGCCCTACTCTTAGATTCATAGGATTGTCATAGGTTCCCAACAGTGCAGAAGAGTCCATTTAGCCTATTGGGTCTGACTCTCTGATGGAGGATCTTAACCAGGCCCTTTCTCCTGTCCCATCCCCATAACTCCACACACTCCCTACGGCCACTAACGGGTGAAACTAGAACTAGGGAGCATGGCTCAAAATAAGGAGGGTGGGGGGTGTGAAATTTAGCACTGTGTTGAGGAGGAACTTCTTCACACAAAGGGTTGTGAATTTGTGCAATTCTCTGCCTGGTGAAGCAGTTGAGGCTACCTCATTGAATGTTTTTAAAACAAGGATTGATAAATTTTTGAACAGTAAAAGAGACTAAGGGTTACGGTGATCGGGAGAGTAAGTGGAGATAATCCGTGAAAAGATCAGCCATGGTCTTATTGAATGGTGGGGCAGGCTCGAGGGGCCAGATGGCCTACTCCTGCTCCTAGTTTTTATGTTCTCTGTTCTTGGCCAACGCCAGTTCAATTATTTCTGCTGATTCAACAGCTGAGTTCATCAAGCTTAGTCCCAACCTTTATGGAGCTGAACCGCAGCCCAGTAATGAGCAGTGCATTTAACGGCATGCTGTTCACAGTATAATATTTTGCATTCATTCTCTATGCAGTTATCAGGATGAGGGTTGATATTATAGAGCATTGCCTAACATTATTGACCTCTGTAACAGTATCAAGTATTTCCAGGTCAGGAATAGGAAGTTTATTTATTAGTGTCACAAGTAGGCTCACATTAACTTTGCAATTGAGTTACTGTGAAAATCCCCTAGTTGCCACACTCCACACCTGTGCACCGAGGGAGAATTTAGCATGGCCAATGCATCAAGACAGCGCGTCTTTCAGACTGTGGCAGGAAACTGAAAGACCCTAAGGAAACCCACGCACTCACGGAGACTACGTGGAGTCTCCGCACAATGACTCCAAGTCAGGAATCGAACACAAATCCTTGACGCTGCGAGGCAGCTGTGCTGACCACTGTACCACCCAGAATGGACAACATGCACAAGGTCTTCACCACAGATCTCTGCAGATCACTCATACTGCACAGATATGACATTTTCATCTCCTACATTCCAGTCCTATTGTCTCTCCATCCAACGTGGAGGCTTAGTAGCCACTAATGCCAAATTTGAGCTGTAGTCTAATGTCCACTGGAATCTTAATCAAGAATGCCTCAACTAATTTCACTAAGTACCTATGACAGCTGTCAGAGAGAAGAGACTTTCATCTATCTGTTTTTGCATATATGAGAATCCCGACCATCATCCAGTCCCCCTTCAGTCTTGATATTAATCCACAAAATATGTCACAACTCGATAGTGTAGACAAACAATCCTCAAGAAATCTGTACAAAGCAAACTTTTATCAGAGTAATTCTCTATTTCTTTTCTTTCCCACTGCTGCACATTTCTCCTTAGGAAAAATAATAGGGAACACCCATTCTAGCTCTTTTTATTCAGAATTCCAGACAATTCCCAAGTAAAAAAGATGGAGTGGGAAAATTACAGAATTGTACTTCATGCAGTGCAGAAAGCACGCCTCTCAACCAATTGCTTTTCATAGAAACCTTACAATGCTGGAGGAGGGAATGCACCAACAATCATGTCACCCAGACTCTAACCCCATGACCCCACATTTTTACCCTGCTAAGCCCCTGACACTAATTTAACATGGCCAATCTTATTTTCACATCTTTGGTGTTTGATTATGAGAGTCTAGTATCTGATCTATGTTTACTACATTTGATTGATTAAGCCTGGGTGCTGACTAAGAGCGAAGTAAAGAGACACTACAGAAGCTGCTCAAAGTTACTAGAGCTGGGTAAACATGATGCGCATTTTTAAAAAATATATTGTAAATAAACTTGTTGAAGATTTGGAGCATGGGAGGAAACCAGAGCACCCGGAAAAACCCATGCAAACACAGGTAAAATGTATCTATTCTGTGACCCTCACTGTTTTGTGTATCTGATTCTAAACAAAGAACAGGATTTTTCAACTGTACTCATCCCAAAACTTGGTGGCACAGTGGTTAGTACTGCTGCCTCAACACCAGGTGCCCAAGTTCAATTCCTGGCTTAAGTCACTATCTGTGTGGAGTTTGCACATTCTCTCCATGTCTGTGTGGGTTTCCTCCAGGTGTTCCAGTTTCCCCCCACTGTCCAAAGATACGAAGATTAGGTGGATTAGACATGCTAAATTGCCCCTTAGTATCAGGGGGACTAGCTAGAGTAAATGCATGGGGTTGTGGGGATAGAACCTGGGTGGGATTGCAATTGGTGCAGACTCGATGGGCCAAATGACCTTCTTCTGCAGGGATTCAATGATTCAAATCCAGAAAATCCCTCCCACAGTCAATAGACCTTTGTATGATCCCGCCCACTACAATTCCGTGAGCAGAATGGGAAAGTTCTACCCAAAGTGTTTAAAATGTTAAAAGAATTCAATAGGGCTGATCCAGAGAGGTTATTTCTTTTGTTGGCTGAATTCGTATCGAGGGCCCATAATCTTAAAATTAGAGTGAGGCTACTTTGACTAGAAACCAGGAAGCATTTTTAGTCACGCAAGGATTAATAGAAATCTGCAAGCATTCAAGGTTGTGGGTGTTGACACAACTGACGTCTTCAAGACTGAAGCTGATAGATTTAAGTTAGCATATCAACTTGAAGAATGTGAGGTTAGGTAGACTGGCCAGCTAAAATTTGCCCCTTAGTCTCAGGGTGACTAGTTAGGGTGAATATATCAGGTTATGGGAATAGCGTCTGGGTGGGATTGTGGTCGGTGCAGACTTGATGGGCTGAATGGCCTCCTGCTATACTGTAGGGATTCTATGATTCAAAGGAAATGGAGAAAAGGCAGGCAAATGGTCTACAAGTGTAAATGGGCTATGATCTAGAATTGTGGCACAGTGGTTGGCACTGCTGCCTCACAACACTAGGGACCTAGGCTCAATTCTGGCCTCGCATGACTGTCTGTGTGGAGTTTGCATGTTTTCTCCATGTGTGTGTGTGTTTCCTCCGTGTGCTCTGGTTTCCTCCCACAATCCAAAGAAGTGCAGATTCGGCCCTGCGAAATGACCCCTCAGTATAGGGGGATTTGCTGGGTAACAAGGATAGAGCCTGTGGTGGGATTGTGGTTAGTACAGTTTCAATGAGCTAAATGGCCTCCTTTTGTACTGTAAGAATTCTATCATTCTAGTTGAATGGGTGTGTAGGCTCTGGGGACTGAATGGTCCATGCCTGTTCCTGCCTCTCTACGTAAATGAATCAATACATTGTACCAAGGACTGAACAGCCTACAAACTATCCATATGAAGAGGGAAAGGGTGCCAAAGCTGGCTGGAGTAAAATTGTACTGGCGCAAGTTCGCACCTTCAGGAAGAGAGGAGAGAAATGGGAGAAAAAAAAATGCCAAAATCTCTTGAGAGATGGGGGACTTGACATTGTCACTGGGAAAGTTGTGTCCCATCCTGGGAGAATGAGAAGCCATTTGCGTAGAAATTCGAATAGAACATGGTGGGATTGATGAATGAGGAGCGATTGACTAGGTTAGAATTGTTTTCGGTTGGAGTTCAAACGAATAAGGGGGGATCTGATAGAATTTTAATCAGTCTCTAATAGGACTAGGCAGGGTAGATGCAGGGAGGTTGTTCCGATTGTGGGGGAGTCCAGAACCAGGGGTCACAGTCTGAGGATTCAGGGTAGACCATTTACAATAGAGGTGAGGAGATACTTCTTCACCCAAAGAGTGGTGAGCTCCTCACTACCACAGGAAGTAGTTGATGTCAAAACATTGAACGTATTCAAGAGGCAGCTGGATATAGCGCTTGGGATGAATGGGATCAAAACTTATGGGAGAAAGCAGGATTAGGCTATTGAGTTGGACGATCAGTCATAATCGTGACGCATGGTGGAGCAGGCTCAAAGGGCCAAATGGCCGCCTCCTGCTTCCACGTTTCCAGAACTGGGGCCCTGCTATCGCACCCAAGAGCTGAGCAGAAGAAAATCTTTTCAAACTGCAGTAGCTGGGAGCTTTCCCGGACCAAATGTCAACAGAGGCAGAGTCTGTACACTGATGACTGCAGTTCAAGACAGCTGCAAGAGTGAGTGTCCCTTGTACTTCAAGCAGGAGTGCAGACAAGGCTTTTTGAAATGCATTGATAACTCAGTTCTTGTTTGTGTGTATAAATAACAGCAGTGCTGATCTCCTCGAACCCCCTCTAATCTCTAGATACTGCCTGCGCTCTGCCCCGTTCAGTGACGACTGCTGGCCTGCACTCAGATGCACACTGTCAGTTTATCTTTCTGCCCCGTCGACCGACAATACACTTTTCAACACCTCCAGCCTGTACTTTGATAATATCTTTAATTATTCTGCCAGCACATTCCTGAGTGAAAATATGCGCCTCCTGAAAAACAACCAAGATGCTTGTTCGCATGTCTGAGGGAACAATGTGTGAATTTAAAAAAAGATACTGCACGGATTGAGGGCTGAATGTGTTTGCGTGTGTGTGTGTCTGTGTGAAAGATTTGTTTTCGTAACCCTTTGAGTGCTGGATATCGCTATTTAGAATCATAGAATCCTTACAGTGCAAAAGGAGACCATTCGGCCCATCAAACGATCCAGCACCAACAATGATCCCACACAGACCCTATCTCGCTAATACCATGTATTAACCCTGCTAATCCCCCTGACAGTAAGGGGCAAGTTAACATGGCCAATCAACCTAACCCACACGTCTTTGAATTGTGGGAGGAAATTGAGGCGGCACAGTAGCACAGTGATTAGCACCGCTGCTTCACAGCACCAAGGGTCGGGTTTGATTCCCGGCTTGGGCACTGTCTGTATCTGTATCCCCATGTCTGCGTGGATTTCATCCGGATGCTCCGGTTTCCTCCCACAGTCTGAAAGATGTGCTGGTTAGGTGCATTGACCCAAACAGACGCCGGAGTGTACCGACCAGGGGAATTTCACAGTAACTTCATTGCAATGTTAATGTAAGCTTTACTTGCGACAAATAATAAATTTAAACCAGAACACCCAGAGGAAACTCATGCAGACATGGGGAGAACGTGCAAACTCCACACAGTCAGTGACCTGATCCAGAATTGAACCCGTGACCCTGGCACAGCAATGCGAACCACTGTGCTGCCCATATTTAGATGGTACTTCAGATGAGCACTAAAACTGTCTTTTCCCTGCCTAATCGAAATTAACACACACACTATTGAGGTTTTGGTCTGATCCCTTGCACCAACAAATCTAACACATTGTAATATTGGCACTACTGTAGTTGGGTTGAGAATTAAACACAGACTCTGTCTGCCTGTTTACGGATTCATGGAAGGTGGAATTTTCCAGCCATTCATGCTGGTCCCACTGCAGTGAACGGAAGTATGACAGAGTGCCAAATTCTCCATCCTTACTTGTAGCAGTGGCAGGGCACGAATGACTAGAGAATTCCAGCCTCAGTCTCCCACATCAGCACCGAGTTGAAGAAGCACGAAGAGTTCTATAGTCTGTCCTGGGCTGACATGCTTCACAATAAGGGGAGGTGGTGACTCAGTGGTACTGTCACTGGGGTAAAATTCTTAGACCTTAGGATAAACCCCACCACAGCAAAAATTTGAATTTAATATAAATCTGGAATTAAAAATCTACTAATGACCATGAAACCATTGTTGATTCTCATAAAAACCCATCGGGTTCACTAATATCCTTTAAGGAAGGAAATCTGCTCTCCTTACCTGGTCTGGCCCACATGTGGCTCCAGATACACAACAACGTGTTTGACTCTCAACTGCCCTCTGAAATGACCTGGCAACCACTAAGTTCAAGAGCAATTGGGGATGGGCAATAAATGCTGACCCTTTACCCCAGTCCAATGCCAGCATCTCTACACAATAAATGCTGACCCAGCCAGCGACGTCCATGCCCCACGAATGAATTTAAAAACAACAAACCCCACTGAAAAAGAATACTGTGTATAAGATACTTGGAGCCCAAAATTGTTGTTGTGTTTGCTCCTTGCATTTTATTTTGTGACATTTCAACAAGACATGAAGCATCATGTCATGTCCTCTTAGGTAACCCATGTCATTTTGTAACTCACCACAAAACTTATTCCAATCTGCTCTCTGATTTACGCCATCCTCATTTGCTGATGTAGAATTGCTGACTTTCTGGAACACTATCATGCTACATATTAGCAATGGGAAGCTCTGGGAATACATCTCCATTCCTTGGGTTGGGAAAACTTCACAATTCGGCATTCTGCGTTCAGCTTTAGACTACACCCATTCTGGAATATCCACAACTTGCACAATTTCCAGCTAGGTTAGCTGAATGGGAATAGCACATTAGCCCCTTTGGAGAACATCTTGCTCTCTCCTCACACTTGCCAACACTCCATCCCATCCTGGCTGACCTTTCCCATGTGGTCACCCGACTTCAATGAGATCTGACCTCGGGCATGCTGAATTGGTGGCATAGTGGTTAGCACTGCTGCCTCAGTGCCAGGGACCCAGATTCGATTCCCGGCATTGTGCACAGTCTGCACGTTCTCCCCATGTCTGCATGGGTTTGCTCCGGGTGCTCAGTTTCCTCCCACAGTTTGAAAAGCATGCTAGTTAGGTGCATGGGTCATGCTAAATTCTCCCTCAGTATATCCAAACAGGCAGAGTGTGGCAACTAGGGGATTTTCACAGTATCTTCACTGCAGTGCTAACGTAAGCTACTTACAGCACTAGCAAATAAACTTTAAACTTCAGTGGGTAAGATACTGGAGTGCGTGGAACTATATTGAAAGCCTCAGGAGATAGAAAAGGGAAAAGCAGATTTAAATCCTCTACAATATATTATCAAACAACGAAAATCTTGACAAAACTGTTTACAATCCAACTTGCCATATCACTGCCAAAAGCCTTTAGATAAAAGTTTATTTTTTTCTGTTACTGATAAGAGGTTGAGTGCAATGAGCTACATCCCAACGGATTAGATGTACATTCAATGTTTATCAAAAATGTTTAAACAATTATAGAATTCTCCTTCTATGCAAATAACAAAACAATTGAATAAGACCACAAACCAGAAAACCCATCAGGTTTGGCCTGCACCTCTGGGGTAGGTGCACCAGAAAGCATTCTTCCTGGTTGTATCACAGCTTGGTATGGCTCCGACTCTTTCCAAGAACACAAGAAACTACAAAGGGTTGCAAACACAGCCCTGTCTATCACACAACCAACCTCCCATCTATTGACTCCGTCTACACTTTCCATTGCCTCAGAAAAACAGCCAGCATAATCAAGGACCCCATGCGCTCTGGACATATTCACTTTTACCTTCTTCCGTAGGGAAAAAGATACAAAAGCCTAAGGTCACATACCAACCGACTCGAGGACAATTCTTCCCTGCTGCCAAGAAATTTTTGAATGGACCGACCATATATTAAGCTGATTTTTCTCTACACCTTATTATGTTCTGCACTCTCTTTTTCTTATCCCCTATGTACTTTATGAACTGTACATTTTGTCTGTATAGGACACAAGAAATAATACTTTTCACTATATCCCAATACATGTGACAATAATAAATCAAATCAAACCAACATGACCAGGTAAAAATATCCTGTCAGCTGCCTGTGAGAATCACAGCATTTCACAATTTAAAACCCTAAGTTGACAATCTCCGACAGATAAACTGTAGGATGATTGGAATGTGTCATGTCCAACTGTGAGGTGTTTGATGATGCATGTCTTAAGACTGTTGACTGCCACTGTGCATGAGATCAGTCAAGGCTGGGTGTGGTCACTTGGAAAAATAATCTAAACTGAGGTTGCAAGCCTGAGAGAGCAGATACTTCAAAACATTGAATAAAATGCCTGCTTAAACAAATAGCTTGCAGTGTATCATCTCTGTATCTCCAAGGCAGCAAGAAGTCTCACAACACCAGGTTAAAGTCCAACAGGTTTATCTGGTAGCAAAAGCCACTAGCTTTCGGGTCTCTGACCCTTCATCGGATGAGTGGGGATTCTGATCACAAACAGGGGATGTGAAGGCACACGCTCAGTTTACAGAATATTGATTAGAGTTTTTACAGCTAATCAAGTCTTAAAGGTGCAAACAATGTGAGAGGAGATAGCATTAAGCATAGGTTAAAGAGGTGTGTTGTGTCTCCAGACAGGACAGTAAGTGACATGTTGCAAGCCCAAGCAAGCCATGGGGCTACAGATAGTGTAACATGAACTCAAGACCCCCAGTTGAAGCTGTCCTCATGTGTGCGAAACTTGGCTATCAGTTTCTGCTCAGTGACTCTGCATTGTGTGTCACGAAGGCTGCCTTGGAGAACGCTTACCCGAAGATCAGAGGCCAAATGCCCTTAATTTGTGCTTAATGCTATTTCTACTCACGATGTCTGCACCTTTAAGACATGATTAGCTATAAAAACTTGCATTCTAATCAGTAGTGTGTAAACTGAGTGTGTGTCTTTACATCCCTTGTTTGATGTCAGAACTCTCCACTCACCTGTCGAAGGGTCAGAGGCCCGAAAGCTAGTGGCTTTTGTTACCAGATAAACCTGTTGGACTTTAACCTGATGTTGAGACTTCTTACTGTGTTTACCTCAGTCCAATGCCAGCATCTCCACATCATATCTCCAAGACTTCAGACATAACAGTTGCGGAAAATTGAAAAATGCTAGAATTAGAAATAGCCTGCCGAGATTGGAGTTAGGAAGGCAAACGTAAAATTAGCACTCATTTCAAGAGGACTAGAATACAAAAACAGGGTTCTACTACTGGGACTTTGTACTGTTCTGGTCAGGCCATATTTGGAATATTTGTGCAATTTTGGGCCACCTATTGTGCTGGCTTTGGAAAGGGTCCAGAGGTGGTTCACAAGAATGATCCCGGGACTGAAATTCTTGATGTACGAGGAATATTTGAGGACTCTGGGGCAGAATTTTCCCAACCCAGCCACCATGGGAATCGTAGCAGGCGGGATAGAATCATGCAAAGGTCTGTTGACGGGATTTTCCAGTCTTGGGCGAGAGGGCCGGAAAATCCAGTCCTGGGTTTATACTCGACGGAGTTTAGAAGGATGAGGAGGGGAATCTCACTGAAAAGCTTACAGAACACAAAGGCTGGATAGAGCCGACATGGGGAAGATGTTTTCATTAGTGGGAGAGACTAGGATCTGAGAGCACAGCCTCAGAGTGAAGGGACAACTCTTTAGAACTGTGATGAGGAGGAATTTCTTCAGCCAGACGGTGGTGAATCTGTGGAATCCATTGCCACAGAAGGCTGCGGAGGGCCAGGTCATTGAGTATATTTAAAGCAGAGATAAATAGGATCTTTATTGGTAAGGGGATCAAAGGTTGCGGGGAAAAGGTGAGAGCATGGGATTGAGAAACTTATCAGCCATGATCAAATGCAGAGCAGAGTTGATGGACCAAATGGCCTAATTCTGCTTCTATACCTTATGTTCTTATTGGGGTTGGGGCATGTTGTTGTAGAAAGTTATGAAGAGATTTATATCGCAGTTTACTGTGTTTTACCTGCTCTATAAATGCTTCAGAGATTATTAGCCATTTGAGATTAATCACTGGCTATGTGGAGCTAAGAGGGCCCATGATGGTCTGGATCCCTGTTGTGTACTGGCAACTGGATACCCAAGGATCAGGAAGGTTCCATGGGGTGGATGAAGGTACTGCCTTCGTCCATCACAGAGGATATCTTGCCTAGGGACTCAGGCCCACTGCTGGGTACTTAAGTTGGATCAAGTTCTGTTCTTTACCATTAACAACCCTCATTTTGATTAACACAAACCTCACACAAAAGGAAAGATTATTGAAGATAACGAAAGATTAATTGCTTATACAGATATATTTGAAAGACATTTTTAGGACAATAAACATTGTCTAACTAAAAAGTACTTGCTTTTCCCTGATGATTAATACATTGTATATTGGTACTGATTTATCTCTAAAAAAATAAGCCCTACTTTCTGGTTCATGTTTCTGCTAAATTAACTGCTTTCAATTAATGGCTGAATGGTTTCAAGAGGAAGATACACATATTTCTAATAAAAAAGGGAAAGCAGGATACAGGGAACAGATTGGTTGAGATCAGGGAGAGATCAGTCATGATCTGATTGAATGGTGGGGCAGGTTTGAAGAGCTGAATTTGTCTACTTCTGCTCCTCATTCCTATGTGTACGTGGAGGTTTTACAGTTGCTGTAGCATTCAATAAAAGCTGAAGAATATGTAATAAATTGGATAGCATTTTATTTTAACAGAAACAGGCCATTTGTCGATCTTTCTGCTCCAAAGAAGTTGCTTCACGCTTGATTTAATCTATCTTTCTAATCTTTTTTCCCCTCATGCACTTCTCTAAATTCCCCTTAAATATTATACTATTCGCCTCAATCACTATGGTCAACATTTGAAAAACCCTCCGGGTGAAGAAGCTCTTCCTGAATTCCTTATCGGATATATTAATGCCGGTTTTATATTCCTGAATTTCCCCCCATATATTCTTTCATGTCTACACAATCAAACTCCTTCATAATTTTAAAGGAGTTGTTTCCTCGGCCTTTTCGTTTCTCAAGGAGAAGATGTGAAGTCTGATTTGTTTCCCCCTAAAACCTCTCCTTATAAATGTTTTTGCACCTTCTCCAATGTGCTCTCTGTAATATGGAGAACAGAACTGTACACAGCACCTTGCCAGGATTTTCTGGTCTATCTACTGATCCTGCTAAATAGTACACATGTGGATAGCAGATGAGGACGAGGTTGGACTGGACTGGGATGCTCTCTGGGGCTGGAGAGAGGGAAAACCATCCAGGTTTCCTACTCCAAGTGCAATCGTAGACTCCTAATGTGACAGTGCTTGAGACTGAATCCTGAGTGCCCAAGACATATAATATTTCACTCGCCAGCATCACCTGCCTTGGTCAGTACAGCACTTACAAAATTAAATCAATTCTTCTCTCTTTGCATGACTAAAATTATATATGCCCTAGAATACCTGATCCAGTTTAAAGTGTATTTATTCTTGTTACTAGTAGGCTTACATTAGTACTGCAATGAAGTTATCATGAAAATCCCCAAGTCACCACACTCCAGCACCTGTTCGGGTACACTGAGGGAGAATGTACCAATGCACCTAACCATTATATCTTTCGGACTGTGGAAGGAAACCAGAGCACCTGGAGGAAACCCATACAGACACAGGGAGAACATGCAGACTTCCCATAGATAGTGACCCAAGCTGGGAATCGGGTCCAGGTCCCTGGCACTGCAAGGCAGCAGTGCTAACCACTGTGCTGCCCTCTGTTAGTCATTCCATTAGAGATTGCAGTTACTATGCCAGGATGCTTTACATTAGAAAAGAGGAGAGGATGCATGAGGTGCAAGCACAAGAACAGGAGGTACAGGTAAGTATTTCAGACAGTTCAAGAACTCTATCTCAACACAAAGCATGTGAGAACAGGCCCTGGTGATCAATAGCAGACAGAATCTTGCATCATGATCAAGCTGTGACACACCTACTCATTCTAGGAATGTAGGATTTTACCTCTGATTAATCGCAAGCTGCCAGAAGTGGCTGTGAACAAGTTCCCTTTCCAAGCTTTTCCCAATCACAACAGCAAGAGAACAAAAACAAGGGCAGCAAAAACAATCATCTTCTCGTACATAGAAAGTAGTCGAGGTCAAAACGTTGTGTGAAGAAATTAGATGTAACTTTTGGGGCTAAAGGGATCAAGGGATATGGGGGGTTTGTGTTGATGAACAGAGGGATCTTGGTGTACATGTGCATAGATCCCTGAAAGTAGGCAGTCAAGTCGATAAGGTTGTTAAGAAGGCATATGGAGTCTTAGCTTTTATTGGTAGGGGATTGAATTTCAGAGCCACAACGTCATGTTGCAACTGTACAAAACTCTAGTGCGGCCGCACTTGGAGTATTGTGTGCAGTTCTGGTCACCACATTATAAGAAAGATGTGGAGGCATTGGAGAGGGTACAGAGGAGGTTTACCAGGATGTTGCCTGGTATGGAGGGCAGGTCTTATGAAGAGAGGATGAGGGATTTGAGGTTGTTTTTGTTAGAAAGGAGGCGGCTAAGAGGGGACCTAATCGAAACATATAAGATGATTAGAGATTTAGATAGGGTGGACAGTGATAGCCTTTTTCCTAGGATGGAGAAAGCTAGCACGAGGGGACACAGCTTTAAATTAAGGGGTGATAGTTATAGGGCGGATATCAGAGGCAGGTTCTTTACCCAAAGGGTGGTTCGGGAGTGGAATGCCCTGCCTGCAGCGGTTGTAGATGCGCCAAGTTTGGTGGCGGTTAAGAGGTTAGTTGATAAGTATATGGAAGAGAAGGGAATGGTTTAGTATGAAGGGGCATTGCTTTTTATATTGGTCGGCGCAACATCGAAGGCCGAAGGGCCTGTTCTGTGCTGTAATGTTCTATGTTCTACGTGGGGAAATCATTATATTGAATTTGATAATCAGCCATGATCATAATGAATTGCGAAGCAGGCTCAAGGAGCTGAATAGCCTCCTCCTCTTCCTAGTTTCTGTGTATGTTCCTCTGTATTGTTTCACTATGGTAGTAAAATAGAGGGCCAAATACCTGATACAGGACAGTGGCCAGACCAGCTAAACAAACACAATGTCCACGACAAACTCTGATGCCTGACCACCCTAGAATGTCTCCCACAGGCAGGGCTGTTTTAGGTAGCCACTCCAATGTGATTCAAAGCCACTTCCCCTCTTCACCCAACCCCGTCACCAGATCATAGAATTCTATACCGCACAAGGAGGTCATTCGGTCCATCAGGCTTGTACTACCAACAATCCCACCCAGGCCATATCTCCATTACTTCAATTATTTACCCTACTAGTTCCCCTGAGAATGAGAGAGAATTTAGCATGGCCAATCCACCTAACCCGCATATCTTTGGATTGTGTGAATAAACCAGAGCACCTGGATGAAACCCATGCAGACACGGGGAGAACTCGCGAGACACTGTGCAGATGATAGGGAATATTTGACTCTAAAAGATTATGGCATTTATTGAAGATTAAATCAGGCAACATACTCATGGCTAGCACCAAGCTCAGATAAGATGTGGTAATGGAAGAATGCAGTTGGATGGGGGTAGATGGAGGTCAGTGCAGAGATACTGGAAGAAAAGTCATTGATGAATCCCTACAGTACAGGAGACCATTCAGCCCATCAAGTCTAGTATCAACCATAATCCCACCCTGGCCCTATTCCCATAGCCCCAAGCATTTATCCTGCTAATCCCCCTCACACTAGGATCAATTTATCATGGCCAATCAACCTAACTCACATGTCTCTGGAACATGGGAGGAAACCAAAGCACCCGGAGGAAACCCTATGTTCTATGTTCTACACGGGGGGAATGCGCAAACTCTACACAGACAGTGACTCAAAGCTAGGATTGAACCTGGAACCTTGACGCTGTGAGGCAACAGTGCTAACCACTGTGCCACCATGCCATCCCAAGCTACTGAAGACGGTTGGGCTTAGGATATTAACCTGAGAAACTCCTGCAGTGATGTTCTGGAACTGAGGTGATTGGCCTCCAACCACCACAATCATCCTCCTTTGTGCTAGGTAATTCCCAACGACTCCAGTTTTGCTAAGGCTCCTTAGTGCCGTACTCGGACAAAACCTGCCTCGATGTCAAGGGTAGTCACTCGCACCTCAACCTCTGAAGTTCAGCATTTTTTTAATTCAACATTTGAATGAGATCAGGACTTGAGTGACCCTGGTGGAAGGCAATCTAAGTGTCAGTGAGCAGGTTATTGCCAAGCAAGTGACACTTGATTGCAGTGTTGATGAGCCCTTCGTTCGCTTTACTGATGATCGAGAGCAGACTGATAGGCAGTAATAGACCGGGTTGGATTTATCCTGGTTTTTGTGTATCGGACATACATGGGCAATTTGCTGGCTACTGGAACAGCTTGGCTAGGGGCACGGGTGGAAGCAAAGTAAATCATGTTCACATGCAGTCAACTTTATAAAATGATAATTAATAAAGAAGAAATGCATGCACAGAGGACCATGTGTAAAATAATGACCACTCATTCGTGATCATAGAATCATGGGCAGTTATGAAATGCAACTCCCAGAGCACCAATAAAACATGAAAATATCATTTAATTAAAAGTGAGTTTGACTTGCAGTCAGTGTAAATCAGGGGCCCTGTTATTATACTCTAATTCACATCCATCTACATAATATACACCAGGGAAGCTAATCACTGTTCCAGGGATGAGGGATTGCAGTTATATGGATAAGCTGAAGGAAAAACAAAGAGGTGATTTGGTATGGGTGTTTAAAATCATGAAGGGTTTAGAATCATAGAAACTCTACAGTGCAGAAGGAGGTCTTCAGCCCATCAAGTCTGCACCAACAACAGTCCTATCCACAAAAGCCACATATTTACCCTGCTAATCCCTCTAATATATACATGCTGGGACATTAAAGGGCAATTTAGCATGGCCAGTCTACCTAACCTGCACATCTTTGGATGTTAGATGGAATAATATAGAAACATAGTAAATAGAAGCAGGAGGAGGCTATTCAGCCCTTCAAGCCTGCCCCACCATTCACTTTGATTATAGCTGATCATCCAACTTGATATTCTAATCCTGCCTTCCCCTCCATATTCCTTGATTCCATTAGATTTAAGAGCTATAGCTAATTTCTTCTTGAAATCACAATGTTTTGAACTTAACCACTTTCTGTGGTCGTAAATTCCACCCATTTACCATCCTCTGGGTGAAGAAATTTCTCCTTATCTCAGTCTTAAAAGGTTTACCCCTTATCCTCAAACAGAAACCCCTAGCTCCGGACTCCCCACCACCAAGGGCATTCTTTCTGAATCAACTCTGTATAATTTTATTACAATTTTAAGTTTCTATGAGATTTCCCCCCTCCCTCTTCTAAATGCTATTGAATACAATCCTAACCAACTTAGTTTTTCCTCGTATGACAATCCTCCCATCCCAGGAATCAGCCTCGTGAACCTTTGCTGTATTCCCCCATAGCAAGGGCATCCTTCCTCAGATAAAGACACCAAAACCAGACATAATACTCCACACATGGCCTCACAAACATCCTAAACAATTAAAGCAACACATTCCTATTCCTATACTTAAATCCTGAAGGCCAACATACCAGTCGCCTTCTTTAATGCTTACCATACCTGCATGTTTACTTTTAGCGACTGATGCACAAATGCACCAAGGTCTCTGAGTATCTACCTTTCTCAATTTACACCCATTCAAGAAATAATCTGCCTTCCTATTTTTGCTACAGAAGTGGAAAAACCCACATACATCCACATTATATTGCATCTGCCATGCATATGCCCACTTCCCAGCCTGTCCAAATCACACTGAAGCATCTCTGTATCTTCCTCACAGCTCACACTCTAAACCTACTTGATATCATCTGCAAATTTGGAGATAATACATTCAGTTCTCTCTTCCAAATCATCAGTATATAATGTGAACAGTTGGAATTCAAGTGCAGGTCTCTGTGGTACCCCACAAGTCACGGACTGCCAATTGGAAAAATGCCCATTTATGCCAACTCTCTGATTCTCATCTGTTAACCAGCTTTTGATCCATCTCAAGACATTACCTGTAATCTGATGCGCTTTAACTTTATATTGTAATCTGCTATGCAAGACCTTGTCAAAAACCTTCTGAAAGTCTAAATAAACCATATTCATTGGTTCTCCTTGGTCAACTTTACTAATTCAATCCTTAAAGAATTCAAATAGATTCATCAAGCATGATTCCTCTTTTGTAAATCCCCGCTGATCTTTGTCTGATTATATCACTGCCTTCCAAATGCCAAGTTATGAAACTCTTGATAATGAGTTCCAGCAACTTCCCCAGTACTGACATTAGGCTCAATGGTCTATTGTACATTGTTTTCTCTATACCTCCCTTTTTGAATGGAGGGCTTACATTAGCTACATTCCAATCTGTAGAAGCAGTCCAGAGTCCAAATTATTTTGAAAAATGACCACCAATGCATCTACTATTTCCAGGGCCACTTCCTTTTAAAAGTGACTTGGAAATTCCACAAGGTGTTTGGTGATTGAGATATGAAATAGGAATTCAGGGAGAGAATAGATTCTATGGAATGCTGGAAGGAGAAGATATGTTGGTCTTGGCATCATGTTGGAATAGGCATTTGGTGGCACGGTGCTTAGTATTGCTGCCTCACAGTGCCAGGGAATTAGATTAATTCCGGGTTTGGGCTACTGTCTGTGTGGAGCCTGCACATTCTTCCTGTGTTTCTGTGCATTTCCTCTGGGTGCTCTGAATTCTTCCCACAGTCCAAAAAATGTGCTGGTTACGTCAGTGACCATCCTAAGTTCTCCCTCGGTGTACCTGAACAGGCACCAGAATGAAGTTCACTTGAATCAAAGGCAGAGTCAGAGATCACCATCTGCTGATCAATTATAGGAGTCCATAATGCATCTCCAGAGTTAAAGGACCCAGCAAGGGTGAGCACAGACTGAGTTCTAAGGCTGAAATAGCCTTTAAAAGGTCTTCCGGCCATCGGTCAGTCAGAACAGTCCATTTTGGTAATCACCAGGCTTGGCCAGATTCAGAGTCAGAGCCATTCCATACGTGGCACATCCATTGAAAAAGAAATAAAATTTTGAAAGCTCAGCCCAATCCACGAATCACTTCCCAATGTCAAACAAACTTTGAAAGTGTTCAAAAAGACCCAAATATTTGACTTAAAAATTTGCTGCAAGAATTCAATGCCTTTGCAATTGAGTCCATTATTTCCTTCGGACTTGGTCAGAACCTATCTAGCATGGAAAGCAACATTGAAAGAAAAGTTCCTGCAGCACCATCTTTAAAAGATAACCAGCATTTAAAGCTGTACTCCCCTGAAATGTTACTACAAAACAGACCTACCAGATCAAGCTTGACTAACATAAGGCTCAAACCAGTTGCAAAATCGAGTAGCACGGAGAAGATTTTTCGTTTGTTATCGGAGGATATCAAAATTAAATAGGAAATCAGAGAAAATCCTGTTAATATATGTTTTTATACCTACGATGGTGAAATTGCCCTGCTGATGAAATAATCCTAACTCCCTGATGAATCCTCAGCCAGCTTTGATGAGATATTAAAAGCCTTTGACAAGTATTTTAATCTATAAGTGATAGAGCTTCAAACAACAGATAAGACACCAATACAGCAACAAAAAGGAAAAAGACAATGCCCAAGCAAAGTGTACAATGGCAGCAGACATGTCAGCACAGTAAAGTGCACAAGTCTAGGAGTTTAGGTCAGAAGGAAAAAGAGGATGAGAACCAGAAAGATTAAAAATAGATTTGTTTTTGAAATGGCCAAAATATTATTCAAATAGCAGCAGCAGGTGGCAGTGCTAAGCCAGCAGACTCTGATTGAAGAGAAAGTTGTAGAGCTTTATAATCTACAAGTTGACATTGAAGGCACAAGTAAGCATGATGACAAGACTGAAACAAGCTAAGACATTGCCAGAGACAGATCTAGCTAACTGTGAAACCAAAATGGAGGAGGACAAGGAAAGCCAGAATTAAGATTGGAAAATGTACATAACAAAACTGAATTAGAGGACTTGAAACACAAAGATTCACAAAGAATACATCACCTTTGAAAACACATGCTGAACTAAAATCTTCCATGAACCAAATGGTTCAGATTTTATACAAATAAAAATTTTGAGGTCTCACAATAGTATAAGGAAAGTTTGAAGGACACAAGAAGATTGAATAAAGTAAAGAATGCAATACATGGAACTCGGAATCAGGTGAAGACTAGGTACATATCTCCAGCAAAGCACAAGAAAGAAATAACAACACTGAATTCCATTGGGAGTAAATCAAATAGGAAACTGGAGGAATTCAACCAGAAATACAGCCAGGCACAAGAGCACCCTGAAAATGTACTCAAAAAACTCATTGTCTGATTAATCAGTAGGCACATCTGAAAAAACATAAGGAGATAAAAACAGTAGCTCAATAGTACTTCAGAAAAAAGTTGAGTTGAAACTATCAGTAGTGACAAAGAAATGCACTGAAATATAGCGAGAAGTCAAGAACCAAACAAGAAAATAAACAATTAAAAGAATTAATTTTTCTCCAATATCAAATGCAAAAGGCATATCTAACACTTTGGCAGCATAAAGTAATAAAGACCAACTTGAAGAGCAGAATGAAGCATCAAAATTGGGTAGACTTCATTAAATTACACTCAGGATGAATTGAGTGCACAAAGAAGAAGAATAATATCTGCTGACAAAAGTTCACATGCCACAAGAATACATGAGGTCAAAGTTTATTATTTAGGAAAATTACAAATAGAAGGAATATCAATTTAATATCACTCTGGAAGAACTAAAGAACTAGTTGGTAAAGAAAATTCAGCAATGTTCTATATGACAGGAGGAAAATGGCATTTTCAGACATTAAAACAGCGATTACAGTCGCAATGCAATCCCACTGAAAAGTTTGAGACAATGTAAATTTCGCTGAACAACAGAGTTTTGGAAATATGGCAGCAACAAAAAATTGAAAACCTGCAGTTTAGATTAGATAGTCAGAGAAATAATCCTCAACCACTTCAATGGCGTACCCAGCTGAAAATCAAAGCTTCTGCAAAGGATCAGAGAGTCTCAGGAACAATTAGCAGAAGTAAAATTATAGAGTATCATAGAACCTTATAGTGCAGAAAGAGGCCCATCGAGTCTGCACAGATCATAATCCTACCCAGACCCTACCCCAATGTTCCTACATATTCACCTGCTAATCCCCCTAACCTTTGCATCTCGGGACACTAAAAGGCAATTTTATTAGCATGGCCAATCAACCTAACCCGCACATCTTTGGACTGTGGGAGGAAACCAGAGCATCCAGAAGAAACCCATGCAGACACGAGGAGAACGTGCAAATTCCACACAGACAGTGACCCGAGCTGGGAATCGAACCCAGGTCCCTGGAGCTGTGAAGCAGCAGTGCTAACCACTGTGCCGTGTCGCTTGTCAGTGGGAACCATGATGTGGAAATATTGGCATTGGACTAGGCTGGGCACAGTAAGAAGTCTCAACACCAGGTTAACTTCCAACAGATCTATCTAGAAGCACAAGCTTTCAGAGCACTTCTCCTTGACTCACCTGATGTTGGAGCAATGCTTCGAAAGTTTGTGATTCCAAATAAACCTGTTGGACTTTAATCTGGTGTTGTGAGACTTCTCATTGTACAATTATAGAAATTGAGCTAGGAAGATAACAGGCTGAGGCTCTGCAAAGGGAAAACTTCACTGCACAGAACCAATGTTCATAGGTGAAAGATGAGTTTGTTAATGAAAAAGTTGCTCAAGGGAAGTAGAACACCTGAAAGAGGACTTGAAAAGGTCAGATGGTAACCTTGTGGAAGCAAATTCACCAAAGACAGCTCTTCAATGAGAACTTGAAGAATATCAAGTCACAAGTAACTGTTAAATATCATGAGAAATGCCCGGACAGGAGAAAGGCATTGCTAATGAATCAGAACTGCGGCTAAATGCCTATAGTGCAGAAGGAGGCTATTCAGCCCATCAAGTCTACACCGACCATAATCCCACCCAGGCCTTATTCTCATGACCCTATTTATTTACTTTACTAATCCCCCTGACACTAAGCGGCAATTTAGCATGGCCAATCAACCTAACTTGCTCATCTTTGATCTGTGGGAGGAAACTGGAGCACCCGAAGGAAACCCACACAGACACAGAGAGAACATGCAAACTCCATACAGACCGTGACCCAAACCGGGAATTGAACTCGGGTCCCTGGTGCTGTGAGGTGGCGGTGCTAACCATCGTGCCACCCATGAGATTCTTGAACTTCGATCCAATCCGTAGGACATGAAAGATGAGCAGGGTGGAAGAACAAATGCAGACTTTATAAGCAGCAAAGGAAATTTGACGGTCTGATGAGTGAATTGAATGAGACTAGGAAGCAGTCGGTGATCATGCGAAGAGCAATTCTGAAAGATAACAGAGACAAAGCTAACTGAACTCGTTAGAGTACTAGCTAAGCTGAATGAAAAAATTTGTAAATTGGAAAAGCACGGAAGATAAAAGAGTAGACAGATATTTGGGTAAAATCGTGAAGCAAGTTCCACTTTTGAAATGTTAGTTTCCAGGGAGGTCACAAAGGACTCTAGGGAGGAAAAAAAACTGAGTTCCATCTACAAATGAACAGAGTAAACATTCCTTCCAGAAGTAACAGGGCAAACTCATGGCCCAGAACTCTACTGCCTTGCCTGTCACGGAATCAGAGCGAGGGAGGGTCCAACAGTGGAAATCTCTATTAACCTAGGTGGAAGTTTCCAGTCTCGCCCGAGCAAGGCGGTAAAATCCCACCCGTGGTGTCTAAACAAAGCAGATGGATTATCGATAAGGCAATATTCAATTCCAAGGAGAGCAAAAAGCAAATCAGAAGAAGACAACCAAGTGTCTGAAATGCTCTGTGCTAGGGCTTCAACTGCAAGCCAATAAAATTTTCCCAAAATAACTTGGAATTCCACACCTCCTAAAACAATAAGACTGAGATCTGGAAAAGTAGTCAAGACTCCAGACCAACCAAACTTGTACATTTAGAAATTTGAAGGAGGGGAGAGGGGGGTGTCAAATGGTAGCATAGAATTACTTTATGTAAATACGTTTCGGTAAAGGCTTGAATGGAGGTGTAGTATAAGGGTGCTCAGCACAGCAAGGGTTAATGTGGAACTGAAGAACAGTATGATAGAGTGTCACATGTAACTTCTTGTTTCATTTTCACAGTAACTTCATTGCAACGTCAATGTAAGCCTATTTGTGACACTATATAAACTTTTAAAACATGATACTGGACTGAATGCACTAATCATAGAGCCCTACAGTGCAGAAAGAGGCCCTTCGACCCATCAAGTTTGCACTGAACACAATCCCATCCAGATCCTACTCCCATATCCTTCCAAATTTTACCCACTAATCCCTCTAACCCACATCTCAGGACACCAAGGGGCAATTTTTCAGCATGGCCAATCAAGCTAACCTGCACACCTTTGGACTGTGGGAGGAAACCCACGCAGACACGAATGTGCAAACTCCACATTGACAGTGCCCCAAGCCAGGAATCGAACCCAGGTCCCTGGAGCTGTGAGGCAGCAATGCTAACCACCGTGCCACCCACAAATGGTGCAGCTGAAGCCACAGTGGAGATAATATCCAGTCAGAACTATACCTTTGATATCTATAAAGTTATGAATTGATAGTCAACTTTAAATGTGTAACCACACAAGGCCTTCAGGTCTCTTAGTGAGGCAATGAACAAACCTTTACAACAATGTACAACTTTTGCAATTTGGAATTCTCAAGAATTTATTCCTAAATATTCATTCATGTCAAGAATGCAATCTGCCATTTAACTGGGGAAAGTAATAGTTTGAAATAACCAAAACTGTATAGTTTATAATGCAGTAAGCAGGAAACGACTGTCCTCTGTATCTGAATGCACCCATTAACCTTAGCCTCATGGTGCTCGTAACTTCCTTTCTACATCCCTTGGCATCTGTTCCAAACACCTGTCTCATTTTTAGTATCTTTAAATCGTTCTGTACTAGAAGACAGCGTGATAAGAAACTAGACTGACGCACACCTGGATGGAATTATAAATAGCATCTATTTTGTTAAACCCCCTACTTAAGATGCACTGTGTACATCCATCAACAGTAAACCTGCTCGAGTCTCAGTACAAGGGGGTGCATGCTTAAGCTGCAGAAAGGTCACTGCTGGGTGCATAACAGGAAGACTTTCTTCAGATACAAGATGATATACATTAAAACAACTTACGATGGGGTGCGCGCCGTAGATTAATTCGAGATCCAGTCACAAATCCTTTTTGTTTCCTGGACAAACGTTAACAAATGGAAAAATCATGGGTGGTTACACCCATGGGCAAAGACGTCTGTGATGTTGCAATGGGTGCCAGCTGCTCGTGATGTCCCACAGGCTCCTGGAGAAACCCGACCACACTCAGCTGATCACAAGTGAGTTGGTGGTGAATGGCCCAGTAATCCTGCAACATGAAGGAGGGGAATGATCAAACAGATATTTCCCTGATCGCAACCTGGTGATTATCTGGCAACCCTTTGAATACCGAGCGAAGACGAGACAGAGCTCAGGTATTGTGCCCATCAGTGTTAGAGCAGAACTGGAATAGATTGCAGATGTTCACTGTCAGGCTTCATGCAGAAGGAACAGCCACTTAGATGAGTTGTTGATGGGAAACTGGCACCAACATAATGCAAGACATTATGTAGATAAAAGAAGGGAGTTGGAGAGTGAAAACCAAATATCCACAATGGGGTCATTATTCCGTGAGTATTCGACCTGAATTATACATTTTATAAAATCAGAAGGTATGAGCTATAAGGAGAGACTGGACAAACTAGGTAGAAGACTATAAAATTGTAAGGCGTATAGGTATAGTTGACAGTCAGAATCTTTCTCCTCCAGAGTTGAAATGTCTAATATTTGGGGGAGTGCACTTAAGGTGAGAGGGGGAAGTTCAAAGGAGATGTGAGGGGCAAGTGTTTTTTTTAAACACAGAGAGCAGTAGGTGTCTGGAACGCATTGCCATGGTGGTGGTGGAGGCAGATACGATAGGGATGTTTAAAGGACTTTTAGATAAGTATGTAAGTAATAGAGGGATGTGGACCAAGGGCAGGCAGAAGGAAGTTGAATTTGAGATCATATTCAATATAATGTCGTGGGCAAAAGGGCCTGTTTCTGTGCTGTACTGTTCTATTTTCTCTTGACTGTGGCAGTAAATTTACTCTGGCAATTTGTGTCAATGATCCTGAAGCTCACTTTTATTCTCTCTGGTATTCTCACCTTATCTACTCACCTGAAGGCACAGCTTCTTGGCTGGGAACAGATTCGCAGGAATCTGTGGTAGCACAGGACTTTAAATATCAATCATTCTTGGCATGTAAGCTTGAGTGGCAAGAAGCAGCATATACCTAAACACATTCCTGCATTCAACCGACATCTGAATGTACAGTCCCAATGAGGGGGTGGGATTGTGTCTGTGTAGGGGAGGGTGCAGTGATAGTGTATCAGAGAATGAAGCCCTTGACCAACTGCCCCGATCCCCCAGCCCAACATTAAGACCCAACTGTTGCAGCAGAGATCAGTTTCCCTGATATAGATCCGGGGCTGAATTCATTGAGTAGTGCCTTGATCTCAACAAAGGGAACACAGCCTGAAGAGGGTTAAAAGCGGGCAGTTCATCACTAACTGCTTCACTTGTAATTAATTGGCCCTGACGCACTCATACGATAAATGCACCAGGTTTGCACGTCAAGTGACAATGGATAATGGAAACCCACACTGCGCTGCTTGCTAAACTATGGTAAATGGAGTATTATGTGCTTTTAATATGTGATAGTTTTGAAATGCTGCCAAGATAAGCCTTACAAGTATAACCTCGATGCTTTTGAATTAATTATTTGGAGCTGACACATAGAACATACATTGTGCGGGTCCAAGAAGTTATAACACTGGGAGCAAGCAGCCAACAAACCTCTCACACTATGTCAGCAGCATATGTGTCTGTTTTCATTCTTCTCCTGCATACCTTTAAGAAAATGACAATAGGTACTATAATATGCAGCTATGCAGGGTGCACTCAAGTAGATCAAATACGAGCTCAGGCTCTTTATTCTTGGCATGTGGAGGGATGCTGAGCTCTCTCGTTAAGGAAGCAATCGAAAACTGATCTAATCTTCTCATTCCATTACGGACTTTGCCAAGCTCATCAGGTCGCAGCCAACAAGGGTTTGGGAATGGGACCTTGAATAATGGCTGGGAAATGACAGCAGACATTCATCTGAGCTTCAGTTTATCGTGCAGCTCTTAATCCGTGGGTTTTTGCTGAGAAAATGTAGTCAGGGGCCCTACAGCAATTGATCGGGGATTAAGGTAGAAACATAAGATAATAGAAGCAGGAGTAGGCCATTGTGCCCTTCCAGCCTATTCCATCATTCACCTTGAATGATGCAGTGGTTTGCACTGTTGCCTTACAGCACTAGGGTTCAATTCCCAGCTTGGGTCATTGTTTGTGTGGAGTCTGCACGGGTTTCCTTCCATAGTCCAAAGATGTGCATGTTAGGTGGATTGGCCATGTTAAATTGTCTCTTACTGTCAGAGGGATCAGCTAGGGTAAATGCATGGTACGGGGATAGGGCTTGAGTGGAATTGTGATAGGTGCAGACTCGATGGGCCAAATGGCGTCCTTCTCACTATAGGGATTTTATGTCAACTGACTTTAGATGCAGCATTGGTAGTAAATTGACTTCAGCTCCTTCGGGGAGATTCTAAATCAAATAATTATCCAGTGGTCATTACTGATCAAGCGGTTATGCACATATTGAGCAAGGACAGGATGAAACATCTCTGACATCATCAACGGTTGACTAGACTGCCAATGTTCGCTGAAGAACAATCACTTGGCTGAGATGTCAGAGGTTGGCTAGTGTCCGTGGGATTATTCTCAGCAAAAGTGGCTACCTTCAGAGCAGTAGGGAAGAGACATATCTGCAGAATCCTGCTTAACCACGAAGTAGACTTTGTGGTCTAGATTATATTAAGAGCAAGTCTTTATTAACATCTCATAACTATGTACATATTTATAGTAGAGGGTACAAGATGGAGCTGGCCCCAGTCTAGGTCTCAACACAACTCTGTCCATCTCTAGGCTGACCCTAACTCAGGGTCACGTGTCTTATTACATCACTGTGTGGACAGTGCTGTACTCAATGCCACATTAACCTTTCATGTACCGGACCCTACTATTGAGATTTCTGGGCAAGATACTAATGTTTTACAGTTAGTCGTGATCTGCGATTTATATCCAGTCATGAGCCCACGGTGAGAGAATGGGAAAGTGGAGAGGGAAACGGAATACAAAATGAGGAAATATATTTACACACGCCTCTCCCCTCAATTGTGCTCAAAACTTTAAAAACATGCTGGCCTAAGGCCCAATGATTATTTTCTGATTTCCTACCAGATTTCCAGGACCCAGAGTATTTTGCACTCCAGTAATCTCTTATACTGGGCCAGTGTTTCACATTTCCCTCATTGTGTGAGATTGTCCTAAGTAGTTCCAAGGAGTAGGAAGTTGCAATCACTTTGGACTAGGGATGAGAGCGGCACAGTGTTTAGCACTGCTGCCTCATAGTGTCAGGGACCCGGGCTTAATTTTTGACTTGGGTCACTGTCTGTGTGAAGTCTGCACATCCTCCCTATGTCTGCATGGGTTTCTTCCAAGTGTTTCGGTTTCCTCTCATAGTCCAAAGACGTGCTGATTAGGTGAACTGGCCATGCTAAATTCTCCCTCAGTGTACTTGAACAGTAACTTCACTGCAGTGTTAATGTAAGCTACTTGTGACACTAATGAATAAATAAATAAAAATATATTAAAAGTGACAAAACTAATTTAGGACTAGATAGAAAGTAGACAATGGTGACTCTTGCTCTTTCAACCTCATTGGAAATGAACCCTGTTTACAAAGCAATTTACTTGAAGATTAAAGTAAATCATGCAGCATGAGGCTATAGTAGGTGGATTTCACCAATCTCAGTCAGGAGACAGGAGGAACAGTTAAAGCCCATTCACAATTGCATTTCCAGATGATAAGTGGGGAGCAGAGTTGACATGTCAGGCTGTATCATCCACTCTGCCAGCCACACATAGCAGTTTGGGAGGGAAAGGCAGATAAAGGAAGAAAAGGCAGTTATAGCACAGAAGATGCTGAATCTTCAGGCTCAGGAAGCAAATCTCATGTTTTATTTTTAATGCTTTTGCTGGATGTGAGCTTCGTTGGCTGGACTAGTGGTTGTTGCCCATCTTTAATTGCCCTTGGACACAGTGGCTTGATAGATCACTTTCAAGTCAACCACGTTGCAGTATAGTGGGCGGTGGCATAGTGGTTAGCAATGCTGCCTCACATCGCTAGGAACCCAGGTTCAATTCCCAACTCAGGTCACTGTCTATGTGGAGTCTGCACATTCTCTCTGGATCTACATGGGTTTCCTCCAGGTGCTCCCACGGTCCCTGGTTAGGTGCATTGGCTATGCTGAATTCTCCCTCAGAGGCAGCTAAGGGATTTTCACAGGAACTTCATTATAGTGTTAATTTAAGCCTACTTCTGTCACAAAGAAAAACTTAGGCATGCTGTGAGTCTGGAGTCACACATAAGCCAGACCGGGTAAGGACAGCAGTTTTGTTTCATTGAAGGACATTAGTAAACCAGAGGGGCTTTTACAATCTGTTTTATGGTCACCATTGCCAAGACTAGCTTCCAATTCCAGATTTATTAATTAATTAATTGAGTTTAAATTCCACCAGCTGCTCTGGGATTTGAACACACATCCCAAAACATTAGCTTGGGTCTCTGCATTGTCAATCCAGTGACATTACCATTATCATCTGCCCTGCTTAATCATAAGCCTGGTCAATATCAGTGTCTTCAAAAGGGGAAGGAATAAAAATTCAGAAATGTTATTGTACTCATAAGTCTTTAAGCATCTGGTCTATAAGAAGCTCTGGTGGTGACACTATCTCTTCAATTTAGACCCATTGAAATAGATCACAGGAAATCTGCATGTCAAACACTCCCTTATCAAAACTCCACTGTAAGGCAGTTATCTGTTCTCCGCATTAGATCTATTGTGATGTGTGACTATCTTTTGACAACGCCATCTTTCTGTTCAAATATATTTGTATAAACACACACACAAAAGAATAGAGTATATTCAATAACCTTTTGACCTATGGTGGCACAGTGGTTAGCACTTTTGCCTCACAGCACCAGGGACCAGTTCAATTCCCAGCTTGTGTCACTGTCTGTGCAGAGTTTGGTAACAGTCTGGCAACACCAATTTTAAATCCAACCGATTTATTTGATAGTAAATCTGCGAGCTTTCGACTTTTGGCATTTGCCTGACGAAGACAAAAGTCAAAAGCTCGCAGACTTACTATCAAATAAATCGGTTGGATTTAAAATTGGTGTTGCCAGACTGTTACTGAGTTTACCCCAGTCCAACACCAGCATCTCTACATCATGTGCAGAGTTTGCACATCCTCCCCATGTCTGCTTGGGCTTTCTCCATCTGCTCCAGTTTAAAGTTTATTCATTAGTCACAAGTAAGGCTTACATTAACACTGCAATGAAGATACTGTGAAATTCCCCTAGTTGCCACACTCTGACGCCTGTTTGGGTCAGTGCACCATCCAGCACATCTTTCATACTCTGGAGCACGAGCATCTGGAGAAAACCCACGCAGACACAGGAAGAACTGCAAACCCCACGCAGACAGTGATTCAAACTGGGAATCGAACATGAGTCCCTGGCGCTGTGAGGCAGCAGTGCTGACCACTGTGCCACCTTGGCACTCACAGTTCTCCCACAGTCTAAAAGGCGTGCAGATTAGGTGCATTGGCCATGCTAAATTCTCCCTCAGTGTACCTGAATAGAGTGTGGCAACTAGTGGATTTTCACAGTAACTTCATTGCAGTGTCAATGTAAATCTACTTATGACATTAATAGATAAACCTAAACTCTTAAATAGAGCACAAAAATGAAACACACTGCAAATTTCAGTGATGCTATTGCTAAATCTCCCAGATTTATTCATGCTAGTAGCAATAGTAAGCTGATTCAAGAGGACATTGAGGGGGTGAAGCCTCCATACCCTGACAATCAGAATTTGCTAAGTTCTCTTCAGTGTACCTGAACAGGCATCAGAATGTGGCCACTAAGAGATTTTCATAAGAGCTTCATTGTAGTGTTAATGTGAGCTGATTTGTAACTAATAAATAAACTTGGAATACTCCGCTTAATACAGCCACAAAATGGTGGACAGACTTGCTTTGCTCACCTTTCCAAATTGCCTCAAATGTTCTCACAACATAAAAGGCGGAGCTAGCGTGGGCACAGCCAATGCATTAAAGGCCGTTCAGAATCAGAATTCGGTTAGTAAAATACCCAAACCCTCGTTAAATAATTATACTTGCAGAGAGATGGTATACCTGGCAGCTGGACAGTTTACTCCTCAGAGACTCAAACCACAAAGGGCAGCAAAATGTGAATTTGACAAGTTTCTGCTGCGTTCCACTACTTCTTTTCCCCCCTTCTCTTGACTAATTTATAGCTTTCCATTTTTTTTCCTTGAGATGTTGCCAAATACTAGATTTCTTTTTTAAAACTTTCAGGGAGTGGAGAACTTACCGGCACTGAACTTGTGAGACTTTAATTAAAGTGTGGCAGCAAGTAAGAGTTAGTACTCAGTGTTATACCAGACTATCTCTATGGGACATTGCTCATTCACTCATCCTCTCCTGCCAAATACATACAAACTTATTAATTTAGCCCTGCTCAGCCACCAAGGAGGACTGACATGAAATGGGCTTGCTCATAAGATATAGGAGCAGAATAAGGCCATTCGGCCCATTGAGTTTGCTCCGCCATTCGACTATGGCTGATATGCTCCTTATCCCCATTTTCCTGCCTTGTTCCCATAAGCCTTCAATCCATTACCAATTAAAAATCTAACTCCTCCTTTAAATTTACTCACTGTCCCAGCATCCACTGCACTTTGGGGTGGTGAATTCCACAGATTCACAACCCTTTGGAAGAAGTATTTCTGCTCAATTCTGTTTAAGTTTGCTACTCTTATTTTAAGACCTCTCGTCCTAGAATGCCCCACAAGAAGCATTCGCTCCCCATCTACTTTGTCCATACCTTTTATCATCTTGTATACCTCAATTTGATCACCCCTCATTCTTCTAAATTAGAGAATATAAGCCTAAACTGTTCAATCTTTCTTCATACGACAAACCCCTCATCTCTGGGATCAATCTAGTGAACCACCTCCAATGCCAGCACACCTGTCCTCAAATAAGGGGACCAAAGCTGTGCGCAATACTCCAGGTACAGCCTCATCGGGATAAATTGTCCATTTTAGACACTCCAAAGTTTAGCAAAGATGTCAACCTTGGTTTACTGATAGGAATCTCTCCTCTGGATCAGAAAATCATGGTTCCATTCCCACTTTCCAGACTAACACTTCAGTGCAATGCTGAAGCACTACACTGTTAGTCATGCCACCTTGTGAACGAGAGGTCAGAGGTCCTTTGATCCTCTCAGGTGGTTTTAAAAGATCTCACAGCATGATTTAAGGAGCAGCAGGTGGAGGTTGTCCCAACTAATTTTATCCATCAACAACATCACTAAACCAAGTTGTCTGGGTGTTTATCTCACTGTAAACAATCTCACAACACCAGATTAAAGTCCAACAGGTTTATTTGGTAGCACAAGACACTAGCTTTTGCAGCACTGCTCCTTCATCAGGTAAGTGGGAGTTCTGCGCTGCGCATGCTTGATCTGAAGCACGTGCATTGCAGAACTCCTACTTAGCTAATGAAGGAGCAATGCTCCAAAAGCTTGTGCTACCAAATAAACCTGTTGGACCTTAACCTGGTGTTGTGAGACTGCTTTCTGTGTTTATCCCAGTCCAATGCCAGCATCTCCACATCATATGTATCGCATTGCCATTTGCAGGGCCTTGCTGCAAAGTGGTTGCCATGTTTGTCCTCATTACAAAAGAGCCTGTATTTAAATTGGTGGTAAAGAACTCTAGAACATCCCTGTGGCAAATGGTAATTTGAGGTACATAACAGTCAGAGACTAGGAATAATGCAGTGAGTAACTCACCTCCGGACTCCCCAAAGCCTGTCCACTATGTAGAAAGTACAAGTCAGAAGTGTGATGGAATATTCCCCACTTCCTTGATGGGTACAGCTCCAACAACACTCAAGAAGCTTGACACCATCCAGAACAAAGCAGCCCACTTGACTGGCACCACATTCACTCCCTCCACTACCAACACGCAGTCGCAGCAGCACACAATGCACTGCAGCAATTCACCAAAGCTCCTTAGATAGCATTTTCCAAGCTAACAACCACTTACATCTAGAAGGACAAGGGTAGCAGGTACAAAGGAACACCACCACCTGCAAGTTCCCCTCCAAGCTACTCAGCATACTGACTTGGAAAGATATCACCGTTCTTTCAGTCGCTGAGTCAAAATTCTGGAATTCTCTCCCTAACAGCATTGTGGGTCAACCCACAACACATGGACTGGGGCAATTCAAGAAGACAGTTCACCACCACCTCCTCAAGGGCAACTTGGGCAATAAACGTTGGCTGGTCAACAACACTCATGTCCCACAAATGAATTAAAAAAACAAGTGAATACATGAATAAGAAGCTTCAGGACATCAGAGCTGTCTATCCATGTGTGTGTTCTGCCCCAGGCCAAAGTGAAACTGAGGATGAATCACATGACACACTTTCTTAAAGTGATAGCATGCTGCTAACCCTTAAAGGCATATTACAACAATCCTAAGGTTGTGAAAGGCACAGTGCTTATGAATACAAGCCCTTTCCCTGGATAATCTGGGTGGATATGGGAAGGTGGAAGGGTGTCCGTTTCATGTCATCCTACCTGATGAAATGAATTCCCCTCTTCCCCTGGAGAGCACAAGTTTCTGCCGAATGCTTTGACCTGCTTTATTAGGGGACAGTAGGGACAGGTTTGTTAAATGGTTGCTCTCTCTGTTCAATGCAAATGGTGGCAAGTAGAGTTCAAGTACGTTATATGTGTAAGGATGAAATTGATCTTTTGCATCTCTCTTTCTCTGTTTTATTTACTGAAGTCCACTGTTTGTTCCTTCTCTTTGTTTTTTCCCAGTGAATAACTGCTAGTATTGGATAAGGAACTGCCTACTGTTAAGCTCTATTGACAGATATTAGGAAACAAACTTGGTCCTCCTGGTCCAGATGGTTTATTTCCCAAGTCGTTGCTGAGGTTACCAGATGAATCCTTGCATGAAATCTCAAGAAGCTTGACACCTTCCAGAGGGGTTACCCTATGGGCAGTTTGAGAAGCGAACCCTGGTGTGCTTTCTTGTGGGTATCTGCTAGCCTCTCATTCAAAGGCACTCAGTGCCTGGTTAGGAGACCAATGAATCTGAATGGGCGCCCTTCCTGTTGCCTAGTTAAGAAGCGTGGCCATTTAGATTCCTCTTCCTTGCTGCCTTTTTCCCGCCATCACTAAAGTAAAGTTGTCATAGTCCCAGGTGACCATATTCTATACTCCCCTTTGACCAGAGAGAGCTGACTTGGGGTGATCAAACTTGGGGATCACCGCGCTTTATGCGAGGGGCAAGGTTGAGAAAGCAGAGCCTTCGTGAATAACCTCAGCCGGTATGGGAATTGAATTTGCGCTGTTGGCGTTGCTCTGCATCACGAACGAGCCTTCCTGCCAACTGAGCTAACCAACTCCCCCACCCACTAAGTGGTGCCTGGCTTCCTCCTTGATTCGAGGCCTGAAGTGGGTGTAGTTCCAGCACAGACACCACATCCCTACTGGCACTGCTGAGTACAGAAGGATTGCTGACCTCAGATGAGCTGACATCTGTCGATAGATAGAGCTTCCACCCCTCGGGGTCCATGATCCTGGGGGAAGGCCCTGCCATCAGCCTCTGAGGTGCCTGAGTGGCACAAGATGCAGAGAGCCTTCCCATGGGACTCTCATGGGCTCTCTGCCCAGAGGATGGGAGCTCTGTTGCTGCCAGAAGATCCACCCATTGTCACTGAGCATCAATTATGATGTCCTACCATACCTCATAGGTAAGATATTAATTGTCTTTACTATCTACAAAACAAATACTGTCATAAATATACAGCAGGCCATCAGAGGCTAGATGAGTAAAGACCATGAGGTTTTTTTTTTCAATAGTTTATTTATTAGTTTCACAATAGGCTTACCTTAACACTGCAATGAAGTTACTGTGAAAATCCTCTAGTCGCCGCACTCCAGCGCCTGTTTGGGCACACTGAGGGAGAATTTAATGTAGTCAATTTATAGCTAACCAGTATGTCTTTCGGACTGTGGCAGGAAATATCAGCACCCGGAGGAAACCCATGCAGACACTGGGAGAATATGCAGTCTCCTCACAGACAATGACCCAAGCCGGGAATCGAACCCTGGTGCCTGGCACTGTGAGACTTCACTGCTAACCACTGTGACACCATACTGAATAGGAGAGAAAATGAAGTAGATCAGAAAAGAAAATGTCTTGCGTTTGTTCATCACTTTCCATGGGTTCAGGTCACCAGAAGAAGTGATTTTGAAGTGTGGTCACCCTCTGTTATAGGAAGTTCAGCAACTTTTTTTTATTCATTAATGAGAAATGGGTGTCACTGACTGCCCAGCATTTATTGCCCATCCCTAGTTGCCTGAGGGTAGTTGAGAGTCAACCACATTACGGTGGGTCTAGAATCACGTATAGGTCAGACCAGGTAAGGATGGCAGATTTCCTTCCTGAAAGGAGATTCGTGATTCAGATGCACAGCAAGATCCCACGATATGATAGTGAACAGTTAATCAATGTTATTGATGTCAGTTGAAGACTAAACATTGTCTAAGGCACCAGGACCAAGCACTTCTTTAGAATCATGCCAGATTAGGGCGCATACGCTTACCCAAGAGTGCAGACAGAGGCCCTCGGTTTAATATTTGAAAGACAGTACCTCCAACACTGCGGCACTCTCTCAGTATCGCGCTGGGAATGTCAAGCTGATATTTTTTTCTCCAATCCCTGGACTGAGTCTCCAACCTGGTTCCCTCCTCCCCCCCACCCCTCACCCAGCCCATCTGACCCTGAGGTGGCATCACTCAGCCACAGTGGGCTCGGCAAATCAAGAATTAAAGCTGAGTTCAAGCTTGGGGATTGAATCGGTGTGGGTTGGAAGACTGGAGAAGGAAAAACATTTTATAGTTTTGAAATACTGTGCAAAGATAACTTAAAGTAAGATTTGCTGTGCCCATCTAAAGCAAAGAGCAAAGTGAAATTCTTCTAAATCTTTTTAAGTTAGTCTTTCACTTTCGGATGCTGTGTCCCTTCATTGTTTTCTGTTTTGTTTGTTGGCTCCAGATTTCACAAGCCTGCAGTACAGACAATAAGGTCACTTGCCTTCTCCTTTAACTGTTCATCTCCGTCAGAGTCTGGTTCATGAAACATCATACTGTAAGCCTTTAAGTGGCTTTAATCTGCCCTATTGTTGTGAATGTAGAGCTGCATATTTTCCCATAAATTTATTTACTACTTGTCAAATCCATTGGGCAATATCAAGAAAATATAATTGTTTTATTTGTCCCTCTTATTTTATGCTTCCTTCACACTAGGAGGAGCAATCCATGTTGGCTTATAGATATCTAGTGCTCTGCTTGCCTCCATTGGGTGCAATATAATGGTTATGTTACTAAACTAGTAACTATGGATTATAAAGCTAAGTTCAATTAATTTAACAAATAGACTGTCATTGGTGACACAGTGGTTAGCACTGCTGCCTCACAATGCCAGGGATCCAGGTCCAATTCCAGCCTTGAATGACTGTCTGTATGGAGTTTGCACGTTCTCCCTGTGGCTGCATGGGTTTCCTTCGGGTGTTCTGGCTTCCTCCCACACTCAAAGATGTGCAGGTTAGGTGAATTGGCCATGCTAAATTGCCCCTTAGTGTAAAAAAGATATGTAGGTGAGGGGGAGGTTAGTTGGATAAATGTGTGTGATTACAGGGCTGAGGCTAAGCACGATACTCTGTTGGAGAGTTGGCACAGACTCAATGGGCCAAATTGACTTCTTCTGCACTGTAGGGATTGCTAATGACCTTTAGCGAAGGAAATCTGTTGGTCTTCCCTTGTCTGGCCTAGACTTGACTCCAGCTGATCTCTGAAATTGCCGAGAAAACCATTAGTTTAGGGATGAGCAATACATAATGGCCTTGCCTCCGTGATGCCCACATCCCGGAAGGTATAATCAGGATGTACAATGGTGCTGAGCTTGTTTCCTGTCCTGCTGTGTGCTTTGTATCACTCCGAGGACATTCCTTTGGCTAATGTTGTCTTGGGATCAGAGATCCAAAATGAACAAGCATAGTTTCTCCCTGCATCTAGGAATGTACTGGTGTTGACCGCATGGTGGGACCTCCAAACCAGCATCATCTCTAGGGACAACGACACTGCTGCCAAGTTCATTGGTGTTGGTATGCCCCCTATTGGAGGAGCTGGGCTCTGGTGCTGGTTTATGGGACAGTGTTCAACAGTTCGATCACTGGCTCTGTCAGAAACCATTCCCTTTGTATACAATTGTGGGATTAGTTCTTTCTAAGGCTGTGGACATCTTCTGTCTGATGGATAACTTCCTAATCCTGTTTGCCATGTAAATTCCTTCGGGACAATCTGGAAGGTGGCTGGGAAATAAGTCATAGAATCATTACAGTGCAGAAGGAGGCCATTCAGCCCATCAAATCTACACCAACCACAATCTCATCCAAGCCCTATCCCCTGTAACCCCAATATTTACCCTGCTAATCCTTCTAACCTTTGTCCCGGGACACTAAGAGGCAATTTAGCATGGCCAGTGCACCTAATCTGCACACCTTTGGACTGTGAGAGGAAACTGGAGCCCCCAGAGGAAACCCAAACAATCACACGGAGAATGTGCAGACTCCACAGATAGTGACCCAAGCTGGGAATTGAACCCAGGTCCCTGGCGCTGTGAGGCAGCAGTGTTAACCATTGTGCTACTCTGCTGCCCAAAGTAAATTATCACAGTGTGTAGCTTTGACCTCTCTGTCACCACTATGAATTCAAATGGGATTACTTTTCTTCCAATCCAATTGTGCAATTTGATTTAGACCTACAGCTTCACTGTGTGAATAAATAAAAATAGTAAGTCAACCTTCGTATGTGAACCTAAATAATGATTGTTGACTCTGGAGTTCTGTTCTCCAATAGGCGGTAGGTGCTGAGACAATTGGAGCTATCAAGATTGAAATCAATAGATTTGTATTAGGTAAGCCGATCAAGTGTTGTGGCACAATGGATAGCGTTTCTGCCTCAGAGCTAGGCGCCCTGGGTTCGAATCCCAACTCAGGGTTTGCCGGCCAAGGAAGGTGTGTCCACATAAAGTGACCAAACAGGTTGAGTATCAACCTGCAAATCCATCCATTCGCCAACAGGTGCAAAAGCAGGAGAGATTCCAAGTCAGCCATGTAATGGAAACGAAATTGGAGCCACCAACATCACAATCCAAACTGTGAGTGGCACAGTGGCATAGTGGTTAGTACTGCTGCCTCAGAGAACCCAGGGATCTGAGTTCACTTCCAGCCTTGAGTAACAGTCTGTGTGGAGTCTACACATTCTCCCCGTGTCTACATGGCTTTCCTCCGGGTGCTTCGAATTCCTCCCACAGTCCAAAAGACATGCTGGTTAGGTGCATTGACCATGCTAAATTCTCCCTCTGTGTACCAAACAGGCACCGGAGTGTAGCGACTAGGGGATTTTCACAGTATCTTCATTGCAGTGTTAAGGTAAGTGTACTTGTGACAATAATAAATAAACTTTAGAACATTTAGAAGTGCATGTTGCCACTGCAACTTGGTCTTCCTGGATGGGACTTTCCAGCCGCACTTGCTCCAATACCATGGAAATTTTCCGATCAGGTTTTTCTGCAGCTGGAAATTCCTGCCCGAGATCAACAGACTTTTCCATGGTCCACTCATTGTCCACACAATTCCCTTGGTAGGCACAACAGGAAAATTCACCCCCGTGAGTGAACTGTAACACTATTGTCAAGCATATCAATGAATATGGATAAATGGAGCTCAAGTGTATATCAGTGATAATGTGATCAAATGGCTCAAAGGGCTGAATGGCCTCCTCCCATATCAGGAGGAGGGACAAGAATGCAGACTACGTAATATTAACAAAATGTATATTGAGAGTTCTATCGGAAGACAATCTTCGGTCAGTGAATTGACTTGTCATCACTGCGCTGTTGTTGAAGTGTAATTCGGTTTTCTACCAATGACTTGGGGAATAAAGAAGGACATTTTACAATTAAATGAATTGCGGACTGACCACCAATGGCTATGCTCACACACAACAAGTGGCCAATGGGCTGAAATGCTGGTGTGCGGCCAATGCAGTGAAGCCATGCGTCTAACGCAGCAGAAGAGAAGATTGGCAAAATGATAGCACTTTTGTAAAGAAGTCACGTTGGTTTCTTTCATTTGCACACAATGATAGAGCAGGCGATGGACTCTACAATGAAACACTCCAGACATTCTCTCTTCCATATTCTTCTGTTGGGAAAAAGATATAAAAACCTGAGGTCACTCAGACAAGAACAGCTTTTTCCCTGCTGCCATCAGACTTCTGAATGTTATTAAGACTTTTGAATATTATCAGCTTTATCGTTCTCTACACTCTAGCTCCAACTGTAACACTACTTTCTGCACTGTCTCCTTTCCTTCTCTATGAATGGTTATGCTCTGTATGGCACACAAGAAACAATAGTATACAAATACTGTATACTATACATGTGACAATAATAAATCAAATCAAATCAGAAAACATACTTGGGTTAACTTCTTTCCTTATTCGACACCTGGGGGAAGGCGGTGGCATTATGGTATTGTCACTGGACTAGAAATCTAGAAACCTGGAGTAATGCTCTAGAGCCCAGGTTTGAATCCCACCATGGCAGATGGTGAAATTTGAATCTGGAATTTGATGACCCTGAAACCATTATCAATTGTTGTAAAAGCCCATTTTGGTTCATTATGTACATTAGGAAAGGAAATCTGCTGCCCTTACTGAGTCTGGCCTTCATGAGACTCCAGAGACCCAGTAATGTGGTTGACTATCAAATTCCCTCATGGATGGGCAAAAATGCTGTGCCAACCAGCGGCACCCATATCCTATTAACAAACAAAAAAAGTGTCTTGGAATGATATAGTGTATAATACACGATGGGCATAATTTTCCCATCTTGCCCACCTCAGGAATCATAGCAAAGGTCCCTTGACCTTGCTCAGGATTTTCCAGCTTTGGGGCAAGCGTGGACGGAAAATCCCACCCGATGTATCAGTATACAATAAAGTAGAAGCGACTCTTCCCCAGGGTTGCTCAGAGGTCTCTGTGGTATGGAGCATAGTCGTGCCATTTCACTGTTAACTCACCCCCTACGTAAGGCTCCAATTTGGTGAATTCAAGTCATTTTAGCTGATTGCAAATTGCTGAGGTAATTTGAAGGACAGTCATAATGTGTGAGGATGAGTGAATGAACATCCCGAAATTGGGGGTGAGTTGGACACAAACACTTTTATATTTTATTCATTACTCCTTTTTAATTATCACTTTAATTTTCTTTATTATTTTTGTTCAGCAAGTTCTTTCTTTATATAGGTCAACTTTTTAAAAAAGAAATCATATTTAATGTTATGCCAAAACTCATCTTTCCAAAGCTTGTTCAACCATATTTACCATGGCTAATCTATCTAACCTACACATTTGTTGGACGCTAAAGGGCACCTGAAGCACTTTGAGATATCTCAGGGTGGCACAATATTGAGCACTGCTGCCTCACAGCACCAGGGACCCAGCTTCAATTCCAGCTTCAGGTGACTGGCTGTGTTAACTGACTGCATGTTCTCCCAGTGTCTGCATTGGTTTCCTTCAGATGTTCCAGTGTCCTTCCACACTCCAAAGAGGTGCAGGTTAAGTAAATTAGCCATGGTAAATGTATGGGGTTCTGGGGATAGAGCAGTTGAGGTGTGCCTGGCTTGGGGGATGCTCTATTAGACAGTTGGTGAAAACTTGTTGGGCTGAATGGCCTCCTTCTGCACTAGAATCATAGAATCCCTACACCAAGTGTGCACTGACCCAGGCCATTGTACCCACACATACTGATCCTGCTAATTTCCCTGACACTTACTGGAAGACAATTTAACATGGCCAATCAGTCTAACCTTCACATCATTGGACTGTGAGAGAAACCCATGCAGACGTAGGGATGTACAGGACCCAAGCTGGGAATTGAACCCCTGACTCTGGCGGTGTGAGGCAGCAGTGCTAACCACTGTGCCACTGTGTTGCCCATGTAGAATTTTATGGTTCCATGTGGCAAGAAGCTATTTAAATGCAACACATCCCTGATAGTCCAGTTTTTATTTTGTAGGTTTAATACAGTATCTATGCTATCTACGTCCCAAGCATTTGGATTTCACACGGACAGTCATTTTTATGTCCCTGAGTTTATGAACAAGACTCAGCGCTGTTACTGCTGCTGATCCAAATTGTGCAGCCCTGTTGGATGTGAAATGAAATTAAGAAACAGGAAGGAGTGCAGGAACTAGACAAGGCCCCTCGAGCCAAGTCCATGTCTCAATTAGATTAGGATCGATCTGTATCTCAACTCTGCTCTTGATTCCATTAAATTGGTTTTGTCTTTTGTATCTTACTGAGGTATGAAAGTGCAAGCTATTTCGCCCTTGGGGAATAACATAGATTCCAAGAAAGTATCTAATAAAAAAAACTGGGTGAGTCTTACTGGAAGATAGCTTGAATGTAGTGGGTGGAGACAGCAACTGCAGGGAACATGTGGACAGTTTAATTGAAGATGTTAAGGGAAGATGGCAGAAGTGACTGGCTTCATGTGACGTAATAGAGATATGAATAACAAGATGAATGTCTTGCAGGAGATAAGTGTAAAGAATTGGGGCACGTTCCTTGTGCAGACTGCACTGCCCCACACAGCAAATTGCTCCTCCAAACTGATTAAAGTAATCCCAGTGGGCTATGGGCGCGGACCACATTCCCAGGGACATGGGGCATGCCTATCAAGACAGGGTAGATAGCTTGGATCTTGACCAAAATGTTGCTACATGAGAAGGCATGGAGAGCGATCAGGACGATGGCAGTTTCCAATGATGGTCCACCGTTTTAGTAGGAGGGAAACACACCAGTTTAACTTGGTTTTCACCAGAAGGTGAGTGACCTCCTTCTTAGGTGGCACAAGTGGTTAACACTGCTGCCTTGCAGCTCTAGAGACCTGGCTTCAATTCCCGGCTTGGGTGACTGTCTGCGTGGAGTTTGCACGTTCTCCCCTTGTCTGTGTGGGTTTCCTCCAGGTGCTCCAGTTTCCTCCCACAGGCCAAAGATGTGCAGGTTAGGTTGATTGCTAAATTGACTCCTAATGTCCCAGGATACGTGCGTTAGAGGCATTAAAGGGGTAAATATTTGCGGTTACAGGGATAGGGCCTGAGTGGGATTGTTGTCGATGCAGAGTCAATGGGCTGAATGGTCTTTTCCAGTACTGTAGGGGATTCTATGATTAAGTGGGATTTTCTGTCCCTCATTCCTGCTGCCCCTCAACCATGCCCTCCCACCTTCCAGTAACACATTTTGCCTTTGATCTGTGGCAGAATCTTCCAGTCCCACCAATAATGTCAATAATTTTTTCTGTGGTTTGTACTGTCTACTGGGGAACTCTCCGCGGAAGTCACTAATGGTGGGACCATAAGTTTCTGCTGCTGGTGTGGGATGGAGAGTGGTGGTGGGCGGTTTCACTATCAGTATGACTGAAAGACTTCCCACCAGCAAAGAGGGCTGGAAAATGTCAGCCATTATATGCAAATACAATGGGCCCTACTATGACTGTGTGGCCAAATTCCTCTCTAGATCGATTTGCAAGTTTGCTGACAACACCACTGTAGTGGATCAGATCTCAAACTATGACAAGACAGCGTACAGAAATGAGATAGAGAATCTGGTGAACTGGTGCGGTGACAATAATCTCTCCCTCAATGTCAACAGAATGAAGGAGATTGTCATCGGCTTCAGGAAGCGTAAAGGAGAACATGCTCCTGTCTACATCAACAGGGGCGAAATAGAAAGGGGCGAGAGCTTCAAGTTTTTAGATGTTGAAATCACCAACAGCCTGTCCTGGTCCCCCCATGTCAACACAATAATCAAGAAAGCCAACCAACACGTGTACTTTCTCAGAAGACTAAGGAAATTTGATAAGCCAAGACTCACAGCAATTTTTACAGATGCACCACAGAAAGCATTCTTCCTGGTTGTATCACAGCTCGGTATGGGTCCTGCTCTGCCCAAGACCACAAGGAACTACAAAAAGTTGTGAATGTAGCCCAGTCCATCATGCAAACAGCCTTCCATCCATTGACTCTGTCTGCACTTACTGCTATTTCAGCAAAGCAGCCAGCATAATTAAGGATCCCACACACCCCGGACATCTTTTTCCATTGGGTAAAAGATACAAAAGTCTGAGGTCATATACCAACCGATTCAAAGACAGCTTCTTCCCTACTGCTGTCAGAATTTTTAATGGACTTAACTTGCATTAAGTTGATTTTTCTCTACACCCCAATCATGATTGTAATGCTACATTCAGCACTCTCTCATTTCCTTCTCTATGAATGGATATATTCTGTCTGTATGATGCGCAAGAAACAACAGTTTTCACTGTATACTAATATATGTGACCGTAATAAATTAAATCAAATCAAATCTAACAAAGGTTTCAGGTGCAGCAACAACAACTTATGATTATATAGTGCCTTTAACATAATAAAATATCCCAAAGAGCTTCACAGAAGGATTATTTAGCAAGATATGATACTAGCCAGATAATCGGGGTCAAATGATCAATCACTTGGTGAAGACAGTGGGCTTCAAGGTGTGTCTTAATGAAAGGAACTGTCAGACAGAAGGATTTAGGGAGAGCCTGTGGGGCCTCGACAACTGAAGGAATAGTCAGCAAAGGGGAAACGGTTAATATTGGAGATATTCAAGAGGAAAGAATTAGAAGCCCTTGCTGCCTATGCAGGACCCTAACTAGGGAGCTGATTGGCACCTTCAGGTTCAGAATGAGTGCTGCACTAATTGGATTCTCAGGCACTTCTTATGTGGCATTAAAAATAAGCACAGTGCCATTCATTCAATGGCGGTTTACCAATGCAGTGGTTTTAAATTATTAATGTTTCTTTTTATTAATCCAAATGTCACTTCTAATTATTCTCAGTATTGGGAATGGAAATGTGTCAATTTTGATTCAATCTTGAGTCTGTTTCACCATTCAGCTGATCTCTACTTGAATTCTATTTACCCATCTGGGTTTTGAAATTTTCCATTGGTCCAGCCTTAAAACAGCCTTTTGGGGAAGAACATTCTCGATTTTCTTTTATGAGATCCATTTTGTGTAATTAAATATCTTCTCTGAATTGATTTTAATAATACACATTAGAGTATACGAGTTAGGAATACGGGTAGCCCCTCGAGTCTGCTCCACCATTCAATAAATTCATGGCTGAACTGACTGTAACTTGCCTACCCCTCAATAACCTTTTACCCACTAGCCTCACTCATCAAGATCTGTTTAGGTCTGCCTTAAAATTATTCAAAGATGCTGCTTCCATTTTTTTAAAGAAATTCTAGAGACTCACAACCCTGTGAGAGAAAAAATTTCTATTCTCTGTCTTAAACGAGCAACCCCTTATTTCTAAACAGTGACCCCACGTTCTAGATTCTCCTACAAGAGGAAACTTCCTCTCCACATTCACCCTGTCAGCACTCCTCAAAATCTTAAAGGTTTCAATGACGTTATCCGTAACTCTTCTAAAATCTAGAGGATACAAACCTAACCTCACCAACTTTTTCTCCTAACCGAGCCCACGCGCGCCCAACCTAACTGATCTTATCTAAGTGCTTCCAAAGCATTTACACCTTTCCTGAAATAAGGACACACACAAATTTGTGAAGTGTTCCATGTTTTTGGGGCGGCATGGTGGCACAGTGGTTAGCATTTCTGCCTCACAGCGCCAGGATTCAGGTTCAATTCTGGCCTCAGGTCACTGCCTGTGTGGAGTTTGCACATGCTCCCTGAATCTACGTAGGTTTCCTCTAGGTGCTCCAGTTTCTTCCCACAGTCCAAAGATGTGCAGGTTAGATTAGGCTGACTGGTGATGCTAAATTGACCCTAGTGTCAGGGGGATTAGCAGGGTTACGAGAATAGGGCTTGGGTGGGATTGTGGTTGGTATAGATGTGACGGGCTGAACAGTTGCCTTCAGTACTGTAGAGATTCTATGAAAGCACTGTAGACAATATTCCAGATGTCCCATCAATGCCCTGTACAAATGAAATATAACTTACCTGTTTTTAGAATCAATTCCCCTTACAATTAATGATAATATTCTTTTAGCTTTCCTAATTACTTGCTGTACCAGCATACTAGCCTTTTGTGATTCATGCACCTAGATCCCTCTGCACTTCAGCACTCTGCAATTCTCATCATTTAGACAATAAGTTTTATTTTATTCTTCATGCCAAAATGGACAATTTCACATTTGCTTACATTATTCTTCATTTGCCAGCATTTTCCCCACTCACTTAACCTATCTATGTCCCTGTGTGTAGCTTCCTTACATCCTTGGCAACCATTTCTACAATCTTTTCATCCAAGTTATTTCTACAAATTTTAAAAATATGAGGCCCCAGCACTGATCCCTGTGGCACACCACTCGTCACATGATATTTTTATTTGACAGAACTTTTGGCATTTTTCTATATATTTATCTTTACATTCTTTCCTTTCCCCTTCCTTTTATTCCATCGTTTTACCAGACACATTTGGTTTAAAAATGTCATCAGTTTCAACAAAGCTGTTCTCTGCTCTGCAAACAGAATGAAAAGGGAAAGGTTATTTCTTCTGGGTGTGCAGGCCATAGAATCCCTACAGTCCAAAAGGAGACCATTGGCCTATGAGTCTAAAACAACCACAATCCCACCTAGGCCCTATTCCTGTAACCCTGCACATTTACCCTGTTAATGCCCTGACACTAGAGTCAATTTAGTATAACCAATGCACCTAACCTGCACATCTTTGGACAGTGGGAGGCGACCAGAGCACCCACAGGAAACCCACATAGACATGGGGAGAAAGTGCAAACTCCATACAGACGATGACCTGAGACCGGAATTGAACCTGGGACCCTAGTGTTGTGTTAGCTACTGCAAAAGTGCCATCAGTGATGAAGGATCATCAGTTGTCACAGGGGGTGAGGAGAGAGGTTTGGAGAGATTTCTGTATTGATCACATGGGTTGTTGGAGAATAAAACTTGTTGCCATGAACAGTAGCTGTGATGGAGATCATTGCGTACTTATCATAGAATCATAGAATCCCTACAGTGCAGAAAGAGGCCATTTGGCCCACTGAGTCTGCACCAACAACAATCCCATCCAAGCCCTATTCCCATAGCTCCACATATTTACCTGGATAATCCCTCTAATTTATGCATCTCAGGAGAGTAAGAGGCAATTTAGCATTGACAATCAACCTAATCTGCACATTTTTGGAGTGTGGGAGGAAACTGGAGCACCCAGTGGAAACCCACATAGACGCAGGGAGAATGTGCAAACTCCATACAGACAGTGACCCAAGTCGGGAATTGAATCCGGCTCCTGGAGCTTTGAGCAGCAATGCTAACCACTATGCCAACATGATGCCCAAACTTTAAGCAGAGAGGGACAAAGCAGTGATGCTAAGTCTGCAATGACAAAACAGACATCTAACTTCAATTGATTGATAATTAGGAGTGAACTTGTGGATCATCTTTTGTTTTTTTAACTGTTGTATTATCTATAAAGAAGTAGGAACTAATTAGCTGGGAATTAACTGTGTGTAAGAGTTCTAATTAAAAGGCCACGTTTTAATGCTGTGCTAAAAATTGATGTGATGTATAACAGAACCAGTTCAAACTGTTCTTTCTATTGAACAAGCCATCATGGTCTGTTAAAGGACTGGATTTTCCCAGCCCTTTCCACTGGTGGGTTCTTCCAGTCCCAACAAAGACAACCCCACCTCCCTTTCCTCCCAACCAGCTGCAATGGCTCCCTGGAGGTTAGTTGCGGAGAACCATGCAAAATGCTAGGGATTTCGACAGGCCTGCAAGATCCCGCCAGCAGCCAATAGTGAGCCACCTCCACCACATGGAGGAAAGGGAGTGAGGAGTTGAGGGGGAGGAGGGGTCAGGATTGGGGATTGAGTGGGGGTGGAAAATCCCAGCCAGAGAGTTCTGATTTTTTCAATATCGATCTGTGATCTGGGAACCAAATGACAACAAGAACACAAAGTTCCTTTACACCAATAATCCAATTAACAGTATTCAGTATGGATCTGAAGTGGCAGGATCCTGTAAAAATAACCTCCAAGACCTCTTCAAGAACCCCACAGCCCAAGTGACCAACACGTAGGATAAACATTCAGATCAGGTAGTTGAGGGTTAATTGTAAAAGGAACAGTTAGAGGTTACAATGGGGAGATATTGGGCTTTCTCAGATTGGTTGAATCAAGATGAACTAATTGGTAAGCTCCATAATTATCTTATGATCTACTGAAAGATAGCTATGTGGTATTTTTATGTGTGCTAACAGCTTACATAAGGACTTTACATTGGTCCTTCTATTGTACAAAGCATCATGGTAAGGTCAGTTCCCTCCTTGCTATATGTTCCAGTTCAATCTGATAGTCAGGTGTTGAACTCATGATGGCACAGTTCATTGGAGCACAAATGTGTGCTGGCCAATCATTACTGTCCACGCTGGGTGGGAACAGGAGTAGAGTATCCACTAAAAATGGCACTGAATATGTTGTCATGGGTTCCACGCAGGGTCAGCGAACAGAATGCTTGCCTTTTAGATATGCTACTTATTAAAAAGCCTCAAGACATATAAAACACTCCAAGACAATTTTCCAGTACCAACTGACTGCTGGCATCTCTCACTCACTCACCCACTGCCCATAAAGAGACTATGGTACGCCATTCACAACACTGGCAATGAATACGTTAGTTAAAGGTTATTGTGTGGTCAGAAGGATTGCAAATATACTCCAAGCATCACAAAAATATTGTTATTCACTGCTGGCACTTGCTGTGCCCTCCTTCCCCCTTTCAACTCAACCCTCTGCTATAGCCCTGTGAATAAGTCACCAAACTGTCCACCTAAACAGTGAGCACGCTGTGCATTTACACTGAACACACACAGAGACCGATTCTCCATTTGTAATAAAATAAAGAACTTGATTATTTTTTTAAACTCTATTTTTATATTCATCTGTAGAACATGGATGTCACCAGCTGGCCAGCATTTATTGCCCATCCCTAGTTGCTGAGGGCATTTGAGAATCAACTACATAGCCGTGGCTCTGGAGTCGTATGTAGCCCAGACCAGGTAAAGACGGCAGATTTCCTTCCCTAAAAGATATGAATGAACCAGGTGAGTTTTTTCCGACAATCGGCAATGGTTTCATGGTCATCAGTAGATTCTTAATTCCAGATATTTTTTCATTGAATTCAAATTCCACCATTTGCCGTGGCAGGATTCGAATTCAAGTCCCCAGAACATTGTCAGGATTAATAAACTAGATAATGCCATTAGGCCAGCCCAGTACCACTTTCATACCCTCAGGACATCCCAGAATGCACTAATGACACACTTTTGACATTTAGTCACTGTTGTAATATAGCAAATCATTACAGCCTATGAGTGCACAGCAGGCTCCCACAAATAGCAAGCAGATAATCAGTTTTAGTGATGTGCTGGAAGAATAAATATTAACCATGACATCTGGGAGAAGTCCTCTTCAAAGAACTCCCCCAATCCTCTTCTTCAGTGGTTCAAATTATCATAGGCAATTCAAGATAGGCAATAATGCTGACCTTGTCAGCAATACTTATACCCTGTGAATAAATCAATCGACAATGCCCTGTCGAGGTAGATGGGGCCTTGGTTTATCATCTGATCTGAAAGACAGCATCTCTGACAGTGCAGCACTCCCTCGGTGCTCTGCTGGAGTGTTCGCCCAAATTACGTTGCTCAACTCCCTGCAGTGGGACTTGAACCCACAACCTTCTGAGTCAGAAGCAAGAGCGCATCCAGCTGAACAGTAAAGCACTGTTAATTTTCATAAATAGAAGTCTCTGGGCTAATGTTGAGAAATTTCCTGAGGCGCTGATGCCAGGAACGTGGAGATCTCACCCTTAACTGATTAGCTTTAAATAAAGGGTATAAAAGAAATATTGGAAAATGGAATCTAGTGCACGGAATGGCTGGCGTCCCTTCACCAAAACTGATTTATTTACAATGGTTTGCAATATTCAGTTGGGTCACACAACAGAGTATTCAGCCTGAGTGCCGGTGACCTCGACACTCCACATTATACAGCTCCGTAGAGCTCGCCCATAGGACAGCCTTATTGCGCCTTAATTTTAGCATTCCAACCAAATAAACAAAATCAAATTAATTTAGGGACAACTCAAAAAGGGCAGCTCCCTAAAAAGAGGGGAACCCAAAACAAAACGGAAAGGAAACTGGAAACATCAAATTAAAATGTGATTAAAGGGGTCAATAATACACCCCAGTCCCTGCGGTGCCCAGCAAGCATGGAAGACATTAACAGTGTTCTCGGACACTGCATGCTCCCTCTTCGGAGACACCCGGCTGCGAACATAGCTGCGGTAGGAGGACAGACAGTCAGGTTGGATGACCCCTCGATCGCCCACTATCTGTACCTGTAGATGGCACACCTTGCCAAGGCCAGGAGCAGGTTCACGAGGAGATCCTCCTCGTGATCCCTCCCCCCCCCACCACTGCCACCACCACCCTTCACACCGGGTGCCCGTAGATCAGGAACATGGGACTGAAGTTCAAACAACACTTCAATAAAAGGTTTTTTTAGAAAACTGGAAAAGTTGTGCAGCCTATAACACATAACATAGGCATGGTCCACGGACTCCACAAGGCTGCAAAAAGGGTACAATTGGGAGCCCGTGAACCAGTACAACATACAAGTCTATTGCACCCGGTAATCCCAGGTGGTTTCGCATTCAAGTACTAACCAGGCCTGAGTCAACTTAGCTTCCGAGATCAGATGAGAGCCAGCATTTTCAGACTAGCATGACCATTGGCAAGGCCTTAGTTACAGAAGTGATACTCCAGTAGTCACAAATCATGGACCTCATTGAAGTCATTAGACCACATTTGTAAATGATATCATTGGGAAGTGGGAGAGAATGGGGGTTCCAGCATGAACTAAAATAATTGAGAAGAGACATAAACTGCGCAAACTAAATGAGGAGAGAGAAAAAGCAGAGGGCCAGCATGAACTCGGATAAACTTGGAGGAAGAAGATCATCTTGATTGTCCATTTTGTGGCATTTTGAATGTAATCTACAAACATTGAGTATCAACCATGTCACAGGTTGATAGCACTTTCAAATCTCACACTACTGGATGGCACAGCAGCACAGTGGTTAGTACTGCTGCTTCACAGCATCAGAGATTTGAGTTCGATTTCCAGCTTGGGTCACAGTCTGTGTAGAGTCTGCACATCCTCCCCATATCTGAGTGGGTTTCCTCTGGGTGTTCCGGTTTCCTCACACAGTCTATGATGTGCTGATTAGGTGCACTGGCCGTGCTAAATTCTCTCTCGGTGTACCTGAACAAGTGCTAGAGTATGGCAATTTTCACAGTAACTTCATTGCAGTGTTAATGCAAGCCTACTTGTGACAAATTAGTAAACTTTTTAAAAATCTTTTTTCACTGCCCTGAACACATGATCACATGATCCAGACTAACACCCCTCTGCAGTTTTTTTATTCATTCGGGGGATATGGGCATTGATGGCTGGCCACCTTTATTGCCCATCTCTAGTTGCCTTTGCAAGGCAATTGAGAGTCACATTTCAGAGGACACATTAAACTGAGCCTATCTTCACTTTGGGTAAAGGATTCCCCTGGTACTACTGCAAAGGAGGAGAAGCAAGCTTCTCCCAGTCATCTTGTCAACATTTATCCACTTGCCAATACTCCAAAAACAAATGCGCGAGTCACTTTTTTTATCACTTGGAATGGCCTGATGACACAGTGATTAACACTACTGTCTTATTGCGCCAGAGACCCAGGTTCGATTCCTGGCCTGGGTTACTGTCCGTGCGGAGTTATCCCCCTCTCTGCATAGATTTCTTCCGGGTGCTTCAGTTTTCTCCCACAGTCCAAAGATGTACAGGTTGGGTGGACTGGCTATAGTAAATTGCCCCATAGTGCCCAGACGTGTGTAGATTAGGTGGATTAGTGATGGTAAACGGGTGCTGTTACGAGGGTAGAACTGAGATGGGATACTCTTTCGGAGAGTCGATGCAGATTCAATGGGCCAGATAGCCCCTTTCTGCACTATAAATATTCCATGGTTCTGTTACCATATGTTGAGTCTTGCCATGCACTAATTTGCTGCCGCGTTTCCTGGATTAGGACAGTGACTACACTTTAGAAAGTACTTCATCAGCTGTACATTATACTGAGTCCATTAAAGGCATTCCAGAAATGCAAATCTTGCTTTCTGTTTACAGTATCAAAGGTCATGGCTGAAAAATGAGCGTTTTTATAAAATTATCTCTCTTCTTTTTGGAGCGTTGGCTTTTGATCACTATTTGCTAGATTAGTGTGGATCTGGCTATGTTGCCTCAAAACACTGGCCATAATAGAAAAATGGCCAAAAAAAAAACAATTATTATTTTGGTTGAGGGAAGATTATTTTTTGAGTCTTGCGGCATGCAAATCGACACACGGACTGTCAGCGGCCTCTTGGCCTCCATTTTAATTCTCAAGTTGTGTACGCTCTCTAGAGCTGCTGGCGTTGAGAATTGAGGCAACAGTCCCAGTCAGCAGCAGCCCATCAGCTGACCCATGTCTTACCTGCACGCCAGCGCAAAAAACAAAATATTTTCCTTAATCCCAACCCCTGAGTGCAAGTTATCATGTTACCCACATTGTGAATGGCCTCTATTTTTCTGCTGGATTGAGGCACTTTTTAAATATACAATGCGAGTTATGTCTTACGGCAAATGAATAGTCAGCCTGAACGGAGAGCCACGGCAAGACTTAATGAATGTATTTCAGTTTTTCTCTGCTGCTTTCTCAGTGGGAGCTTTTGTGTGGGAACAGTTTGCTTATAAAATTGTGTTAAAATCCCTTCAGAAATGTAGTTAACTCCTTCCGGATTTGAGAGGCCTGACTTTAAGCTTATTTTTCTCCCTCTCTGAAGCGTTCTGACTTGTAGGTCCGGAAAAGCGAAAAGCGGACTTTCCCACACCAGAGCCTCCCCTCCCCCGCCCCCTCCATTACGGGCCAGGTCCAATGTGGGTGAATTTTGACTTGATCTGATTTATTATTGGCATACAGCGAAAAGTATTGCTTCTTGCATGCTATACAGACAAAACATATCATTCATAGAGAAGGAAAAGAGAGAATGCAGAATGTAGTGTTATAGTCATAGCTGGGGTGTAGAGAAAGATCAATTTAATATGAGGTAGGTCCATTTAAAAGTCTGATGGCAGCAGGAAAGAGGCCATTCTCAAGTCGGTTGGTACGTGACCTCAGATTTTGTATCTTTTTCCTGATAGAAGAAGGTGGAAGAGAGAATGTCCGGGGTGCATGGGGTCCTTAATTATGCTGGCTGCTTTTCCGAGACAGTGGGAAGTTTGACATGATTTGATTTGATTTATTATTGTCACATGTATTGGGATACAGTGAAAAGTATTGTTTCTTGCAAGCTGTACAAACAAAGCATACCGCACATAGAAGGAAAGGAAAGAGTGCAGAATGTAGTGTTACAGTTATAGCTAGGATGTAGATAAAGTTCATCTTAATACGAGGTAGGTCCATTTAAAAGTCTGATGGCAGGAGGGAAGAAGTTGAGTTGGCTGGTACGTGACCTCAGACTTTTGTATATTTTTCCAAAGGAAGAGAGAATGTCCGGAATGCATGGAGTTCTTAATTATACTGGCTGCTTTTCCGAGACAGCGGGAAGTGTAGACAGAGTCAATGGACGGGAGGCTGGTCTGATGTTGGAGGCAGAAAATGTTCAAGAATAATTGGCAGCGAAACTGGCCAGAGTTTTCTTTTGGTCTTGGTGATGGCGAAACCCCATCGCAGGTTTCCTGATGGTGGAAGGGTGCTTATAACAGGAAACCCTGATGGAGGTGGCAGGACCAGAAGATCCCACTGCCAACCAATGGTGGGCCACCTTGAAACAAGCCATGGGATGCGGGAAATCCCATCCGAGATCAAATACAAGCAAACTTGTTCATATAAAGCACCTTTATCAGAAGAAAACATTCTAAGCTGCCTACTTGGACGTATAACAAAAGAAAACATGATACCAAATTGCTAAGGACTGATGACCAAAGGTTTGGTCAAAGTGGTAGGTTTTAAGGAGAATCTAAAAGGACGACAGTGAGTTGGGGAGGTGAAGAGATTTAGGGAGCGTGTTCGGAGCTTAGGCACCTGAAAGTGTACCCACCAATTGTGGGGCAATTAAAATTAAGGATGTTCAAGCATCCCTAATTAAAGGAGTGCAGATATCACACAGGGTTAAGGACCGGAGGTGATTACAGAGTGAAGGAAAGGGGAAGATTGTGGAGGGATTGGCAAACAAAGTGAGGGTTTTTAAATTGAGGCATTGTTTAACTGGTAGGCAACAAAGGCAGGGAGCAGAAGGGGTGATGGGTGAATGGGATTTAGTGAGAGTTAAGGCACGGGCAGCAGTTTTGGAGACACTAGAGGATGTAACCAGAAGTGCATTAGATTAAACAAGTCTAGAGATAACAAAGGTGCTCACGAGGGCTTCAGCAGTAGAACAGCTGTGGCAGGGGCAGAGAATGATGGTGGAAATAGATAGTCTCAGTAATGGCACTATAGAATCATAGAATCTCTACAGTACAGAAGGAAGCCATTCAGTCCATCAAGACTGCACTGACAACTATCCTACACTATCCCAGTAACCTCGCATATTTATCCAACTAATCCCCCTGAAATTAGGGGCAATTTAGCATGGCCAATCAATCTAACCTGCATCCAGGGGAAACCCATGCAGACATGGGAAGAATGTGCAAACTCCACACAGACAGTGACCTAAGCCAGGAATCAAAACCAGGACCCTGGCACTGTGAGGCAGCAGTGAGGCACCATGCCACCCACCAATGTATGAAGCTCACATCTCAGTGTGAGATATAACTCCGAGGTTGTAAACAGTCTCAGAGATTTGCTAGTGAGAAGGATAAGAGTTGGTGGAAGCACAGTTTGTGTTGGGGACGAAGGGCAATGGTTTAATCCTTGCTAATATTAAATGGGAGGAAATTTCAACTCATTCAACTCACTCAGCCCCTTGAACCTGCTCGGTAGTTCAGTAAGAGCGTGGTTGATCTAATTGTGGTCTCAACTCCACTCCCCCATCTGCCCCGCAAGACCCTTGACCCCCCACCCTTGATCAAAATGGCTGACGAGCTGAAGTAGGGGCAAGTTGAAGTACCTAAATGAGTAACTGTCCCCATTATCCTTCTGGTGCCTGTTTTCACACAGTCTGGGTGACCATGATTATCTACAGCCCTACAGCAGAAAGCACCAGATTGAATTTGTTGACATATGTACAGCCTGAGTTGAGAAACCAAATACTAATAACATGATTGCATTTATAAAAGGCTTCATCATGTTTAAACATTCTCAAAGCTTTCTACGTAAATAATTACTTTTGATGTGTGGCGACTGTTATTAAGCTGCCAAATCTGGTAGTCATTCTATGCCAGACACATTCCACAGATTGCAACAAGAGGAATTCAGCCAATCTGTTTTGTTTTGCTAGCATTGATTGAAGGAAGAATGTTGGCCAAGACACTGGGAAAACCTTACCCTAATGTTCATTTCCCAGTAATGCTACAAGACCAATAAAGAATAATTGGACCAAGCAAATGGGTCCTCCGAGTCATGTCCTGCCTGAGGGATAGCATTGCTGACATTGCAGCACTTCTTCAGTTGTGCAAACAATTGTCAGTCTCAAGCATGAGATCAAACACAGGCAACCCGGCCTCGCAGCCGGAGTGCAGTCAACTGAGTATCATTTGCTTACTAAGCTTCCAAAGAAATAAATGAACTTCAGTTCACCTTGCAGCATAGTGGCACAATAGTTAGCACTGCTGCCTCATAGTGCAAGGGACCTGGGTCCAATTCTGGCCTCGGGTCACTGTCTATGTTGAGTTTGCACATTCTCCCCATGTCTGCATGGGGATTTCCTCCGGGTGCTCCACTTTCCATCCACAGTCCAAAGATACAGAGGTTAGGTGGATTGGTCATGGCAAATACATAGGATTAGCTGCTATTTTGGTGGATTCAATGAGCCGAATGGCCTCCAAGTGGCAATTTAGCATGGCCAATCTCCCTAACCCCCACAACTTTGAACTGAATGAGGAGGCACGATCATTATAAATGGTGGAGAAAGCTCGAAGGGTGAAATGTCCTACTCTTGCCTCTATTTTTTAAAATAATCATTTGAACTATTTAAAAGGTGGCAATAGTGACACAGTGGTTAGCACTGCTGCCTCACAGCGCCAGGGATCCGGGTTCAATTTTGGCCTTGGCTGACTGTCTGTGTCGTATTTGCATATTCTTCCCATGTCTGTGCGGGTTTCCTCCCACAGCCCAAAGATATGTGGGTTAGGTTGATTGGTTATGCTATATTGCTCCTGAGTGTCAGGGGGACTAGCAGGGTAAAGGCATGGGGTTACAGGGATAGATCTGGGATAGGATTGTTGTTTGTGCAGGCTCGATGGGCCAAATAGCCTCCTTCTGTACTGTAGAGATTCTATGATACTATAAACTGGCAGAAGGAAAAGGGAGTTAAGGGGAAGTAATTTTATCCTGAGAGTGGTGGCAGTCCAGAATTCACTGCCAGAAACAGTGGTAGAAATTGAAGCATTCATCACGTTTAAAAAATATTTGAATATGCTCTTGCCATAACCTACAGGGCTACGAACCAAAAGCTGGAAAGTGAAATTGGACAGGTTAACGCTTCTCCATCCAGCAATGTCATGGGCTGAATAGCTTCCTTCTGTGTCAGGGCCATCGATTTTCTATGTTTCCATGTTTTTAGCTGAAGTCATGAGAAAATAAATATCAAATGCAAAACTGTCATTCAACACATCTTCTGGTATTCTACATTGAGGCAATGCAACTCTTAGGAAGTTGGGAGCACCTCCCACCTCTGAAAGCTGGTTTCCAATCAAATGGCCGGCAATGGGTGGCATGGTGGCACAACGGTTAGCATTGCTGCCTCACAGCGCAAGGGACATGGGGTTCGATTCCGGACTGCCTTTGTGGAGTCTATACATTCTCCCTGTGACTGCCTGGGTTTCCTCCAAGTGTTCCAGGTTCCTCTCATAATCCAAAGATGTGCATGACAGGTGGATTGGCCCTTAGTGTCCCAAGATGTGTGGCTTAGGTGGATTAGTAGGATAAATATATGGGGTTATAGGAAAGGGCCTGGGTGGGATGCTGTACAGAGTGTTGGTGCACACTTGATGAACCAAATGACTTCCTTCTATGATTCTATGAAGTCCATAATCTCTGCAGTGTCTCCAAGAACTGCAGCCAATCCTTCAGGAGGGTCAGTGCGCTACCCAGATACAAGGTGATTGGAGCAACTTCGCTGTGGTCAGTCTGGCATGGCCTGGCAAGAATGTGGGCGAGTGAGGGGGTCTTGATTGGAGGGGAAGGGGTGGCAGGAAAGCAGCAGGCGTGAGGGGAGGAGGTGAGAGTACCATGGGAGTGGCTTCCATTGGGAACAGTCTTTCCAAATGTGAGAGAATACCGGCTCCAACCTGCAACAACCTGGCAGACTCAGCCTGTGATTGGTAAAGTATCAAGAGTGGTTGGGCTATCTAGAGTCTCCTCCAACCTTGGTAAAATACCAGCAGAGGCAGATAGGTGATGGGTATTGCCACTTAGTCTTGAATTTACATTCCCCAATCCACCTGGTAGCTAATCTGTGAGTCATTATAAAATTCCAACCACCAAGTCTGTTTTGCCTATAAACTACATGCAAATAAATTCTTTCTTGAGTATTGTGCAATATTGAATTACCAAAATAATTATGTACACAGCTCCCAAAGCTACACTCTGGAATTTTCACCCATCCTCACATTGCCTGTATTTAACCTTGACCTGCTAGCAGCAAAAATCCACTTATGGGACTGCACTTAAGATTAAGGGGGAGGCGATGGCCTAGTGGTATTATTGCTAGACTATTAATCCGGAAACTCAGGTAATGTTCTGAGGGTCTGGATTCGAATTCCACCATGGCAGATGGTGGAATTTTTTAAAAATCTGGAATTAAGAATCTAAATGACTATGAAACAATCATCCATTGTCGGAAAAATGCATTTGGTTCACTAATGTCTTCTAGGGAAGGAAATCTCCAGAGCCACAGCAATATGATTGACTCTCAACTGCCCTCTGGAATGGTCCAGCAAGGCACTCAGTTCAAGGGCAACTAGGGATGGGCAATAGATATTGGCCAGCTAGTGATGCCCAGTCCCATGAATGAGTAAAAGAAAAATTGAGGAGAGTGCGGGAGAATGACATTGAAATGGAGAATCAGTTATACTCATACTGAATGGAACAGTACGCTTAAAGGGCCGAACAACCTACCCCTGCTCCTATTTTTATGTTGCTGTGAGTGAGTAAAACATCAACACATGGAGCAGACTCCCTAAGCGGACAATGGAAGCAGGTAGTATTTATTCATTCAAGTGCACATTCGATAGATTTCTTGCAGAAAATAATATTTCGGGATACAGCTCAGTAGTAATTTGAGCCATGTCACAGCAAGTGTAACAGGCTTGAGATAAACAGCTGAACCTGGGCCAATGTTTCCAAAAGCTTTCCAACACTCAAGCTTTCCTCATACCATTTCTGGCCCTATTGTAGACTAATTGTTAGAGATTGATTGCTGCAATTAGTCAACAACTCTGTTATTATTGTATCATGTGACTACCAGGATGTTTGCAGGCTAATGAGATGTTCTTTTTACATCTTGCAAGTCTTGTATTTCTAATCTTCTTTTAAACACCAATTAAGACCATAAAATATCAGAGGAGAAGTAGGCCCTTTGGCCTATTGAGTCTCCTCTACCTTTCAATGAGTCATGACTGATCCGATATAATAATCTGCAACTGCACTTTCCCACCCGATCAACATCATTTTTGATTCACTTGCCGATTAAAAATCTATCTCAGTCATGGGCACACTTAAAGACCCAGCCTCTACGGCCCTTTGTGATAAAGAATTCCACAGATTTACCACTCTCTGACAGAAGAAATTCTCACCTTATCACATCTTAAATGGTGACTCCTTACTCTGAGATTATGCCCTCTGGTCCTTGGCCCTCCCACAAGGGGAAACTATCTCGCAGCATCTACCCTGCCAAACCCCCTGATAATATGAAATGTTCTTTTTTTTGGTTATTTTTTATTAGTGTTACAAGTAGACGGAACCAGAACACTGCAATAAAGTTACTGTGAAAATCCCCCAGTCGCCACACTCTGGCTCCTGTTCGGGTACACTGAGGGAGAATTTAGCATGGCCAACACACCTAACCAGCGTGTCTTTCGCACTGTAGGAGGAAACCGGGGTACACAAAGGCAACCCAAACAAACATGGGGAGAACATGCAGATTCCACACAAACTGTGGCCCAAGCCAACAATTAAACCTTTGTCCCTTCACAGCGCCAAGGACCCAGGTTTGATTCCCAGTTCGGGTCACTGTCTCTGTGGAGTTCTCTCCGTTTCTGTGTGTGTTTCCTCTGGGTACTCTGTTTTCCTCCCATAAATTGAAAGACATGCTGGTTAGGTGCATTGACCCAAACTGGTGCCAAAATGTGGCGACGAGGGGAATTTCACAGTAACTTCATTGTAATGTTAGTGTAAGACTTACTTGTGACTAATAAAATTTTAAAAGGTCCAGTATCACCTTGGTAAAACTTTTTTTTTAAGCTTATTTATTAGTGTCACAAGTAGGCTCACCTCAATACTTCACTGAAGTTACTGCGAAAATCCTCTTGTCTCCACACTCTGGTATCTGTTCGGGTACACTGAGGGAGAGTTTAGCATGGCCAATGCATCTAATCAGCACATCTTTCAACCTGTGAGAGGAAACCGGGGCACCAAGAGGAAAACCACACAGATATAGGGAGAACATGCAGCCTCCACACAAACATGGCCCAAGCCGGGAATCAAATCTGTCTCCCTGGCAACAGTGCCAGTGCTACCGTGCTGCCCAATGTCTCTAAAAGGTCACCTCGCATTCCTCTTAACTCCAGTGAGTACAGACCCAAACTACGCAACCTCTACTCATAAGAAAATCCCTCTATACCCAGGATCAACCTTCTCTGGACTGCCTCCAATGCCAATCCTTTAGATGAGGGGACCAAAGCTCTTCACAGAGCTGCGTCTGGCCTTTTCTTACCACCAGGGCCATTGTGCTTCACTTCTTACACTCTAACCTCTCTGATCCGGAGTGCTTGGGACAATCATTTCAGAATTTTGGATTTTTTTGAATTATGGAATGACTTTGGAGTGCCTAACCACAATTATGTGAACCAGAAAATAACATGGATAAAATTATTTACTTGAGGCATGAAATATTATGAGATAGTAACAAAACTATTACGACTCATCCAAATATTGTGTCTTCCATGTTTCCATTCCCGAGATACCCGTCTGATGATAAGGTCTGTTCCAAACAATTCCAAACAGGTTTCCAAACAGTAGATTTTTTTTTAGTTATTCATGGATGTGGTTGTCACTGGCTGGGCTAGCACTTATTGCCCATCCCTAATTGCTCTTGAACTGAGTGACCTGTTAGGCCATTTCAGAGGGCAGTTAAGAGTGAACCATACTGCTGTGGGTCTGGGGTCACTTGTAGGACAGGGCAGGTAAAGCTAACATTGTGGCATTGTGGTTGGCACTGCTGCCTTGCAGCTAAATTGTCTCTCAGTGTCTTGAAATGTATGGGTTAATGGGATTAGCCATAGTAAACATGTGGGGTCAAAGGAGACAGGTTAGAGAAAAGAGCCTAGGTAAGGTACTTTGTCAGGGAGAGTCGACGCAGACTAGATGGGCTGAATGGCCTCTTAATGCATTGTAGGGATTCTATGATTTCCTTTCCTAAGCTCCATGGGTAAATTACAAGAGTTTTTACAATTCATAGAATCCCTACAGTACAAGAGGTCATTCAGCCCATTGACTGTGTACCCACCTCAATCCCATCCAGGCTCTATTCCCATAACCCCACACATTTTCCCTGTAATCCCTTGACACTAGGGGCAATTTATCATAGCCAATCAACCTAACCCACACATCTTTGGTCTGTGGGAGGAAACTGGAGCGCTCGAAGGAAACCCACACAGACACAGGGAGAATGTGCAAACTCCACACAGACAGTGACCCAAGGCCAGGACTGAACCTAGGACCATGGCGCTGTGAGGCAACAGTGCTAACCACTGTGCCATCCTATTATTAATAGTTTCACAGTCACCATTACTGAATCTCAATTGCAGATTTTTGAAAGAAATTAATCGAAATTAAATCTCCCCCATCCACTCCTCCCCCAAGCTGCTGTGATAGGATTTGAACATGTGTCACCAAAACATGAGTGTCTAGATCATCAGTTCCACAGTGTGACCACGACACCATTGTCCCCTGCAGATTCTTGTACTCTCCGATTAGAGAGGTAACAGTGTATTTATATGTTTTATCTCTCTCCCACCCATCCCCGCCTCCCCCAGCATCTTCATCTGTCACAGACTTCCCTCTGATTTCAGCTTCTCTGCCGTCTGACCATTCAAATCTTCCATTCTCTCTGTGGACTGCCATTAGCAGATTTCCCCTTGTTTCTGTGGCTATGACTCATCTTCCCTTCTCTCGCCCTGCAGGGTAAATATCTCCCACTTTTTGTGACTTTTAGCTTTGGCAAAGGATCATCTGGACTTGAAACGTCAGCTCTTTTCTCCCTCCTTACAGATGCTGCCAGACCTGCTGAGATTGTCCAGCATTTTCTCTTTTGCTTTCAGATGCCAGCTTCCACAGTGATTTGCTTTTGTTTTATTTATACATGTATTCCAATAGTCTCCTACTCAGGTATTTATGCAGCTCCTTTTTGAAGGCATCAGTCATCTCAGTTCAGCAACACTGACCGGGTGTCCCGCATTCACTTGGGAAGAGTTGTTTAAAAGTAAGAGAGTGCTTCATAAAACAAGCAGTGATTAGTGGTCATTGTAATGATTACAAACGGATTCTAAGGAGTAATGAGTGGAAAGGCTGAGAGACCACTACTTCTATCAATGGCAGACACAACATCTCCGCATAACTGTCAACTGTTCCAACTCACAAGCAAAAACAAAATGAAAGCAAGCATGACCAACGGCAGTAAAGCAAATATTTACAAGGTGAATTTGTCAATAGCGGGGTTTAGGAAAGAATGTTGTGGGAGTTCTATACACATTGGCTTACAGTAGCAATTCTGGAGTGTCCCGTTCCTCTATAACACAGGCGGCATTCTTCACTTATTTTTATAATCACCATCATTTTATGTTAATTACATGATTCCAGCAGCACTTTAAAATGCTGATATTTTAACCCTTGGAAGACTGCAATGGAATTATAATTGAGATGCAGCACAAATCCAACTCCTCAAGATGTGTGCCAACTGTAAGGGTCCTGTGTAGAATCGCTTTGGAAGATGCCTACCCAGTTGCCAATGTAGGGAGCACAAAAATGCCCATGCGTTGACACAGTGGTTAGCACTATTGCCTCACAGTGCCAAGGACCAAAGTTCAATTCCCGGCTTGGGTCACTGTCCAAGCAGAGTCTGCACGTTCTCTTCATGTCTGTGTGGGTTTCCTCTCAGTGCTCCAATTTCCTCCCACAATCAGAAAGATATGTTGGTTAGGTACACTAATCCAAACAGGAGCCAGAGTGTGGCAACGAAGGGAATTTCAAGTAACTTCACTGCAGCGTTCATGTAAGCCTTACTTGTAACTAATAAATAAATTTTAACTTTAGTGTGATCCCTACAGTGCCAGAAGGAGGCCATTTGGCCCATCAACAAACAACAATCCCACTCATAATCACATGTAATTATCCTGCCAGTCCTCCTGATGTTAAGGGGCAATTCAGTATGGCCAATCCATCTAACCTGCACACCTCTCGGACTGTGGGAGGAAACCAGAGTACCTAGAGGAAACTTAGGCAGACATGGGGGGAAATGTGCAAACTCCACACAGACAGTCACCCAAGGCCAGAATTGAACCTGGGTCTCTGGCTCTGTTAGGTGGCGGATGGTTGGGGAGAGGGGATGTGGAGGGTGGGGGAGTGGGATGGTGGTCAGGTACACCATTCCTGGCATGAGCTGACAAAAATTGCAAATCTCCCAAGGCCTGAAAGAAACAGGGAGGAGCGAAGGAGCATTTCCATCCCGAGATTCACACTGGAAACTATGGATGGGGCTTTCTAACCATGCTCGCCCAAGGGTCGGAACGTCCTGCCTGAGGTCAACTGACCTTTCTTTACATGGTCCATCGTCCCCCTGCACCACCCACTCCCCCCGCAACCTCCCAGCACAATTCCTGTGGTGGTCAGGATGGGAAAATTTTACCATGTGTGTGTATGTGGTTTCTGTGTATGTGTGTGTGTGTCTGTGTATGTATGTGTGTGTGCGCGTGTGTGTGTTTCTGTATATGTGTGTCTGTGTGTCTATGTACGTGAGTGTGTGTGTGTGTGTATGTGTCTGTGTATGTGTGTGTTCATGTGTGTGTGTGTGTGTCTGTCTGTCTGTGTATGTGTGTGTTTCTGTCTGTCTGTGTGTGTGTTCATGTGTGTGTGTGTCTGTCTGTCTGTGTCTGTGTGTGTGTTTCTGTGTATGTAAGTGTGTGTATGTATGTGTGTGTGTGTTTCTGTGTACGTGTGTGTGTGTGTGTCTGTGTGTGTCTGTGTACGTATGTGCCTGTGTACGTGTGTGTGCGTGTGTATCTGTTCGTGTGTATGTCTGTGTCTGTGTATGTGTGTGTTTCTTGTATGTGTGTGTGTCTGTGTACATGTGTGTGTGTGTGTCTCTTCATGTGTGTGTGTCTGTGTATATGTGTGTGTGTCTGTGTGTGTGTGTGTGTGTGTGTGTGTGTTCTGTGTATGTGTTGTGTGTGTTGTGTACGTGTGTGTGTGTGTATGTGTGTGAATGTGTATGTCTGCATGCCTGCACGTGTGTGTGTGTGTGTGTGTGTGTGTGTGTGTGTGTGTGTGTGTGTGTGTGTGTGTGTGTGTGTGTGCGCGCGCATGATAAGATTAGCCTGTTACTCGGCCTTCACAAACTTAAGCTGAAGTTTATTTGCTATGGAGTGTTTGCAGCGGAACATCAGGAGAGCAGAATCGATGCCTGCCTGTGGTTGGTGCGCCTGACCACAATCTATTGCCATTGTCAAACTCATTTACTTTATTTCTGTAGCCCATCATACCCAGAACTGCAGCTGGAAACTCGCTGTGACGCTTTGCCACAGAAAAGTCTCCTCCTATCACGTGAAGGATTTTAAAACGCTTTTCTTTGGGTTACTATTTTCAAAATGTGAATGTTTCCAAGCAATTGCTTGCAGTAGGAAATAAAGTCCATTAAAGTTGTTCTCCGTGCCCTTGCCAAGGTATTTGAGGGCAGGCAGATTATGTGTCAACCTCCAAACACACCACAGATTCTGATGGGTGGAAAAAGCAACGAGATCCCAGCATTACTGGATCCAGCCCCAGTTTCCGACCTCACCGACCCGAATTTTACTGCGCTTTGGCAGATGAAACTCAGGACCTCAGTGTCAAAGCGTGCACATGATGAACAGGGATCCGGGCACGTTCCCAGGGAATGGATGGCATCTGCGGAATGGAAAGTTAGAGGAAGGGAAAGGGAGTGAAGGGGTGACATTTCTTCGCTAAATCTTTAACTGCTAAAGAGATTAAAATGGAACTGCCAGGTAAGTAAGGGCAGGTCTGGGTCAGAATTCTCTGGCCGTTGGTGCCTCGCTCCTGTTGAAAGCGAGGACAGAGAATTTGGTGCTTAGCCAAATTTCCGTTCACTGCCCTGGAGAATCCCGCTGCCGTGGACAGCCAGAGAATTCCACTCAGGTCTCAGGTTAAATAGTAAGAAATATGTAGGGATTGTAGAGGGTCAAGATTTATTAGAATGGTTCTGAGCATGAGAAACTTCAGTTATGTTGATAGATTGGCAACGCTGAGACTATTCTTCTCAAGACAAGAAGGAGGCAGGTAAAGGGCAAAATACTGCAGATGTTGGAATCTGAAACAAAAACAGAAAGTGCTGGAAAATCTCAGCAGGTCTGACAGCATCTGTGGAGAGAGAATAGAGCCAACGTTTTAAGTTTGGATGACCCTTTGTCAGAGCTGAATGCAAGGAAAATCAGACAAGATTTGTACTATGAGAGTTGGGGTGAGCTTTAATTGCACAAGGGGAATGTATATGGTGATAAAGACTGAGAAAGTGCTGATAGCATCCATTAAGAGATCAGAATGCATGAATGGCCGAACAATGGTATAGACTGTTCATAGAATCCCTACAAAGCAAAAGGATGCCATTTGGGTACATCTGCACTGATAACAATCCCACCCATGCTCTATCCTCGTAACACCATATATTTACCCTGCTAATCCCCTTGACATTAATGTACAATTAAGCATGGCCAATCCACCTGACCCGCACATCTTTGGACTGTGAGAGCAAACTGGAGCACCCAAAGGAAACGCAAATCAATATGGGGAGAATGTGAAAACTCCACACAGACAGTCAGCCAAGCTGGGAATCGAACCCAGGTCCCCAGTGCTGTGAGGCAGCAGGGCTAACCATTGAAATGAAAGTGATAAAAATGAATGAATCAGATGAAAAAGAGGAATGAAATAAAGTAAATGAAAATGGAATGAAGGTGGAAGAGAGAGAGTTTAGAGTCCAGTATTAGCTCTATTCTCCCTCCAAGGGTGAGAGGAGCTTTGATAGAGTTGTTCAAAGTTACGAGAGTGTAGATAGGGAGAAACTTGTTCCCAGTAGCAAAACAGTGGAGAACCAGGAAATACCCATTTATGGTTATTGGGAAAGGAACTAGAAGGAACACGAGGAAAATGTTTTTTTTAATTAAGTTGGATAGCATGGTCGATGCAGGCTGGGAGGGCTGAAGGACCTGCTCCTGTGCTGTAATTTTTTTTGTTCTTTGTTCACTGCTCCCACAAAAGGTGAGCAACTCACCTGAGAAAGGAACAGCACCTGTTGGACTTTAACCTGCTGCTGTGAGACTTCTAACTGTGCCCACCCATATCCAACGCCAGCATCTCCACATCCTGAAGAGAAAAGACTTGTACAGATTTAGAAAAAAAGGCAGGAGCGGGAAATTCACTGAGTTGCTCTCGCAGAAATCAAGCTGACCAAATGACTTCCCTTTGTGTGTAGGTTAGAGGAATTTAGCGGGATAAACATGTCAGGTTATGGGGACACAGCCTGAGTAAGGTGCTTTGTTGGAGAATCGGTGCAGACTTGATAGGCCGAATGGCCTCTGTCCTCACTATAGGGATTCTATGATTCTAAAGGTAACATGCTAAATTTGAAATGGTCGCTCTTGACTCTTTCCATGGTGGCCATTTGGATTCTCAACTGTTGAATGAGTCACTGGGCACCTGAGGGACTGTAACATTGTACCAGGAGAAAAAGCCATTCAGTCCATCAAATAGTTCTTTCCTTGACGGCACATGCAGTACATCTCACTTATTTCATTTCCTGAAAGAAAATTCTACATAAATCCCTATGGGCACTCAAGCAAAACCACAGACTGATTTTCATCTCCACGTCATCCTTCTCCAGACCTGGCCTACTGGCCATGTAATGCTACTTAAGGGACAAATCATAAGAATCCTGCTTTCAACCACTTTTGGGTGGCACAGCAGTTAGCACTGCTGCCGCACAGCGCCAGGGATTTGGTTTCGATTCCCAGCTCGGGTCATTGTCTGCGCAGAGACTGCACCTTCTCCCCATGTCTGCTTGGGTTTCCTCCGGGCACTTTGTCCCAAAGCCCAAAAGATATGCTGGTTAGATGCACTGGCCGTGCTAAATTCTCCCTCAGTGTACCCAAACAGGCGTTGGAGTGTGGCAACTAGGTGATTTTCACAGTACTTCATTGCAGTGTTAATGTAAGTCTACTTGTGACACTAATAAATAAGATAAATAAATGAAAGATCAGCTACGTCTGGCTCATAACACTCTTCAAAAGGAGATTTCAACACCTCAGATAAAGCTTGGCAGCATGATCAATCTCAAAAACTGTTTGCCAGATTTCTAAGGTTGAATTGGTAGTTTAATTATCGACATTGCTGGGGGTGGGGGCGAGTTGTGATTGGCAGTGTGGAATTTTAAATTTAAACAGTAATTTTCCCCCATCTGATTGGAAAACTTGCCAAATGCCACATCACCCTCGCTACCCCAATCCTTCACTTATTATGTTGGAGGCCATTTCCCCATCATACACTGGCATCGTACACTGGGAGTCTATCCACACCCTTGCAAACTTCTGTTCTTCACCACTGACATTAGTGTCGTTTCCAATCACCATCTCAAGTAGGAGTCAATGTTGGCACAGTCCTGTGGGTTTTCCTTTGAGTTCAAATGTCCTGCGCTTCAAGTTCTAGACAGTACTGCGACTTCAGCCCCTAAGAATTGAAACTGGAGCTAATCCATGCTTCAACATAAAGATGGTGTGGAGATGCCTGTGTTGGACTGAGGGGTTGGTGGGGAGATGATGGGGGAGCACAGTAAGAAGCCTTACAAATCCAACTTGTTTGTTTGGAATCACGAGCTTTCAGAACACTGCTCCTTCAGTAGGTGAGTGGAGAGGTGGCTTCATGAACAGGGCAAACATAGACACAGGCACAATTGCAAGATAGTTTGCAAACACAGACTAAGTGAGGGTTACATGTAGTGTGACAACTAACTATCCTTGTTTGAGACAATTTACGCCTTTAACCCTCTCTCCACTCTCATTGTCTGTACCTGTAAAGATCTGATTATCTGATAAGACTTGCATTTCAAACATTATCTTACAATTGAGTCTGAGTCTATATATGTCCTGTTTGTGAACCCACTTCTCCACTCACTGATGAAGGATCAGTGCTCCGAAGGTTTGTGATTCCAAATAAACCTGTTGGACTTTAATCTGGTGTTGTAAGATTTCCTCAACATAAAGATATCATTAAATGTAAGATGACACATCTAGAGAGAATTTCTCATATTCAAAATATCTGGTTTGCGATCTTTATGGAGTTATTTGTCAGCAATGAGGAGGGGGTGAAGAGAAGGGAAGGCCAGTTGAATAGACTTAGCTGGTGAGAAAATAAGGAACACAAGAAGGAAAAATTGGTAAAGCTTGGGAAGTAAATGGTACTGGTCTTGTATACCTTAAAATGGAACTCCTGTTCCGATCAGGACCAGTCATTTCCCAAGTCTTATTCATTATTTTCCCCTTCTGGCTTGTATTTATCGGTTGCACTCGCCCCGAAACTGAAAAATCCCACCCAAGGTCAATGGACCTCTCCATGGTTCACCTTTCTCTCACTTTCTACAATTCCCAGAGCAGGTGGAACGGGAAAATCTGCCCCAGGGTGTCCCAGAAGGCTGGAAAACTAACAAATTATTTTCATAGTGCAGTCATTCTAGTCAATCTGAACACAGCAAGATCCTACAAACAGAAGGTAATCTAAATGACAGGTGGGTCTGTGGTGTTGGATGACAGATGAAAATTGGCAAGATTACTAGTCGAGCTCGTATGCTCTTCTTTGCATACTGCCCTGGTTACATGCCTTTGGCAAATAGAACCTCAGTTAACTCAACCAAAAGGCAATACCTCCAAATGTGAAGTGCTTCTTCTGTGTTGAAATGAAGTGGTAGTCTCAATGACAGGTTCCGACCCTGAGAAAAGCTTTGAATCTATAACTTTTAATTTATGTTTGGAGTGATATCAAAAGAAGTAAACAGAAGTAAAAAGAATGGAGTTTAATGTAAGTGTGTACAGAAATGGAAGATACAAGATGGAGGATACTAGACGGACAATACAAGATGGATGATACGAGATGAAGGATACAAGATGGAGGATATGAGATGGAGGATACACGATAGAGGATACAAGACGGAGGGTGAACCAAGTTTAATCCAGGGTGGACAAGAGTTCGTAACTCAGCGGGATCATTTTATTAAGTCTACTTGTAGACTGCTGTAATATGTTTACATCACAGACAAACATTTAGAGCAGTTTCAAATGTATCAGCAACAAATATGTTCCTTTGATGTGTTTTAGAAATTAAACATTCTCGGCAGTTAAAGGGCAACAGCTGCCTCCTCTGAGAGCTTAAAGCCAAACTCAATTCCTGGTTAAATTCCATTGCTCCCAGACGTTACATTGTATTTCTTAGAATTTACAACAGAAAGATGGCCTTTTTACCCAGCCGGTCTATGTTCGTCTTCACACTCCACACAAGCTTCATCCCACCCGTATCTTATCTCATCTTACCAGCATAGTCTTCTATTCCTTTCTCTTTCATGTCAAAGAACAACGAACAAAGAACAAAACAGCACGGGAAACAGACCCTTCGACCCAACGAGCCCGCGCCGCCACTCCGAATGTCATTATGTGACTTCCTCTTCATGCATCTATGCAATCTGCATAAACCACTCCATCTGAAAAAAATCTACATTTTTAAACAAGTTTTTCCTGAAATCTTTAATGGATTTATTAGTAACTTGTTTTCTTCCCTCAAGACATTCTTGTGGCACGATGGGGAGCGCCACTGTCTCTGAGCCAGAAACTTTGGGATCGAGTTCCATCCCTGGTCTTGAAGGAAGGTGTGTTCATAACATGGTCAAACAGGTCTAGTGTGTCAACTTGCAAATCCCTCCAAACACGCCAATGACTGGAGGTAAGAGCGAGAGAGAATCCTGGTAACAATGCTCGATGTGGAGTGACATCCCTCAAGCTAAGAGTTATACAGAATAATATGTCTCAGAAATAACTAGCTATGGAAACAGACAAAAGTCTGCTTAATGCACTGCTAGACATGGGAAGAGAATTGGAATAGAAATATCCCCTGGACAATGAATTTAGCCCCACCTCAAACCAGTTTGCACTGACCACATGGAAAGTTCTTTCAGCATAAGGTTCTTAATGTGGTATCGCTGACCACTATATTGCCTGATTCATCTTTCCCCCTCTTCCTGAAGGTGATGATTCCTGCTGGGATATGGTTCCCTAAAGCGCTAGCAGTCCATTAAGGTCTCAATCAAGTGACCCTCTGTGAGCCTCATTCACTCCAAATGAATATCAAGTAACTTATAGAACATAGAACATAGAATACTACAGCACAAACAGGCCCTTCGGCCCACAAGTTGCACTGATCATATCCCAACCTACCAGGCCTATCAATAACCCTCAATCCCATTAAATCTTGGTCGTATATGCCCAGGACTGGGCTGCAAATAGGAGGGAGGGAAGGAGGAAGGGATCCCAATATGCACTCCAGAAGGACACAGCTAGCAGCAGTCTTGCGATGTTATCCAATCAGTTTCAGCTCTGGCCACATCACTTGCTCTCCAAAGACACGCACACCTTCCTCGCTACAGGCTGACCAGGAGACAAACCATGCCAAATTCTTTTCTAATTCAAGGACAATGAGGACATTTGCCCCTAATTAATGTTACACATGGAGAGCACAGTTCCACGTGTAGTTGAAATTGAATTGAAATTTCCCAAACTCTTAATGGTAGATGGAGAAGACTCATTCTGGCCTGGATTTAAATCCTAGAGTGGGATTTTCCAGCCACACTCTCTCCGAAACCAGAAAGTCCCGCCCGAGGTCAATGGACCTGTCCAAGATCCAGCTCGCCTGCTCCAATTCCCATGGTGGGCGGAACAGGGAAGTTATCCTAGAATTGGACCTGCTGCATCTCAGTAAATGAAATAGATACAAGAAATTGAAGAGATTCATAATGCAACCACCCAGGTTGCGGTCCCAGTAGTGGATAGTGGGATTAGGTTGGATAACTACTTGTTGGCTGACACAGGCGTAATGGGCCAAATGGCCTCTCATGCTATGACTTTCTCTGATTTTCTAATTTATTCAATTCTGGCCTTCTGTACATCCCCAATTTACATTGCTCCATCACTGGCGGTCACGCATTCAGCAGTCGAGGTCCTAAATTCTGGAACATACTCCCTAAATCTCTTCACTTTTCCTTCTTTAAGACAATCGATAAAACGTACCTCTTGGAACAAGCATGTGGTCACCGGGTCTGCTATTATTTTCAAATGGTTCGGTGACAAATCCTGTCCACTAGCACTCCTGTGAAGCAGCTTGGGACATTTTAGCTGGACTCAAAGTGTGATGTGAATGAGAATTCTTGCTGGTTGTAAAGTGAAGGCCTGATTAAACATTCAGAGGGCCTCAGCTGCCCTCAGTGAGAATGATCCATACTAGCGGCAGGGAGGATATGTCTGTCCGAGCTCAAGGGACACACACCTCTTGTTTGGTTGTACTGTCACAATGACCAGCTGGAAGCAAGCCATGTTCACAATGTCCTGAGCATCCACAGACCTCCAGGATCTTCCCCATCAGACCTGGTCATTTCTGCTTCATGTGCATTTTACAGGAGCTGGGGAAGTTAAAAGTTGCCAGACTCATTTTCTCTCCTTAGCCCAGTGGCAATAAGACCCAATTTTCAAAATCTAACCATCATCCAATGCAAAAGTCCAGATATTTCGATCCGGGATTGTAGCACCATTCGTAATCAGGCGCGGACAACACAGCAGGAATCAAAACCCCTCGAGACTGAGACAATAAATAAAGCTAAAGTGTCATATTTTGCATTGACCTCTTCACCAACTTTCCAATATTTCCAGAACATTCAGCCAATGTCTCAGCGTGCCTGAGGCAACTGGACCAGAGTGCCCCAATGGTTTTAATTTTATTTTTATGCTCACACAATGAGAAAAACCATAATTATATTGTACGTCCGCAGTAATTGCCAGATGACAGCGTCAGATTGTTTTTGAAGAATTTACCTCTTTTTTTTGGGGCTGTTTAAATTTAATCCTCCTTCAGTTTAACACAGAGACTTGCCAAGCGACAAGAAGACCTGACAGGAAAGAATTCAACCCCCTGGTGTGTGTCACTGTTTGACGGCTGGCAAATACCTGAAATACTACCGAGGCTGATTTCTCAGAAGCTCAATGGCGGAGGCTTGGGTTACAGCGGCATTATTGTGGCGTTGTCACGCGGTGTTTGTGGTTTGTGCCTCTGGACTGCCAAGTGTTTCAGGATGTTTTTGATCCTTTGCTGGGTTCTCTGGTTGCTCATATGACAGTCTGATACAGGTGAAAGGGAATTCGTTCAGCGCCACATCATTTCCATCTCGTACCTTCAGGTGCCAACTCATGGTGGAGCACAGAGTCACTGTAGGCACAGAGTCACCACAGGGCACAGAGTCACCGCAGGCACAGAGTCACCACAGGCACAGAGTCACCGCAGGCACAGAGTCACCACAGGGCACAGAGTCACCACAGGGCACAGAGTCACTACAGGCACAGAGTCACCACAGGGCACAGAGTCACTGCAGGGCACAGATTAACTGTAGGCACAGAGTCACCGCAGGGCACAGAGTCACTGCAGGCACAGAGTCACCGCAGGCACAGAGTCACCGCAGGCACAGATTCACTGCGGGGCACAGAGTCATTGCAGGCACAGAGTTACTGCAGGGCACAGAGTCACTGTAGGCACTGAGTCACCGCAGGGCACAGAGTCACCGCAGAGCACAGAGTCACCGCAGGGCACAGAGTCACCACAGGGCACAGAGTCACCACAGGCACAGAGTCACTGCAGGGCACAGAGTCACTGCAGGGCACAGAGTTACTATAGGGCACAGAGTTACTATAGGTCACAGAGTTACTGCAGGACACAGAGTCACTGCAGGGCACAGAGTTACTATAGAGCACAGAGTTACTATAGGTCACAGATTCACTGTAGGACACAGTCACTGCAGGGCACAGATTCACCGCAGGGCACAGAGTCACCGCAGGCACAGAGTCACTGTAGGGCACAGAATCACCACAGGCACAGAGTCACTGCAGGGCACAGAGTCACTGCAGGGCACAGAGTTACTACAGGACACAGAGTTACTGTAGGGCACAGAGTTACTATAGGTCACAGAGTTACTGCAGGGCACAGAGTCACTGTAAGGCACAAAGTCACTGCAGGGCACAGAGGCACTGCAGGGCACAGAGTCATTATAGGGCACAGAGTTACTATAGATCACAGAGTTACTGCAGGGCACAGAGTCACTGCAGGTACAGAGTCACTGCAGGCACAGAGTCACTGTAAGGCACAGAGTCACCGCAGGGCACAGATTCACTATAGGGCACAGAGTTACTATAGGTCACAGAGTCATTGTAGATTCAGAGTCACTGCAGGACACAGGGTTAATATAGGTCACAGAGTCACTGTAGGACTCAGAGTCACTGCAGGGAATAGAGTCACTGCAGGGCACAGAGTCACTGTAGGACTCAGACTCACTGCAGGGCACAGAGTCACTGCAAGGAATAGAGTCACTGCAGGGCACAGGGTTACTGTAGGGCACAATCTCACAGTGGATTTTAGTCTCACAGTGGAACACAGACCCATAGTGCGACACATTCTTTCAGTTCGGTACACTGTAATAGTGGGACAAATTCTCACTGTGGAGTACAGTCTCAGTGGGGCACAGTCTCACAGTGTATTACAGTCGGACAGTGTGATACACTCTCACAGTCGGGTACACTCTCATAGTGGGCGGTAAGGTGGCACAATGGTTAGCACTGCTGTCTCATAGCGCCAGGGACCCAGGTTTGATTCTTGGCTTGGGTCACTGCCTGTGTGGAGTTTGCACATTCTCCCTGTATCTGTGCAGGTTTCCTCCAGGTGTTCCAGTTTCCTCCCACAGTCCAAAGATGTGTGGGTTAGGTGGATTGGCCATGCATAAATTGTCTTTTAGTATTAGGGGGACTAACTAGGGTAAATGCATGGGATTATGGCCATAGGGTCTGGGTGGATTGTGGACAGTACAGACTCGATGGGTCGAATGGCCTTCTTCTGCACTGTAAGATTCTATGGGTTACAGTCTCACAGTTGGGTATACAGTCATCGTGGGACAAATTCTCACAGTGGAGTACAGTCTCAACGTGAGGCACAGTCCCACAGTGGGACATAATCTCAAGTCAATGGTTCAATAAATGGCTAATAGAGCAGGATATGGATAAATGTGCACTTATTCATTTCAGTAAGGAAAACAGAATGGCAGAGCACCCAGTGGAGTGACACGCAGACACGGGGAGAATGTGCAAACTCCACACAGACAGTGATCCAAGTGGGAGTCGAACTCGGGTCCCTGACACTGTGAGGCAGCAGTATTACCACTGTGCCACCGCGCCACCCCATGTATTGGGCCTCACTTAAAGGTACTAACTATTGCGCAGGACAGTGCAGCCATACAGCAACTTGCTCGGGTGACTGTTACAAACATAGGAACAAATGAATTAGGAGCAGGAGTAACCCATTCAGCGTCTCGGGCCTGCTCTGCCATTCAGTAAGATCGTTGTGATAATTGCCTTAACTCAACCTTCATGTCTACCCACCATAACCTTTGACTCCTTTGTCACTCAACAATTTATCGAATTCAGCCTTAAAAAGATTCACCGACCTTCTTTCCCTGGGGAAGAGAATTCCACAGACGTACGGTCCTCTTAAAGAAAATATTTTTCTCCATCCCGGACTTAAACTGGAGACTTCACACACGTCTCAATAAGATGGGTGGCATGGTAGTACTGTGGTTAACACAGCTGCCTCACAACGTCAGGGACCCGGGTTCAATTTCTGGAGCGGGTCACTGATTGTGTGGAATTTACACGTTCTCCCTGTGTCTGCAAGGGTATCCTCCTGGTGCTCCGGTTTCCTCCCACAGTCTGAAGGACATGCTGGTTAGGTGCATTAGCCATGCTAAATTCTCCCTCAGTGCACCCGAATAGGTGCCGGAATGTGGCGATTTTTCACAGTAACTTCATTGCAGCGTTAACATATGCCTATTTGTGGTACTAATAAATAATGAACTTTAAAAGATGTCTGAATGCGTTGGAAAGACTAATCCTTTCCATTTAAGCTGCACTTTCCAGTGAGTGGCCAGAGACATAGAAAAGGAGAACAGGAATAGACCATTCGGCCCATGGAGCCTGCTACACCTTTCAATGTGATCATGGCTGATCTTCTATATCAACACGCCACCCCCACACTCTCCCCATACCCCTTGATGCTTTTATTTCAATCCATTTCTTAAATATATTTAATGATTTGGCCTCCACAGCTTTCTGTGACAGAGAATTCTACAGGTTCACCATACTCAGAGCGAAGAATTTCTCCTTATCTCAATTGTAAATGGCCTACCCTATATCCTGAGATTGTGACCCCCTTGTTCCCAACCCTTAAGTCAGGGGAAGCAACATCCCTGCATCCAGTCTGTCCAGCCCTGTCAGAATGTTACACCTTTCAAGAGAATTTCCTTCTATTGTCTAAATCATAGTGAATACAGGCCTACTTGACCCAATTTTTCCTCATATGACAATCCTGCCATCCCATGAATCAATCTGGTGAATCTTTGCTGCACTCACTCTATGGCAAATATATCCTTTCTTAGATAAAAAGACTCAAAACCACTCACAATACTCAAGGTGTGATCTCACCATAGCCTTGCACAGCTGTAGTAAGACATCTTTGTTCCTTTACTCAATTCCTCTTCCAGTGAATGTCTTGGCATTCCTAACCTCTTGCTTTGTCTCACACTTGCTTTCAGTGGCCGGTGTATAAGGAATCCAAGTCCCTTTGCATATCAACATTCCTCAACCAATCATCATTTGAATAATACTTTGGTCTACTGGGAGGAGGGGACCACTCCGGTTTCCTCCCACAATCCAAAAGACTTGTTGGTTAGGTGCATGAGCCATGCTAAATTCTCCCTCAGTGTACCCAAACAGGCACCGGAGTGTGGCAACTAAGGGATTTTCACAGTAACTTTATTGCAGTCTCAATGTAAGTCTACTTGTGACACCAGTAAATAAACTTTAAACAATGAAAAGGAAAGTAGGTAGGCATGACAGAAAAAAAGAAAGCCATTCTGTTGATAAAGGGCGATTATGTTCATGAATTTTTACTAAGTTATTAAGGGAGATTTTTTTTCAGCATCTTTATTATTGAATTGAACTGGTAGGGAAAGAACATAGGACAACTATTTTGTTCATTATTCCCACCTCATGAGTAGGGGCATGCTGTTGCTATTGGTAATATTCAGCCTTGCTATTGATGAGGTCATTTCAGTGGGATTGGGTAGGAGAGGAAATCTTGCAGTGACCAGTTACAGATCACTGGTTTCAGTCCAGAAGTATACAAAAATGTAAAAAGAGATACGTGAAAAAACACCAGTAACAGTGAGATAACCTCCAAGACTTCCATGGGGAATCCTGTTTGACCTCCCAGTAGAATATGAGCTCCCTGGTGATTGGTAATTAGCTTACCTGGTGGAGCTCATAAACTGAGCCCTGTGTAAAGTAAGCCCTGAGTGGATCCACTATTACATTGTTCCCCTGTCTGTGTTCATCTCAGGCTTGTGGATTTACTTTCCTGTATTTTGTGCAATAAGCCACTGTTCCTTTACAGCTGCAGCAAGAAGTCTCACAATATCATGTTGAAGTCCAACAGGTTTATCTGGTAGCATAAGCTTTCAAAGTGCTGCTCCTTCAGCATGAGTCACTCAATGAAGGAGCAGCGCTTCGAAAGCTCATGATTCCAAATAAACCTGTCAGACTTTAACCTGGTATTGTGAGACTTCTTACTGTATCCGCTCTTGTCAACACTGGCATTTCCACATCATTTTTGCAGCTGACTTCTGGTGTTATTATAAACAGTACCGATGTAAAGATACAAGTAACAGTACGAGTTTTACTTGGGAGTGCATGAATCATTCAGAAAAACAAATAACAGTGCTGGAATTACTAAAAGGTGCCAGGCCACTATTCCCCCAGACTTAACTATGATCTCCTGGCTGTAAACTTGAGATCATCCAACTCATCTGCCAGATCCTCATCATGCACCAAGTCCCATTCACTCATCTTCCCTGTGCTGGCCTGCCAACATTCAAATCCTTCCATGGCCTCACTTTGTCTATTTCTGTAACATCCTCCAGCATGGCAAAACCTCTTGAGTCTAGTGTTCCTTCAGTTTTGACCTTTTGTGTATCTTCAATTTAATTCATTTATAGGACATGGGTGTTGCCAGCTAGCCAGCATTTATTGCCTGTCCCTTGTTGCTCATGAACTGGTGGCTTGCAAGACCATTTCAGAGGGCAGTTGAGAGTCAACCACATCGCTGTGGCTCTGAGTCACATGTAGGCCAGGCCAGGCCAGGTAAGGATGGCAAATCTTCTTCCCTATAGGACACTGAATATTTTGCCTTTAGCAAGCTAGATCCCACGCTCTGAAGTTCCCTCGCGTAACATCTCTGTCTCTCTAGCTCTCTCGCTTCCTTTATGCCATACCACTTTGACATAGCTGGTGATTCCCTACCCTGAGGTCTCTCCGTATGTGACTCAGTGTAAAATGTTAAGTGATTAACACTTCTGTGAAGGATGCGCTATAAATACCATTGTTGCTGAGTGACCGGTACAGTAATATCATGGCGACAAGATGGAGCAAAGCTCTGAAAGCATTCGTAAACAAACGAGGTGAAAAAGTTTTGAGATAAAATGATACAGAATTTGGAAATGTGGAGGAAACCAATAAAATAAAACTAAAAGGAACCAGATGTAGATCGAAGGCTGCAGTCTCCAGATTTAGAAAATGTTACATTTCCCCTCACATCTTTTCTCTCCTGAAGGTGCTGATTTGCACTGGGGAAGGGGGCGCAAGTGTGCTAGACTACAGCGAGCAGGTACCTCCTAGATTCTAGGATATTGGAGAATTGTACTGCTGGGACACGGGGCCCTCATTTGTGCTGGGGTGGGTGGGGAGGGTTGGAGGGGGATTGTCTGAAGCACAACTCATAACAAAAATATAATTAAGCTGCAAGCTGAAATTTGACTTCAGGCTGATTCTGGGAGGTCTGCACAGCATCTGCTGGCTCATCCCTTCAACAGACCATCCCCACAACCACTGACAGTTTTGGAAGGAAAAGATCCCCAAGTAACACTTCAATTACCAGTTCCACAAAAGGGAAACCTTTTATCTTTACTATCCAGGTTGAGAGGTCAAAGGTGAAAGGACAAGATAAAGGCATCTGTGCATTTGATGTCCTTTTTTTCTGCCAGACTTACATAATGGTATTTTTCCTTTTCAATCAAAGTTTAAGTTTAGTTTAGATTTAAGTTTAGATTGAAATTTAAGTTTAAAGTTTATTTATTAGTGTCACAAGTAGGCTTACATTAACATTGCAATGAAGTTACTATGAAAATCCCCTGGTTGTCACACTCCGGTGCCTGTTCAGACACACTGAGGGAGAATTTAACATGGACAATGCACCCTAACCAGCACGTCTTTCAGACATGGCTTGGCCTAATTGTGAGTCTGTGATTGTGTTGCATTGGCAGCTCGTCCTATTGTTCTTTTCCTGTTATAAATATAGAGTTAAAACATAATGAATTACATATAAAACTCACATTATATGGAAAATGTAATTTCCCTATGATGCTGAGAGTCAACTGAAGATGCAAATTATAATCTGAATTTATGATTAAGAAATCTGGATCGAAATTGGACACCTTATTCACTATCTCAGTCTTCTTTAAATCTTTGGACATAATTCATCAGTACGCCCACCCAAACTCAAGGTTGCACAGTGTTTAGCACTGCTGCTTCACAGCACCAGAGATCCAAGTTCTATTCTGACCTCGGGTATGTAAAGTTTGCACATTCTCCCCGTGTCTGCGAGGGTTTCCTATGGGTGCTCCAGTTTCCTCCCACAGTCTAAAGGTGTACAGGTTGGATAGATCGGCCATACTAAATTTCCCCAGTTCTGGCGAAGGGTCATCCAGACTCGAAACGTTGGCTCCATTTTTTCTCCACAGATGCTGTCAGACCTGCTGAGATTTTCCAGCATTTTCTGTTTTTGTTTCAGATTCTAGCACCTACAATATTTTGCTTTATCTAAATTTCCCTTTCGTGTTCAAGGGTGTTTAGTTAGGTGGATTAGCCAGGGCAAATGTGCTGGGTTATCGTATAGGGAGAGTGTTTGGGCTGTCTTAGATGTTCTTTTGGAAAGTCAATGCAGACTTAATGGGCCAAATGGCCTCTTCTATACAGTAGGGATTCTAAGACTGACCTTTCATCCATTTAAAATATGCCTCTGAACTTTCCTGACTGGTTCCTTGCAATGCACCATCTGTGATGGATTGCTGCTCTCTGCCTAGTCAGTCTGAGAACCTTTTTCTTATCTCTGAGTCTTAGACTTTAACACTGGTGCCAGAATTCTACCACCCCGCCCACCACAGAATTGGAGTGGATGAGGGGCAGACAATAGAAATGTCTGTTCACCTTGGGCGGGATTTTCTGGTCTCGCTCGAGCAAGGCCGTAAGATCCTGCCAAGGTTCTCCTTACCTCTTTCTTTCTTTTCCCTACAATCTAAAACCTAAGTCCATCATCCATTATATACTACATTAGATTGTTCACTTGGTAACACTTGAATTTCTGAGCTAAAAGGTTGACAGTTGAAGACCCCCTCCACCAAACTCGAGAGACAAACATTTACGTTGTCCTGCAGATAGGTTTAGAGGTGGGAAGGCCCATCGGAGTTTGTGGGTACCTTTTCCACAACTGATTCAATCGACATATCACTGACCTGATTGAGTGTCAACGGAAAGATAGAGGAAACCTCAGGCAGCAACTGAGGCCCGATATGGGCCATTAATTACTTCCTGTCAGGTCACAATTCCTTTGGCCGGCAGAAGGAGGCTGATATTGGGGAAAGGATTATCACCTGAGACCAGTCATGATCTCATTAAATGGCTGGGCTGACTCGATGGGCCAAATGGCCTACTTCTGCTCCAACGTCTTATGGTGCTTCTCAGCAGTAAAGGTGGAGGTAATGCTGAAGAAGTATTATTCAAAAGTATCATGTTTCAGATGTAACTTTAAACCAAAGCACATGTCTGCCTATTTAGATGGATCTTATGATAGAATTCAAAGAAGTGGGGGGAATTCCTCAGTATGCCAGCCACTATTTCTCTTTGAGCCAATACCTTCTTGGTGCAAGGTGCCTGCTATACTTCGCAACAAAGTAATATGCGACTCGAATTCAAAGAAAATGTTCTTTGGCTATGAAGCACTTTTGAGATATCCTGAGAAGGCTAAAATCCTTCTTTTCACAGTATGAGGGTACAGGATTTAGGATGGAGGAGGAGAAATTTCTTCACCCAGAGAGTGATGAGCCTTTGGAATTCGCTACCTACCACAGAAAGTAGTTGAAGCCAAAATATTGTATGTTTTAATTAGATATAGCTCTTGGTGCGAAAGGGATCAAAAGATCTGATGGGGAAATGGGATCAGACTGTTGAGTTGAATGATCAGCAATGATCATAAAGAACGCGGGAACAGGTACAAGGGGCCAAATGGCCTACTCCTCCTCCTAGTTTCTGTATTCATCTCATTTTCTGTCCTACATGGCAGACTGTTACTATTCATTTTTGTCCCTCAACGTAAAGAAAATGTGTAATAATCACCATGGTGATCACTCCTGTTGAGATTATTTCTTCCTGGTGGATGACTGAGTGGAAGTGAGAGGTCAATGTTGGCTATGAGTTCTCATTTTTCGAAATTCCAGATGGTTTATGAACCCAAGTTTAGCATTCCAAACTCTCCTACAGTGAGGACACCAGCATCAGAATTTTCCCATCCTGCCTGCCATGGGAATTGTAGCGGGTGAAGAGGAGGGGAATGCAGGCCATGCAAAGGTCCGTTGCCCTCAGGGACGAGCGTGACTGGAAAATTCCACCCCTGATGTCAACTGGTAGAATTGCGTGAGGTGGTGGCCTACTGTAGTAGGCTTGAGCAGATTCCCTCTACCTCCAGCTCTCTCACTATTCTCTCTCGGAGTCTACTCTTGTAGATATGAAATTCTAGATACCATTTCTGATGATGGATCATTGATGTTAATCAAGCTGAACTTCCTGGAGGTTTGGAAATTGTTTTGAAATGCTTCCTTGAGGTCTTTGTGAGAATGTGCTCCATGGCATGGTTACAAATCGAGCTTCTATTTGGGGCTGTCTTAAGTTGAGAATTCTGACTACATTTTATGAGAGTTGTTGGTGTCTCGCTGAGAGGTTGGGAGGTTGAACATAAACTTTATTAGCAAGATATAAGTATATACATCTCCCAGTTACAGGCTTGCATGGGTGCCGTCTCCATGCTGCTTCCTTCCAGACTCTTCTACCCACAGTCCATCTCATGTGATTTTCTTTAGTGTGGGTGACACCGTTTTCTCCATCCCACATTAATCTTTGCTATGCCGAACACCATTATACTACACCTCCCCCATATCTGTCCTCAATATTACACACAGTACAATTTTTACTTCCTTCCATGCTACCCTTCTCCCTCCCTCAAGCCTTTGGCTTAACAAATTTGGAATGGTCTGGAGGCTTTTATGGTTCTTCCAGATCTTGTTCTTCTCACATTCAGAGGGCTGGTAGTATCAGTTACTCTGAACAGATTTGGAAGTGATTTTGTGGTATTTTAGTGTTTCCTGCACTTGAGTGTGCCCATTGCATTCTCCTTTTATGTTCCATTGAATTGCATTTCTCTTTATGGGCAATCTTTCTCCATTGGTCAAATACCATGTGCTAATCCCATTCTTTGTGGAGGGAATGTTTATTCCCTTTATGCCCCGGGTTTTCTTTCTCTGTGTGTCCACTTTATTTTTGGGAATTTACTTTTCAAAAATGTAACCTTCGTAACCACTTGTTCCTCAATTTCACTCAAATATTTCTTAACTCCCTCAATTTCCAAGTCTTTTGCTATCATGTGAAACTTTCCATTTGTCTCAGCAACCGCTCTGGTGAGTTCACTCTTTGTCTCAGAGTTATCTCTGGTACACTTAACAGTTTCATTTGAATATTCAGTTCTTTCCAGAGTTTTTCTTCCGTGATAATGGACTGCTCCTTGCAAAGTTTCAATTCATTCACTGGGTCCTCAGTCTGTTTCTTAGAATTTTCCTTTTTGACTTCCAAAGCCTGGATTTGCTCTTCCACGCTGCGCATCTCATTCTTCATCATTTTCAGATTAAAGTGAAATTGAAGAAATTCATCCATTTTGGTTATTAGTTTAGCATTCATCCAACTGTCCTCATTCATTGACAATTCCTTCTCCTGTCCCAACATCACGGGACAACATCAATGGGTTAGCACTGCTGCCTCGCAGTGCCAGGGACCTGGGTTCAACTCCCAGCTTGGGTCACTGTCTATGCAGAGTCTGCATATGCTCCCCATATCTGCGTGGATTTCCTCCAGGTGCTCCTGTTTTCTCCGACAGTCCAAAGATGTGTGGATTGGCCATGCTAAATTGCCCCTTAGGGCCTGATTACATCATGCCCATTTTCAGACACAAAAACTTGATAAAGTCAGACCGAGATCCATGCCTGCATCCATGCAGGTGCCCACTTTACTAAGGCCCGAAAATGGCCACAATCCAATTTGCACCCGAAACAGACACAACAACGATTTAAATGCATTTGCATCTATTTAAATTGAATTAATGAGCTGCCCACCTAACTTTACCAGTATTTGCCCCTTTACCATCACGTCGCGCATCCAGATACAGTGTGAAATAGACATGCTCCTAAACACATTCAATGAGGTAGCCTTCACTGCTTCAATGGGCAGAGAATTCCAAAGATTCACTATCCTCTGGGAGAAGAAGTTCCTCCTCAATTCTGTTCTAAATTCACTCCCCCTGTAATTTGAGGCTGTGCCCCCCAGCTCGTGTTTCCATTCTAAGTGGAAGTAACCTTTCTGCTTCTACCCTGTCTAGTCCCTTCATTATTTTATACGTCTCTATAAGATCTCCCCTCAACCTCCTAAATTCCAATGAGTACTGGCCCAGTTTACTCAATCTCTCCCCATAAGCTAACCCCCTCATCTTTGGAATAGACCTGATGAGCCTTCTCTGCACTCCCTCCTTGTGCACTGCAGGGATTCTGAGATTACATTGTTTCACACAATTAAGGACGAAATGCCTTTGATTGGGTCGCCGTCACTGACAGATAGAGAGTTCAATTCAGAGAAATTTCCAAGATGTGCGAGCACATTGTAGAGCAGTCCTGACTGACCGTGCTCCAATTTACCAAAGCCTTCCCCTACCCCTAAAGTTCTCTCGAAAGGGCAGGGACGAGATTGCCTCTGGTTACACTTTCAGGAAGGAATAATATTCTCCATTGGTTGAGCTGCACCCTTGTTTTAATGGATTTGAACTCATTTTTCTGCTGGTGTCCACCAGGGATTTGTCTTCCTTGGTGTGGCCACTATGGAATTGCAACTTCCAATTTGACCCAGTTAGCCTGTATACCCAAAATATATATCTCCATCGTGCGACTGATCTGTGCGCCTCTGCTGTTAGATTTCCGTGTTTATGGTCAAGTTGGTTTATTTGGATGTGTTATCTAATTACCCAGGTACATAGGCAGCTATCCATTCACCCAATTTCCATTGTAGAATCTAAACTTCTGGAGACTGTCCCTCTCTGGTATCTGACCTGGGGTCTATTCACCCAAGCACCACAGCCCACCACGTACCTTCAGCCCACAATGTTAAATGAACATTAGGAGAGATGGTGAGGCCAAGAGCAGAGTGCCTGAATCCAAATCGGGATCAGGATTCTCTGTTTGACGGAGCAATAGTCTTTTAACAAGCCCAATGAATCTCTCAGGTAATAGAAAGAAGAGTCACCATGTCTTTCTACTCTGGCTTGGCTTGTATCTATCCAACCATCTCCTGGTCAATGCCATGTGAATCCAATCTCTGAGAATTGCCGCTAAGGCGACAACTGAATTTTCAAGAGGCCCCAACTTCCCAAACACTTTCCCAAAAAGGTTCCCCATGCTTAGCTAGCTCATTTAAAGATAAGCAAACATGTTTCTGTCTTGATGCAGCATGAACTCTCAAAGTATGCCAGAGAGAAGGATGGTGCAGGTTAGAAACCAGGAGAAAAATACAGGACAGAGGTTCCTTCTTTTAACTGATCGGTGTTTACTAGTTTTAAACACTTGTATAATTGCTTCCCATCCTGCCTGCTTCTGAAGGGGATTTCAAAAGGGCAGGCCAGCACCAGGTAAATTCCTCTTAGGCCAGGAATTCCTGCTGATAAATTATAAAAATTCCTTTCAGCTGAGGCTTGTTTTGGAGCCGTAGGGCAGCTGCCAAGTATACCTGATTGATTTAGCTTGAAGAGACTTCAAAGTGTACCACCCGACTCATCACGTAGACAGAACACTTGGCTTTTAACTGCAGGATCCCCCCACAGCCCGCCACCCACCCCACCCCCTGCTCTAACCCAAGACCCTGAGAGGATTTGTCTGGCTGTATGGTCTGCAATTTAGCCTGTGCTCAAAGCACAATGGGTGCTATTCTGCATCCAAACTCAGCAGGAAACAGTGTTAACAAACTTAAAAGGTTCATTTAACATCGGGTTCATATGTGGCGTTCCTCAAATGAATTAGAATGACAGCATAAAAGTCAGCACCATTTGACTCAACTCATGATTTTAGCATCGACCATTGACTGAACACCAGGCAGCATAGTGGCACAGTGATTAGCACAGCCTCACAGTACCAGGGTTCAATTCTGGCCTCAGGTTACTGTCTGTGTGGAGTTTGCATGTTTTCCCCATGTCTATGTGAGTTTCCTCTGGATGCTCTTAGCACTGCCTGGTGCCCAATGGGCAGTGCCAGGGTGCCCAGGGTGCAGTACTGATGTGCCTGGTGGGCAGTGCTAGTGTGCCTGGCTGGCACTGCCAAGGTCCCAGTGGGCAGTGTCAAGTTGGCACTGCCCAAGCAGCACTCCCCCACCCCTGACTTCAATTGTTTTAATGAGAACCAGCTTTAGTCCCCACAGGTGGGAACTTCTCCCAATAGGCAGGGGATGGAGGTGATAGAGGGAGAGATTAGTTAGCCTGGAGTAAATATGAATTTCCATATGGTAACTAGCCTTGTGTTGATTTCTGATGCAAGGCTGATTACATCAAAGAAAAGCACCTTGGAGACTTGAGTTCAGCTGAACTCTAATCGCAAGTCCTGCTACAGGCCCCCCAACCCCCTCTCCGGTCGATGTCTCCTAGCCCATTGCTCTACACGAGTTCTTTCCACATTATTTTAGTGATTTAGTGGCACAGAACTTGAGAATTACTGAGAAGAAAGACAGGCTGAGAACACTGTGCATTTTGCATATTCAGGACAGATAAGCAAGAATATCAAATCTAAAGGAAGGAACAACTTACACTGCATGGGAAAAGGCTGCTAAATGATTGGCCAGTCAGCGCTGATTAGTCAAGGCGTTACCACAGAGACTGCACCAAGGAGCTGGCATGTTGTTCCCTTTGAAATTTGATATTCTCTTATCTGTCCTGATAGAATATCACTCTCCAGCTTTGTCACAATGTGTCTGTTGCAGTTTATTTTAATTTGTTCATGGAATGTTGGCGTCACTGGTTGTGCCATCATTGATTGCGGCATTTAAGAGTCAACCACATTGCAATGGATCTGGGGTCACACTGAGGCCAGACCACCTCAGGGAAATTGGATGAGTTTTTTTAGGACAATAAATTCATGGTCATTGTTATGTATGTTGGGGCATATTCCCTTTAAGGAATGGATCATGTGACCTTGGGTGTGGGGTGATCTGGTTGGGATCTGCCCAGCGTGAGCAGGCAACGTGTGGAGTGTGGAACAAATAGACATAATAAAGGGCTGTGTTCCCTGATGTCAGAGTAATTATTGAGGAGAAGCCTCAGTATAACAGGATTTAACAGTTATCACTAGACTTTTAATTCTAGATTTTTATAGAATTCAAATTTCACCATCTGCCAGCTGGGATTCAAACCTAGATCTTCAGAACCTTGGGTCTCTGGACTATTAGCCTAGCGACAATGCCACTATGACGCTGCTTCCCCATAAGTGTACACAATACTGGGACTCTCTGCTACTTGTGTAGTATGGTGTTGAATGAGTTTGTTTGATGATCAGTCAGATTTTCAGATGGCATTTGGTTTAATGTGCTTAAAATACGTCTCCATCCAACATTGGCTACTGGCTAAGCTGCCAGCCACAGCTGGCACACATCACTTTTCCTTGGATGACATGATGACTCTGCTGCCTCACAGCACGAGGGACATGGGTTCAAGTCCTGGCTTGGGTCACTGCCTGTGCGGAGTCTACACATTCTACCCTGTGTCTGCGTGGGTTTCCTCCGGGTGCTAGGTTTCCTCCCACAGTCTGAAAGACGTGCTGGTTAGGTGTAGTGGTCATGCTAAATTCTCCTTTTGTGTACACGAACGAGTGCCAGAGTGTGGTGACTAAAGGACTTTCATTGTAACTTAATTGGAGTGTTAATGTTAGTCTAGCCTGATGCTAATAAATAAACTTCATACTTCATTTTTGATCTAAGCGGAATAACTAGATTGAATCCTACAGATGAAAGTAGATCAGGCAGGAGGGAAGTATTTGCAGGCATTTTCAACCCCTCTTTACACCAATCTGATGCTCCTATCTGCTTCAAGAAGATGACCATCATTCCAAGAAAAATCAAGCAGCGTGCCTTAATGACTATCAGCGGCTGGCTCTGAATCCATCATTGTGAAGTGCTTTGAAAGGTTAGTCATGGTACAAATCAATTCAGCCTCCCGGACTACCTGGATCCACTACAGTTTGCCTACTGTTGCAAGAGATCCATAGCAGGCACTATTTCCCTGGCCCTGCACTCAATCCTGGAACACCTAGACAACAAAGACACCTATGTCTGACTCCTATTTATTGACTATAACTCCACTTTCAACACTAATATTCGTACAAAACTCATCTGGGGCTCAGCTCCTCCCTCTGTGATTAGATCCTAATACACAGGCAGCAATCAGTAAGGATAGGCAACAGCAACACTTCCAAGATCATTCTCAACATTGGCCCCACAAGGTTCTGTTCTTATCCCCTTACCACACTCCTTATACACCTCTGACTGTGTGGTCAAATTCCACTCCAACTCGCTTTTCAAGTTTGCTGAAGGTACCAATATAGTGGGTCAAATCTCAAACAATGACAAAATACAGAAATGACAGAGAATCTGGTGAACTGGTGCGATAACTATAATCTCTCCCTCAATGTCAACAAAATGAAGGAGATCGCCATCAACTTCAGGAAGCGTAGCGGAGGACATGCCCTTGTCTACATCTATGGAGACAAAGTAGAAGTGTTCAACATCACCTACAACCTGTCCTGGTCCCCCCATTCTGATGCTATATTTAAGAAAGCCTGCCAATACCTCTACTTTTTCAGGGGGCAAAGGAAATTTGACATGTCAGCTACGACTCTCACTAACTTTTACAGGTGCACCATTGAAAGCATTCTTTTTGGTTGTATCACAGCTTGGTATGGTTCCTGCTCTGAACAAGATCACAGAAAACTACAAAGGGTCATGAACAAAGCCCAGTCCATCACACAAATTAGCCTCCCATCCATAGATATTGTCTACACTTCCTGCTGCCTTGAAAAAGCAGCCAACATAATCAAGGAACCCCATACACACCATTTAATCTTCCACCTTCTTTTGGCAAGATAAAGATACAGAAATCTGAGGTCACGTACCAGCCGACTCAAAAGTAGCTTCTTCGCTGCTGCTGTCAGACTTTTGAATGGATTTGCAGTAAGCTGATCCTTCTCTTCATCCTAGCTGTGACTGTAGCATTACATTCTGCACCCTCTTCTTTCTTTATATATGTTGCGCTTTGTCTATATAGCTCACAAGAAACAATATTTTTCACTGTATACCAATACATGTGACAATAATAAATCAAATCAAATCAAAATGCAATGTTCCATATCAAAAAGAAAGGCACGCACATTGCTATTGCCTAGCTCATTGGCAACTGGTGGAAACCCTTCAAGCAATACTGCGTACAAGAAGTACAAGCTACTCCTGATGGGCCCTGAAACAAGGGTCAACTCAATCGCAGCAGTTTCCCAGTGGAAAGCAGTAGCCAGTTATCTCCCATACTATAGCCACATTGATATACCAAGGAGAAGCACAATGGAGCTCAAATACTTTCGCACCACAGTCACAAGAAGGACCAGACACACATTCAATAGAGCCAATGTACCTGAGTTCCCGTCTAGAAGGTCAACAGAGACAGTGAAAGACCTAAAAGAAGCTAATTCCATTCTAAACATCAGAGATAAATCTTTTTAAATAGGAGCAACAGACAAACATCTCAACACTCCATTAATGAAACAATAAGAGCTGAAGTATTTAGGGGCAGAACGATGGCACAATGGCTAGCACTGCTGCCTCACAGCTCCAGGGACCCGTGTGCAATTTTAGCCTCAGGTCATTGTTCGTGTGGAGTTTGCACATTCTCCCTGTTGTCTGCTTGGATTTCCTCCAGGTGCTCCGGTTTCCTCCCACAATCCAAAGACGTGCAGATTAAGTTGATCAGCTTTGCTAAAATGATCTTAGTGTAGGGAATTAGGAGGGTAAGTATGTGGGATGATGTGAATAGGGCCTGGGTGGGATTGTGATTGGTGCAGACTCAATGGGCTGAATGGCCTCTTCCTGTACTGTAGGGGTTCTATGATTCTATGAAGAAAAAAAGCAAATTTTGCACAAAGGGAAATGTGACTAACACCCAGCACATCTGGACACCTCTGCAAACATCTGGCATGATATAGGAAATTCCACTGTCCATTACACTCAGACTCCACCACTGTTTTGGGACTTGCACATGTTCGTTATAGTTATGATCATGCCAAAATTGTTGGCCAAGTTTGCAAATTGTGGTGACATGAATTGACATGGTTTTGGCCCATTCATTCAACCAATCTGTGCTGACACCACCGGCCATGTGGAATGGGCACCTTCCAGGGTATCACAGTGCCTGAGTGTTGCTGCCATTGTCAAGACAACTGCTGAGCACTGTGGGAAAATTATTTGCCCATGTTACCCATGTCAGATGGCTGATCCTGGTTGAATCCCAGTCTGGCTTCAGAATTGGAAGATTTACAATCAAGGAAAAATTGACGTGAGGAAAACATTTTTTACCCAGAGGGTGGTGACGGTCTGGAATGCACTGCCTGGGAGGATTGTGGAGGCAGGATCCTTTAAAAAGTACCTGGATGAGTACTTGACACGCCATAACATTCAAGGCTATGGGCCAAGTGCTGACAAGTGGGATTAGGTGGGCAGGTCAGGGCAATTCATGCATTCAGAATTGATGAATCGAAGGGCCTCTTCTGCACTATAGCATTCTGTGATTCTGTGATCTATCATCCTATTGCCTACCCACACTTTGGCAAACCAGACCACAAGGCTATGGGCCAAGTGCTGGTAGATGGTAGACGGGAGTTCAGGTGTTTCTTGCATGTCGGTGCAGATTCGATGGGCACATTCTCAGTCCAAGAGAAATGCTGTGATCAAAGGAGACAGCTGTGTCTTGCGTTCTTCGTCTCACTAAGGCATTCTGCCAGTGAGCAGACACAGTCTAAGCTGCTGAAGAAAATTGCCTGCTGAAACTACTCAATGTCATCTCCTCTTTCCATAACATCCTGATGGGTAAAGCCAGCAATGACAGGCAACATTGGAAATTCCCAGTGGGATCAAAGAGCTTTCTGCTGGCAATTCTACACTAACAGTTCATACTGAGAAAAGTCTGCAAGGAGCACATGGACAGACTGTAAAGTGTTTGGTCTGACCATCAGCATCAGGAACACAAATTCATGGTCCAAGATGTTGCCATACTGTCATCTATCAGCATTGTCAATACGACGCTGGAGCTTAGTGATGGTTCCACATATCTAGACTCCATAGTCAGCAACAATCTATCATAAAACTGAACTTCACACACAAGGGTCACTGCTGTTGTGTCCAAGTTGAGTAAGAGAGTTTGGAACAACAGCAACCTGACCGAGAACACCAAACTGCCAGGCTATCATGTCTGCATTTATCAATGCACTTCTCTACAATGTGAGGCCTGTGTACCATGTAACAGGCAGAAGAAAAGGTTGAACAATTTCCACCTTTTCTATTTGAAATGTAACCCTGGTCTCTCTTGACAGGACAAGGTCACCAGATCAGGTGTCCTGGAGCATGCTAATACATCAGCTTACACTCATTGTTAAGACAACAATCTCTACACTGGCCCAGTCATGTTCATCGGATGAATGATAGCCATATACCCAAAACATACTCAGCAGCGAACTGGCCGCTGGCTCGTGACCTCCTAGAGTCCACTATACTGTCCACTATAACAACCAGTAAGTGAGATAGCAAGAAGGTAACATTGACAACTGGAAGACAGTTACTGATAACCATGGCCTCAGCAAGTTGACTGTTTGGAAGGGCTTTGGAAGAGGCAAGTAGAAATGAAAAGTTCAGCTGACCCGGGGTCTGGAGCTCACAGTAAACAGGGGCCAGTGAATTGTCGGCCTACTGTCTCCCTTTGCAGCCAATGTAACAGAGACAGCCGCATAAAAGAGGGGTTCCTGAGCCACATCAGGAATGCTCAATACAAGAGTTGGCTCGTCCAACATAAACCATTCTCCTATAAGACAGAAGCCTTTCTGTCACAACAAGTCAACCTATTTGACCAGATTATTTGACTTTGTTATTTTTGTGCCAATACAAATGGAATTCCGAGTCATGATTTAGTATCTCCTTCTTATTTCTCACGTCCTAAATACCCAAGACCGTTAACATGTATAAAAGGTGCACAGGGTTAGTCTCAGGGCATCTGTCATTTGGAGCTGTGCTATAGATGTCCACATGCTCCAGAATGGAAGATTATGACACAAAGTCACCTAACATGGCACAGCTCTCACCCCCCCTCCCATCCAAATGCACTGTCTGGCACAGTGCTTGTACACATGCCCTGCAAGCATCCTAATTTTAAAAGCAGACCCAATGGATTCTGAATCCGCCAGCTTTCCAAAGTCCCACATACCATGTCAGCAAAGTTGCCCTGCTTATGGTCCATCAGTAACAATGCTGCTCAGTCTTGTGGTGTGATTCACTCAGCCATTTACTCAGGTTGGATGTCTCAGCATTGGAGGGAGTGGCTCTGTGTTCGTACTCTGTCAGGGATAAGAGGCAATGGGCAGGATTTTACGGCCTTGCTCAGGTGAGACCAGCAGTTCCCACCCCAGGTCGATGGAGATTTCCGTTGTTGGATACTCACCCGTGTCAATGCCGCAGCAGATGAGGTGGTGAGTTCCAGCCATTGTCCACATTTGTTTCCTCTGACCCATTCAGAAGAAATGGAGAGGTCTCTAATGGATAAAATTCACTGAACACTTTGTGAAAGGAGCTTTTCAAGATATCGTTTGCTGACAGGTTGAGATGGAGTAGTGAAATGTCACTACAAATCTGCAACTGAAACATATTCTCCTACTTGCCTTTCTCTAACATTTCCTGCCCCACAGTTTTCCCCTCGTGGAGCTGGAACATAGAAACTTGAAGCAGGAGTAGGCCATTCAGCCCTTCGAGCCTGCCCCGCCATTCATTTTGATTGTGGCTGATCATCTAATTCAATATCCTGTTCCCTCCATCTCCTCAGATATCTTGATCCCTTCAAAAGCTATATTTAATTTCTTCTTGAAATCACACAATGTTTTGGCCTCAGCTACTTTCTGTGGTAGTGAATTCCACACATTCACCACCACAGAGGGTGAAAAAATTTCTCCTCACCTCAGTCCTAAAAGCTTTATCTCTTATCCTCAAACTATAACCCCGTAGTATTGGACTCTCCCATCACTGGGGGCATCCTTTCTGAATCCACTCTGTCTAATCTTGTTAGAATTTTATGTTTCCCCTCTCAGTCTCATAAACTCCAATGAATATAATCCTAAACGATATAGTGTGAAGGATAACCATTGCCACAAATCTGTCTCTGTTATGAATTGTGTTCTCTCAGAAAGAAATGTTAATAAATGAAAACTACTTTTGGTTGGCTCGCCAGCATTGTCTCTGCCCTGGAGTGCGATGCAAAGGCAAACAGATCAAAGAAGTTCAAAATTTGTGGAAGCAGAAATCACCGGTTCTCTGTTCAGTAGAAGGAACAATCCCCATTCCTACTGAACCCAGAAAGAGGGGAAAATCCTTCAATGATGTCAGAAGGAGACAGGCCTTGTAGAATGGCATCCCAAGCAAAATTTTACACATTCCATGCTTCTTTTTGCATCCAATTACTTGGAGACTGGGAAAAAAAAACCAGCAACCAAATCACTAGGAGGACATAATTAGTGGGACAGTTCATTTCCAACTTGATCATGAATACTCTGATGGGGGCATTATTAGAGGACAAGAAAGCAGCATGTTCGAGGGATTTCCCACAGCATTCCAGAGTGAGTTTGGTGACAAGTGCACACACCAAGCAACTAAATGCCATGTGAGACAGCTAAACCCAGGGGTCACAATCTGAGGATTTGGGATAGACCATTTAGAACGGAGGTGGGGAGACATTTCTTCATCCCAAGAGCAGTGAGCGTGTGGAATTCATTACCACAGGAAGCAGTTGATGCCAAAACATTCAAGAGGTGGCCAGATGTAGCGCTTGGGGCAAATGGGATCAAAGGTTATGGGGAGGAAGCAGGATTAGGCTATTGAATTGGATGATCAGCCAGGATCAAGATGAAGGCAGCGAAGCAGGCTGGAAGGGCCAAATGGCCTCCTATAGCTCCTATCTTCTATGTTTCTATGTTTAAACTGCAATGGATAAATCCTAAGAAATTAAGTCAGTTGGAAGTTAGAACAGTGAGAAAGGATCTCATAGAAATTTTCAACAGCGTTACACAATGTAGATTCAAGAAGAATGTCCTCAATGATGGGAGAGTCCAGAACTAGCAGTCATTGTTTGGGGATGAGAGGTAAATCTTTTAGAACTGAGGTGAGGAGAAATTTCTTTACCCAGAGAGTGATGAATCTATAGAATTCACGACCACAGAAAATAATTGAGGCCAAAACATTATGTGCTTTCAAGAAAAAAATAGATTTAGCTCTTGGGGCTAAAGGGATCAAGAGATATGGGGGGAAGACAGGATCAGGATATTGTATTTGATGATCAGCCGTGATCAAAATGAATGGAAGAGCAGGCTCGAAGGGCCAAATGGGATACTCCTGTTTCTGTTCTCTATGTTTCTATGTTAGTGGGTAATTGTAAGATTGAATGAAAGATTGCTTCTAAATGAAGGCAGGATTATGTAGCATACTTAGCACTTACTCCTGAGCTTTGATAGTAAGGATTTTAACAGAGTGCGAGAGAAGGGCATTTTAAAAGATGATCTTATTCAGTACAGAGCGTTCTTGGAAGTTATTTTATCCTTTTCTTTTATTTCATGAATGTGCAGGTATCACAAGTAAGGCCAACATTTATTGACTATTCCTAATTGCCGTTGAACTAAGAGTGTTACTGGGTTCTTTCTCAAGGGCAAGTAGGGATGTGCAATAAATCCTGGCCAGCCAGAAATGCTCATGTCCCACGAATGTATAAAAACATAAAATAAAATTAAAAGTCTGCTATATTGTTTTGTGTCTGGAGTCACGTGTAGACCAGACCGGACAAGGATGGTCGATTTCCTTCCCTGAAAGGACATTAGTGAACCAGATGGGTTTTTACAACAATCAGTGATAGTTGTCACAATTAATATTACTATGACCAGCTTTATATTTCAAATTTTTAATTAATTGAATTGAAATTCTATTAAATATTAGGATCATGGAGTCATAGAGGTTTACAGCATGGAAACAGGCCCGCTGGCCCAACTTGTCCATGCTGCCCAGTTTTTAACACTAAGCTAGTTCCAATTGCCCACATTTGACCCATAACCTTCTATACCCATCTTACCCATGTAACTATCTAAACACTTTTTCAAAGACAAAATTGTACCTGCCTCTACTACTGCCTCTGGCAGCTTGTTCCAGACACTCACTGCCCTCTGTATAAAAACATTTCTCTTCTGAACCCTTTGTATCTCTCCCCTCTCACCTTAAACTTATGTCCTCCAGTTTTAGTTTCCCCTATCTTTGGGAAAAGATATTGATCTGTGCCCCTCATTATTTTATTGACCTCTATAAGATCACTATGCTACTAAGGAGAATGAGTTCAGGCCTCCAGAGTCCTAAACTAGTAACATTACCACAGTGCTACCGTCACTTCATTTATGACAGGATCTTCTTACCTTGACCTGTTTATGTTCACAATCCTTTCTCTGGCACCTCACTGCCACATTGGTATTGGTCTGAACCACTCTTTCCATGCTCCCTGATGAAAACTCTCCTTGCTAGGGTGGGAGAAGGTTGGGGGGAGGCGGGGGTGGGGTTGTGGTAGGGAGGAAGTGGGACTCATGGGAGACGAGTGACTTTTTTTTAATTCACTCATGGGATATGGGCATCACTGGCTGGCCAGCACTAATTGCTCATCCCTAGTCGCCCTTGGATGCCAGTTGAGAATTAATCGTATTGCTGTGGTTCTGGAATCACATGTATACCAGACTGAGTAAGACTTCCTTCCCTAAAAGGGACATCAGTGAACCAGAGGCATTTTTCTGACAATGGTTTTATTGTCATCAGTTGATTCTTAATTCCAGATATTTTTTATTGACTTCAAATTCCACCAGCTGCCGTGCTGGGATTTGAACTCAAGTCCCCAGAGCATAGCTAAGTTTTTGGGTTAGTAGTTCAGCGATAGTACCATTAGGCCATTGCTTTCCCGACTGCATCATGACGGCATCATTCTATTCTAAATGAACCCATTCACCTCTGCATGACTTTACTAACTCCACATTGCTTCACCGGACCAAAGATCTCTCTCTCTCTTCCTGCCGACTCTGAAGTATATTTATCAAAAAAGCTTTCTGCTCTCCTGCTAATCACGGTTCATGCCTCTGAGCTCCTGCAAGCGTTTAAATCTTGTAGATTCCTGTCACCCCACCCCCCCTCCCCATTACTGATATTCCTGAAGTCCTGTGAATATTGAATTAGGATACTCCCACCTCACATTAGATGAAAATTATAAAATGGTCAGTCTAAAACATATTCCATTTGCACTCTTGGAAGAACGTGGCACCCTTTTTGGGTGTCATTGTGGCACAGTAGTTAACACTGCTGCCTCACAGTGCCAGGGATCCAGGTTCAATTCCCAGCTTAGGTCATTGTCTGTGTGGAGTCTGCATGTTCTCCTCAAGTCTGCGTGGGTTTCCTCCCACGCCCCAAAGATGTGCAGGTTAGATAGATTGGCCATGTTTAAATTGAACTTTAATGTGCAGGTTAGGTGGATTGGCCATGTTTAAATTGAACTTTAATGTCAGGGGGACTAGCAAGGGTAAATGCATCAGGTTATGGGGATAGAAGTTGGGTGGGACTGTAGTTGGTGCAGATTCAATGGGCCGAAGGGCCTCCTTCTGCACTGTAGGATTCTATGATTCTCATGAGGCCAAAGCTTATTGAAAATCTGACCGAACTGCATTTTTAGCAATGAAATGAAAGACAGGCAGCTCCTTAAAATATAGAAAGGGCGACTGCTGTCATTCACTGATACAGTGGCTCAGATCTATTTATAATCATGGTAACACTCGGAGGGGCTTTCCAACAGGATTGAAGGTTATAAAGAGACTTAGGTGATCAAACAGTCAATTCTGGTTGTAGTCCCATTGGAACCATGGAAACATCATTGTAGAGGAAGCTATGGAATGTATTGGTCAGGGCAGAATAATGTGAGCTGGAGATACCTTAATTACCTCTGTGGGTCAAAGAGAAACTTCACAGAGTTTTCTGTCTTTACAGTACTTGCCGTGCCTAATAGATTACATAAGCTGAGAGAAGCACGAGGGGTTGGATCAGCTTAATGACCTTCCTCTTTGCTCCTTTATATATCAGGCAACAGAAATGATGTTTTGGGGTGAGTTAGTAATGAGCATGCGTCCTACTGGTGATCCCCATATCTGGTCTGCTTCTCATAAGTGGTGCATGTGTGTTGGGTGACAGAGGATGGGGGGGTGTATGGGTGGGTTGGTTTACCAAAGCAGGCAACAGGCTGCAATCATACCTCTTTCATTTCGGTGAGGTCTCACATTGCTAACTTCTTACATTCTTTTTTATTTTTTAATTGACACAAGTAGGCTTACATTAACACTGCAATGAAGTCACTGTGAAAATCCTCCAGTCACCACACTCCGGCACCTGTTCAGGTACACTGAGGGAGAATTTAGCATGGTCAATGCACCTAACCAGCACATCTTTCAGACCGTGGGAGGAAACCGGAGCACCCAAAGGAAACCCATGTCGACACAGGGAGAACGTGCAGACTCCGCACAGACAGTGACCCGAGCCGGGAATCAAACCCCAATCCCTGGCGCTGTGAGGCAGCAGTGCTAACCATTGTGGCATCATGTCTCCCCAATTCAGAAGAAATCCCAGGAAAGTTGTGAATGCATCACTGCACTCCTCCCATGAGTGATCAAGAAATATAAATGTCATCCAGACCGTCCCCTCTAATAGATCCATATGATGTTTTGCCGGAAGTTAAATTGCACCAGAAATGCTACATTGATTCTTATTATAAGGAAACCATCCTGACTCACCTGACCTTGGTTAGAAAAATGGACAATAACAGGGACAGTTTTAAAGTTTATTTAGTAGTGTCACAGGTAGGCTTACATTAACATGGCAATGAAGTTACTGTGAAAATTCCCAAGTCGCCACACTCCTGCGCCTGTTCAGGTACACTAAGGGAGAATTTAGCACGGCCAATGCACCTAACCAGCACGTCTTTCTGACTGTGGGAGGAAACAGGAGCACCTGGAGGAAATGCAGACACAGGAGAATATGCAGACTCCACACAACGACCTAAATCAGGAACTGAACCTGGTGCTCTGAGGTACCAGTGCTAACAACTGTGCCACCATTCCGCTGGACAAATATGGAGAATTCTACTCAACCTCAAAGGAGCTGGACAAGCAGGGCGTGTCAGGACAGGGGGAGTGTGGAATCATAAGTGAAAACCTAAAATTTGGAAGGGGACATTGATGAGTGAAGGCCTTTTCTGATGACAAAAGCAGGGACCAAAAAAAATCATAACTGATGCCTTGATCTATGTAAGGGCAAAATATTGTGAATGCTGGAATCAGGAACAAAAACTGAAAATGCTGGGAAATCTCAACAGGTCTGACAGCATCTATGGAGAGAGAATAAGGGCAATGTTCCAAGTCAGGATGAGAAATATTGGCTCAAAATATTGTGGATGCTAGAATCTGAAACAAGAACAGAAAATGCTGGGGAAACTCTGAAGAAGCTCTGGCAAAGTGTTATCTTGACTCAAAATATTAGGTTTATTCTCTCTCTCCACAGATGCTGCCCTGATCTGTGTATCTAGCTAGTGCAGTACCTGGACAGAGGGGTGGGCCTCAGGACACAGAGATGCACAATCCTGCTTCTTTGTATAACCAGGGGCCCACAATCCTGGGGTACAGAAAGTCACAGAGACAGGACCAGGGAAGGAGATACAAGGCACTTTTTATGGTGAGAAAGTAGGGAGAGGCAGAGCAGTAGTTGCAGCCTGGCACCTTTCCTTGTAATTTTGTAAGCCTGATTCGGTGACTGATCTTGGGACCAAAGGAAGTGCAGGTCCTGGGTGCGGTTGGAATGCAGGAGTTCACCTTTAAGAAATCACCAAGTCCTCATGGGGGCAAGCATTCCTGTAACCACAGCTGATGCCACGTGATCAAGATAGTAATGCCATTGATATAAAAGTTGAAACTCATCCGACTGACCATTGTGCAAAGAATCATACAGTACAAAAGAAGGCTATTCAACTCATCGAGGCTGCACTGACAACAATCCTATCCCAGCCCTACCCCATAACCACACATATTTACCCTGGCTAGTTTCCCTGATACTAGAATCAATTTAGTATGGCCAATCCACCAAACCCACACATCTATAGGAGAAACTGGAGCATCCAGAGGAAACCCACACAGACAGTGACCCAAGCTAGGAATCGAACCCTGGTCCCTGGCGCTGTGAGGCAACAGCGCTGACCGATGTGCCGCATGACAAAGGGGATTGGGCAGTTTATGTTGAAATGCCCACAGTCACTCTGCACTTTGAGTTACAGGTCCCTTGTCACGGTGATGTATGATTTCTATCAGCTTACTTCCTTTATCCCTCCTGTGCTCCTTGCTGGTGGGGCTGTTTGCCTCAGACTTCCTCCAACACAGTCCCTTATTGGTTTAATTCCCCGTGGCTCTAACCCTACTCAGCCAGGGAAGGAGACTATCAGAGGACCTGCCACGAATTAACTGACAGGAGAAAGTACATGCTGCCATGTAGCACAGTTTAACAGGGCAAGGTTTTGTTTCTCTCAGCTCGCATGATAAAACTTTAACAAGACTCACAGGGAAGTGGCTCTCTTCAGGACCCCACATCATGTGTTTACGGTGTAAACAAACATGGAAGGTTGGTGACCCAGAGAATGTTTTTTTTTATATTTCACTCTACAATATGCGGTTGGCTTTTATTACCCTCTTCCTCTTCCATTTCCTCCTGCCTCTTAACTCTTGATCTTAGCAGTTTCTGCAAGCCATCAACATAAAGTGATCCTCTCGTCAAGACCTCCCTCGCCACCCCTACCTTTTAATGTGTGCACCGGAACGCAAGACTGTTCAGCTGCTGAAGAGTTGAGCTCGGCTGGCTGTGAAATCTTACAGATTTCGATTCTCCTTTCATAACCCTCCAGGCCAAATCCACTGTTAATGGTTCGGCGCACTTTGTGTGGCACATTCTGGCAAAAAAAAAGATAGAAAGAGATGAGCTTATCATTGTTGCCTCCTCAAGATCACAATGATGGTGGGGTGTAGCAGACGGAGGGTGTACCAGAGTCTTAGAATAAGACTTGCAGATATAACATTCAATTCATTGAAAAATATAGAGTGGGATTTTATAGCCTCTTTCATTGTGAAATTGTAAAATAACCCCTCCACCACCCCCACCACTGAGGTCAACAGGCTTTCCCATTGCCCGCGCCTCACCCACTATGATTCCCGTGGTGGACAGGGTGGTTAAATTCCGGCCTATCATTTCCAGTACCCTCTGTTGTACCCCACTCTCATTATGGGCTCTCAGTTATAACACCATAGGGGCTGTTATAACTGAGAGCCCCATAATGAGGATGAGATACAGCTATTAGCTCTTTCGAGTTTTGCATAGCCCATCTAGGCAGCTGGTTGGTACACAAGCTTGAAGCCAAAGACCGTACTATAGCGAGGGCAGAATGCATATTTCTAAAAGGCTGAATTTTAAAATATCATGAAGGAGATTAGTTACATGCAGCCAACAGCACTCTTGGCTTTTCCTACCCCACATTTCCTCAGGCTAATGAACAGCCGCAGGTCTTTACCAATGATTTATCAAGCGTTGAGTGTAAACTGTAAGGTACTAATTTGCTGTGTTTGTCAGTGCGGTGTTCAAATGTAAACCCAGAGTGCTAAGCATTGCCTGCCAGTGTCAACATTCAAAATGTTGCTTGGCTAAAACAGCTTACACAAGAAGGCACCTTCATAACTGACTCACAAGGGCAGTAATTAAGGAAACTGGAGACCAAGGAGGCAGGGTTGTACTCTGATTTGTCAACACTGCAGCAAATAAGCACTTAAAAGCAGTTTTCCTTAAAGCAAACAGCAAAAATATAAGTCAAACCAGAAGATCCTGGAAACACTCAACAAGCCAGGCGGCGCCTGCAGAGAGGAAGAGTTAATGTTTCAGGTCGATGGTGACCCCTCAAGAGCAAAATTAGATTCCACATGGTTCAGTTGGTGAAATGTCCTGCACAATGTTTGGCGGGGGGGGGGGGGGATTATGATTTCCTCGGTTCGAAACACTTGGTTCGAAACTACAACTCAACAATACGGCATACCTTGGTGGGTACATTCAGGTTAAATATCATCCAATATATTTTCTGTTGTTAACCTGGTGGCATTGCTCCATGTTATCTTGTTGATATTCGGTGCAGCACGGTGGCATAGTGGTTAGCACTGCTGCCTCACAATGCCAGGGATCTGGATTCGATTTCTGGCTTGGGTCACTGTGTGTGTGGAGTCTGCACATTCTCCCCACATCTGCGAGCATTTCCTCTAGGTGCTCTGGTTTCCTCCCACAGTCTGAAAGACATGCTGATTAGGTGCATTGAGCCAAACAGGCGCCGGCGGATGGCAACGAGGAGATTTTCGCAGTAACATCATTGCATTGTGAATATAAGCCTACTTGTGACACTAATAAATGAACTTTAAAAAAAAAGTATTAACAAGGTGATATTAAATCATTTAACGAGTTTATTTATTAGTCACAAGTCAGGCTTACATTAACACTGCAAAATTCCCTCAGTCACCACATACCAGCACCTGTTTGGGTCAATGCACCTTACCAGCACGTCTTTCAGACTGTGAGGGGAAACTGAAGCATCCGGAGGAAACCCATGCAGACATGGGGAGAACATGCAAACTCCACACAGACAATGACCCAAGCAGGAATCAAACCCAGCTCCCCAATGTTGTGAGGTAGTCATGCTAACCACTGCTAACTAGTGCTACTCCCAGCTTTAAAGAGTTGCATGTCAGACTACAGTGGATCATCAGGCCCTGAGGTAATACCTTGGTTATGACCAGCACTACGAGCAACGCTTTTTCTGAGACATGTGCCACGATTATTCCCTTCCCCCAACAACGCACTCACTCACTCCACTCCACCCCAAGCTGAGACAGGCAGCATGGTGGAAACTCGGAGCCAGTCACTAATTTATAATTAGCCAGAGCCTTGAGAGATCTGTTGGGATCAGAGAGGCAGAAAAAGAAAGAAAAATATCACTCCCAGCATTCATCCTGTAGAATTTCCCTCTGAACACCCAAAACTCTATGAAAAGAAACCTTCCTGGAAATCAGTCAGTAACTTAATCCTTTGCCACTTTGTACCAGTATCCCCTTGTCCTACAGTCATGTGGAATAGTACTCAGGAATTGATGTGTCTTTACAAGTTCCCTTTACCATTTACCTCCCATTCAGGGCATATCTATCTTCCCAATCTTTCCTTTAAAATGACAACAACTTACACTTATGCAAGACTTTAACGTATTCACAGGTAATATTAGGTGGCACGGTGGCACAGTGGTTAGCACTACTGCCTTACAGCATCAGGTACCTGGGTTTGATTCCTGGCTTGGATCTCTATGCAGAGTCTGCACCTTCTTCCATGTGTTTCCTCCGGGTGCTCCTGTTTCCACCCACAGTCCAAAAGACGTGCCGGTTAGGTGCACTGGTCAGGCTAAATTCTCCCTCAATGTACCCAAACAGATGCCAGAGTGTGGCGACTACTGTGGTTTTCACAGTAACTTCATTGCAGTGTTAATGTAAGCCTACTTGTGACACTAATAAATAAACATGCTATCACACAGAACCTGATACTGAACCACCAAAAGAAATATCAAGATAGGTAAGCAAAAGCTTGGTCATACAGGTCAGGTCTGTTAAAGGAGGGAGCAAGGGATCGGGGAAGGAATTCCAGAGTTTTGGGTGCAGGAAACTGAAGTCACAGTTGCCAATGACAGAGGGAAGGAAATTGGAGATGGGCAGGAATTGGAGGAGTGGAGAGGTGACAGAGGGATTCAGGACTGGAAAGAAGCCAATCATTCACAATCAACTTGTAGCTCACCACTGAGCCACTGCTGGAACTTACATCAATTGAACAGGAAACTATCTCAGCCATAGCATCTTCCAGTTATTTGCAATGCAAGACACCACAGAGCATTTTCCACCTGCCTAAGTGAGACCAACTTCTCGCTAAACATATGTGTCAGAATATGTCACTCTGCATGTCGGATGAAACAACATGGTTGAGTATAAATCATTCACATAACTGGAATGAAATGGCATTCTCAAGAGGATCTATTGTCTCAAATACATAGAGACAGAGACAAAAGTTCCTTTTTATTCATTCATAGGATGTGTGCATTGCCTCCTGGGTCAACATTTATTGCCCATCCCGCAGGCATTTATGAGTCAATCACATTGCTGTGGCTCTGGAGTTACACGTAGGCGAGACCAGGTAAGGACAGCAAATTTCCTTCCCTAAAAGACATCAGTGAACCAGATGGCTTTTTCCAACAATCAACAATGATTTCATGGTTATCAGCAGATTCTTAATTCCAGATTCTTTTTGTTGAATTCAAATTACACCATTTGAACCTGCGTCCTCAAAGCGTTAGTTGAGTTTCTGGATTAATAGTCACTAGGCCATATTAAGTATTGGATAAGTTCTTTCATTCATTGGACAGCACAGACTTACATAGAACATAGAACAGTACAGCATAGTACAGGCCTTTTGGCTTCGATGTTGTGCCAAGCTTTGTCCGAAACCAAGATCAAGCAATCCCACTCCCTATCATTCTGGTGTGCTCCGTGTGTCCATAACTGCTTGAAAGTTTCTAATGTGTCCGATTCCACTACCATAGCAGGCAGGCCATTCCACAACCCAACAACTATCTGAGTAAAGATACTTATTTATACTTAGCACAGTTTTCCTACATCATGGCACAGTATCAAATCATTTTAATTAAAACAATTGCCAAAATCGGCAGCAAGGAGTGTAGCTAGTTTCTGTGTCTGAGTATGTGACTTTTGGTGTGTGGTGAATAGGGGGATGGGAGAGGGATAGTTTGAATGTCCTGTTGTGGGGTCGTAGCAGTGAATTAGTTTCTGCTAACTTGTACCTAATGATCAAATCTGTCCCGAGGCAAGACTTCAGAGGGAACTGGGTGCGGTCCATTAGGAGATCACTGGTATGTAGTGTTTCATTGTTGATATGCGGCTTGGACTGGCAATGGAGTACCTTTGTTTTGGTTTTACATTGTTTAGGCACCTGGATACTCCAATTTATTAACCTGTTATTGAGGCTGGGAGATGGGAGAACTGTCCTGTGTTGCTGCTTTCATCAGATCTGATTACTGTTGTCAGAATAGAAAAGCTATCAGCTAGCGAAGATCTGCCTGTCTAGTAAGGTGGGATAGGTCTGCATTAACAACCATCCAACATCACACTCCTCCATCTGGCTGAACTTGTTTTCTGACTGAACAATTTCTCCTTTAACTTATCTCATCTCCTCCAAATAAAATACGGGTACACGCATGGGCCCTAGCTTTTCCTGTCCTTTAAGTGGGGGGAGGTGGTATATGGAACATTCCTTATCCCAGTCTGACTCAGGCTCCTTCTCTTTTTCTAGCACATAGATGATAACATTAAGAAAACTCACAACACCAGGTTAAAGTCCAACAGATTTATTTGGAATCACAAACTTTCGGAGCACTACTCCTTCACCAGGTGACTGGAGTAGTACTCTGAAAGCTCGTGATTCCAAATAAACCTGTTGGACTTTAACCTCGTTTTGTGAGACTTCTTACTCACGGCGACATCTTCCCACCATCGATGCTGCTTCCTGATCTTGCCCGGAACTGGAAAATGTTCTCAAATTTGCTTCCAGTTCCCAACCTTCTCTCACATTCGCACAGTCCATCTTTGGCACTTCCTTCCCCTCCTTGACTTCTCTGTCTTCATTCCTGGGCACAATAAGAAGTCTTACAACACCAGATTAAAATTCAACAGGTTTATTTGAAATCACAAGATTTTGGAGTGCTGTTCCTTCGTTAGCTGAGTGGAAAGTAGGTTTCACATACATGGCATACATAGACAAAGACACAACTCCAAGATAATGATTGGAATGTGAGTCTTTTCAGATAATCAAGTCTCTACAGGTACAGACAATGCGAGTGGAGAGAAGGATAATCACAGGTTAAAAAGGTGCGAAGTGTCTCAAGCCAGGACAGTTAGGAGGATTTTGCATCCCCAGGCCAAATGGTGGGGTTACGTGTAGTGTGATATGAACCCAAGATCCCAGTTGAGGCTGTTATGTGTGAAACTGGGCTATCAGTTTCTACTCGGCGATTCTGCGAACTCTTCATTTCTGGGGTTGGACTGTCTGCATATGTTGATTATAAGGCCATCAACTCCACAGCTACCTGAGACATACTTCCTCACACCTTGCTCATTGTAAGGTCTCAATCCATTTTCCCAGTTTCTCTGTCTTTGTCAGATCAGTTCCAATGATGTGACCTTGCACAATGACATTTCTGACATGTCTTTCTTTTCCCTCTCGCACCTTCGTTGCCAGGGCCCTCAATGATGCCTGACCCATTTCCAGCACTTCTGCCCTCACACATTCCCTTCTCTCCCAGAACCACAATAGGATTCTCTTTGGCCTTACTTTCAGCCTCCATTTTCAAAGAACCATCCTCTCTCATTTCTGTCACTTCCAACCTAATGCCACTGCCAAACACATCTTCACTTTCCCCACACCTATCAGTATTCCAGAAGGAGTCGTTACCTCCATCACACGCTGGTCAACTTCCCCGATTCCCCTTCCCACAGCATCTTCCAATGCAATTATAGGAGACGAAACACCAACACTCCCCCACCTCCTTCCTCTCTCCTCACTTTCCAAGGCTCCAATCATTCCTTCCATGTGAAATAATGAATTATTATAGAATCATAGAATCCTTACAATACAAAAGGAGGCCATTTGGCCCATCAAGCCATCAACCACAATTCCACCCAGGCCCTATTTCTGGAACCCATGTTAGAAATTACCCTACTAATCTCCCTGACACTAAGGGTCAAATTTTTAGCACGGTCAATCAACCTAACCCATGCATCTTAATTTTTTTTAAACTTTACTTATTAGTGTCACAAGTAGGCTTACATTAACACTGCAATGAAGTTACTGTGAAAATCCCCTACTCGCCACATTTCAGCTCCTGTTCAGGTATACTGAGGGAGAATTTAACATGGCCAACGCATCTAACCAGCACATCTTTTGGACAAAACCCACTCAGACATTGGGAGAACATGCAGACAGTGACCCAAGCCAGGAATCGAACCCAGGTCTTGTGAGGCAGCAATGCTAACCACTGTACCACTGTGCCATCCATTTACAATCAATTAACTGAAGTGCATTTGCTGCTCGTCTCCTCAACAATGGAGAGACCAAAGACTGAGTGACTGCTTTCAAGAACACCTCTGCTTAGTCCACAAGCATGACCCCACCTTCCATTGCATGCCATTACCTCTCATGCTTACATTTCTGTCTTGGCTGATGTTCCAGTGAAGCCCAATGCAAGTGTGAGGAACAGCAATTGCTTCCAATTAGACAACCATGATCTTATCAAATAACGGAGCAGGCTCGAGGGGCCAGATGGCCTACTCCTGCTCCTAGTTCTTATGTTCTTATGTTCTTCTTCTCAGTTAAATAATCCAAATCTCCATTTAACTTGTAACAATCAAACCACTAAAGCTTGTTATATCGTCAGGATGTGGCACAGATACATGACCCCCCCCCTCCTTCATTTTATCCTAAATTAAAGAGACAGTCCAAAACATAACAATCTTACAAATGTGAGATTGGTAACAATAAATACTGGCCTTGCCAACAACACCCACAACTTTTGAATCAATTAAAAACCCCTTTCTCTCAGTTTCGGTCTCTCTTGTTTCCTCTGAGGCTAGTATTTTCACAGAGATCATGATATATGTCCATCATAACCTGAGTAAAAGGACTGCAGAAACCCTGGGAGAAAGGCACAAGTGATAGTTACACCATTTTCTTTGATGTTGATGTTTCCAGGCTACAAGAGGGAAAAGGAAAACCCGTTCATAAATTCCCAATGTAAGTCAGTGAGAACAGAAGGGATGGGATTATCTTACTGATACTACTACCATTGTTGTTCCTTTGAATGTTTCTCTTGTTCTATCTCACTCCATGCGTGCTACCCATACCTGTTCATCCTTCTCCCATTATCTTCAGCATGTTTGCAATTGAACCTATTGCAGTAACTCGGACTCTAACTCATTCTTGAACTTGCAAAGGATGTTAACTATACTTAACATCAGTTTCATCAGGCACTGTGGTCCTGCTGCCTCACAGCACCAGGGACCCAGATTCAATTCCGATCTTGGGTCACTGTCTATGCTGAATCTGCACATTCTCTCCATGTCTGTCTGGGTTTCATCCAAATGCTCCAGTTTCCTCCCACAGTCCAAAGATGTGCTGGTTAGGTGAATTGGCCATGTCAAATTGCCCCTTTGTGTCCCAAGATGTGTAGGTTAGGTGGATTGGCCAAGCTAATTCACCCCTTTGTGTCTCAAGATGTGTAGGTTGGGTGCAATGGCCATGCTACTTCACCCCTTAGCATCCTAAAGTGAGTAGGTTAGATGGATTAGTTGGGTAAATACATAGGATTATGGGGACAGGGCCTGGTTAAGATGTTCTGTCAGAGAGTTGGTGCAGTCTCGATGGGCCAAATGGCCTCCTTCTGCACAGTCGGGAATCTATGATTTTGATACACAGAATGCCAACATTCATCAAGCAGGCTTACACATGAAGAATGAGTATTATAGCATTTTGTGTGAGGTGTCAGAGATTCACTGTCCATTGAACCCAATCCCACATCTGCACGAAGACTATCGAGAACAAGGAGAGCAAAGGAAAGAAAATACAAGAGTGACAATACAAGATATCATTCACAAGCATTTGAAGCAGACGAAAAGTTTTGAATTCCAATCAATTACTACTTGAGTGTAGCTCGAGGCTTCCAATTCCTTTGTAACAGATGCTTTTTACATGGTTTAGTCAGAAGTGTCCAGCAACAGGTAGGAAAAGCTTCAGTTCTGGCTACTGTGTAAAATGTCCTCTGTTTTCCCCTTACAGTGGAACCGACTGTTTTGTAGGAATGTTTAATGAGGAATCAGGCTGTTAATTGAAAAATAAAATCCTCCTGAAAAGGTTTTACGAGTGTCAAGGGAGGCTCGAATGCATTTTCCTTCAGCACCAAGAGCTTGGAAAGAGCCACAGAGATTCTATATAGCCAAGACCAAACATAAGTAGAAAGCTAAGAGCCAACTTTGTGTCACAAAATGAAAGTGATTTTCTGTCAGATATACTTGGACATATTATTTCAAAGTTTCTGCACGGAATAGGTTGAGTAGACTTGGTATGTTCAGCGATGTGGTGTGAATAGGCCTGAGTTTCAACTTTAGCCCTGTGCTAAATTAGCTGATCTCTCACAGGTAGTAGGAGAGATGGGTGGGGGGAGGGGGAAACAACCAGGGACCCTGCTTCTGATCTTGAACCTAGGCAGTATGCTCTTTAGAAACCTGGTGCAGACCCAATGGGCCAAATGGCCTCTTTCTGCACTATAAGAAAGGGATTCAATAATTCTAAGATGGCGGCACGGTGGCACAATGCTGCCTCCCGATGCCAGAGACCCAGGTTCAATTCCTAGCTGGGGTCACTGTCTGCGCTGAGTCCTCACATTCTCCCTGTTTCCAGATACTGTTGAATAAAATGCATTGGGAAAACAAATCAAAAGATAACATTGTAAATGACTGTAGCAAATACAGAAGGATATATTTCATGATTTTCAATAAAGATATGTTCCATTGAAAAAGAAAAACTAGAAGGATGAATCATCCATAGCTAAGTTAAGGTATCAAATTGGGAGAAAAGGCATACAAAGTTGCAGGGATCAATGGCAGGCCAAAAGACTGGGCGGTACAGTGGTTAGCACTGCTGCTTCACAGCGCCAGGGACGCGGGTTCAATTCCAGCTTTGGTGACTGTCTGTGTGGAGTCTGCACATTCTCCCTGTCTCTGTGTGGGTTTCCTCAGAGTGCTCCAGTTTCCTCCCACAGTCCAAAGATGTATTGATTATGTGGATTGGCCATGGGTAAATTGTCCCTTAATGTCAGGGAGATCAGCAGGGTAAGTGTATGAGGATTGGGCGTGGGTGGGATTATGGTTGATTCAGGCTCGATGGGCCAAATGGCCTCCTACTACACTGTAAGATTCTATGTTCTTCACAGAGTCAGTGCAGACTCGGTAGACCCAATGAGCTCTTTCTACACTGTAGTGGTTCTATGATAGCGGGTGGCATAACTCAGGTCAGAAATGTGTGGACCCATTTCCTGCCCGACCATACTGGAGTTTTAATAGGCTGATTAATGTGTGTGGCCTAATCTGAAGAGTTCAGTCCCTCTGGGGTAAAGCCAGCCCATGTATGTCAACATCATTAACACGTGCTTCTTTATGGTGACACAGCACATCCTGAGTGGAACAGCTCTTGCCTACCACCCTCCCCCACTCTGCCCTCAGGGCTGATAATGAGAGCTCTCAGTTTGGAAATATTAGGGGTAGTGAAGAATCTATTTGGAGTGTACTGATCCTACACTGAGGAGCAGTTTATTATGTAGCACAAATCCTCACATTCACACAGCAGACTCCTGAAAGAACATTGGCACTCATCATCCAGTGAGAATTCCCATCTCCCTTTAGAAGCCCTTTAAGGAACAAGCAATTCTGGAGATTGGATACTTGCTTCACCATTGCACCATTGGAGTAATTATCTCACCATCCCAAATCCTTATGGTCCATGTAGACCGAGTGTTCACATGGGAACCTGATGAAGTGGCTACAAAAGGGGTCACGAGGCAAGAGCATGAGCAGAGTACAAGTATTGTGTGTAGCTGTTAGTTCAGGAATAAACTTCCTCTGTTTGAAGTCCTTGATATCAGTGATTTACAGAGCCCACAGCATTGTGCAGTCCATTTGAAAACAAGTACACACACACACACACACACACACACACACACCCCTACATACAGACATAAACACAAACACACACACGTCTACATGTATACACACAAACACATCAGGCAATGGTCTTTTGGTATTATATGAACTATTAACTCAGTAATTCAGTTAATGTCCTGGGGACCCGGGTTCAAATCCTGCCAGGGCAGATGGTGGAATTTGAATTCAATAAAAAAACCTGGAATTAAGAATCTACTGACGACCATGTAATGTGATCAGGAGAGATCCCCAATACAGAGACCAGTGGGAATTCGTGCCATATTCATTAGAGGGTGATCTAGTTAATTATCCAAAAAATCTGGAATAGGAGTCCACTGATGATCATGAAACCATTGTTGATTGTCAGAAAAACCTATCTGGTTCACTAATGTCCTTTAGGGAAGGAAATCTGTTGCTGTTGCCTGGGCTGGCATACATGTGAATCCAGAACCACAGCAATGTGGTTGACACTCAACCATCCTGAACAAGGGCAACTAGGGATGGGCAATAAATGCTGGCCCAGCCAGTGATGCCTTTGTCCCACAATTGAATTTAAAAAAATCAGAAGTTTCCCGGGCTTTGTGCAACTGGATGGCATATGCCCTGCCATCTTATCTGGGTGCCATATTTAAAAGGCATAGGACATCAACTTGGACATCACTGCTAAAAGAGCAGTTCCATCTCCTGCAGTTGGAATATTCACGTTAAAGATGCTGTGCCCATGCACTCACTCACTGCTGCACATGGTGTTCCAGGGTCCCATCACTGGAACCTCCATCTTTCTTTCCCAACTCCCAGCCAAGCTGCCCCAGGCCTTCTTGCAGCTAAGTCCAACATTTGCACAACACCTTGGCACAGATGTGTTCTGAACTGGCGTCAAAACCCATTGGCAGCGCTAATGATTGAGTTTGTGGGGCCTTCTCCTGCATCCTATTAATGGGAGTCAAAATGGTTTCACTCAAGCCTCTGGAGAGAATGGTGATTTCCCATGACGGACAGAGGTACACGTTCCCACATCATTTAACACCGGTGGCCAACTAATTCTTCAGCTCCAGTCACATTGTCCCTCCCCCCCCACCAATGCCATTAAATCCACAATAGAAGGGGGTCTGGAAAACTCCACAATGAGCACCATCACTAAGACTGCCTATTTTCATAATATCATGTCCTGCCTCAGCTCAATAAATGTTGAAACCCTCATCCACACCTTTGTCAACCCTCGACTCAACTATTCTAATGCATCCTTGGCTGAACCCTCGTGTCCTACACACTATAAACCTCGCATTAAACAAAACTCTGCTACCCATGTCCAAACCTGGCAGCAAATTCCATTCACCTATCGCCCCTCTGCTCACTCAACAATATTAGCTCCCGGTTAAGTAACACTCTTATTTGCAAGCTGTCATCTGCACAGTGACACAATGGTCAGCACTGCTACCCCACGGCACCAGAGACCAGGATTCGATCCTGGATTGGGTCACTGTCTGAACAGAGTCTGCACTTTCTCCCCATGTCTGCATGGGTTTCCTTCAGGTACTCTGGTTTTCTCCCACAGTCTGATAGGCGTGCTGGTTAGGTGCATTGGCTAAATTCTCCCTCAGAACAGGTGCAGGGGTCTGGTGACTAGGGGATTTTCACTGTGACTTCATTGCAGTGTTAATGTAACCCTACTTGTGATATAAATAAATAAATTTAAAATTCATCTCTCTCAACTCCCTTCCGATCTTATGAATCTCTTCCAAATCTACAAATCTCTGAGATGTCTGTGCTCTTATAAATCTGGCTTCATGGGCATCCCTGATTTTAATAATTCCATCACTGGAGCCTTGCCCTAAGCTCTGGAATAGCCTCTTTATACATTTCTGTCTCTCTACTTCATTCTTCTCCATTGAGATGCTCCTTAAAATCTACCTTTTTTGGTCATCTGCCACATTATCACAGAACAGAATCCCTACGGTGCAGAAGGAGGCCACTCAGCCCACTGTGTCTGCACTGACCACAATCCCACCAAGGCACTATTCCCATAACCTCACATAGTTATGCTCTTAATCCTCCTGACTGTAGGGTCAATTTACCATGGTCAGTCAACTAACCTGCACATTTTTGGACTGTGGGAGGGAACCACAGCACCCGCAGGAAATCCACACAGACACGGGAGAATGTACAAACAGTGACCTGAGACCGGAATTGAATCCGGGTCCCTAGCGCTATAAGACAGCAGTGTTAACCACTGTGCCACAGTGCTGCCCTATCTCCTGGTGTGGCTTGGCATCATCCCTTGCTTCATAACACTTTATAAAGGATGTTCTATTGCATTAAAGGAAGCTGTTGTGGTTACATACGCCTCTGCTGTCTTCCCCAGAGCCTCAACCCATTTGACAGAATGAATTACACTGTGGAGAACTGAACTGCCTTGATATGAGCCACATTACCTCTGTAAGCCCAATAAAATAAATCAGATTCACAAACTACCAAACTATATCTGAAGGGGAGTCTCCAACTCCCTCATCTGTAGGATCAGCCAGCCTCTAACCGCTCAGAGACTGAATCCAATTACTTGACAATGAAACTAAGACTGGCTGAAGGATCACAGTAAGCAAAATGTAACCGAGCTCGCACTTAATCAGATTAGGAGCCTGGAACACAGGGCTGGAATTAACATCTTAGTGGAGATGTCCAGTTCCTGTCAAAGGCCAAAGGAAGTACAAACCTCATGAAAACTATCCCAGCGCTACAAGTGCTGTAGAACAAGATGGGGGGAGTTAATCCTGTCGCTTTTCCAAAGGTACTTTGTATGCTGAGATGGCCCATTGCAGAGTGAGATGAGTAGAAAGCAGCCCCGAGCTATAGAGAGAGGGTCAGTAAGGGCTGCAGGTGCAAATGGACAACAGGCGGCTCGTAAAACTGGGGGAGTGGGCTCAGTGCTATTTCTTACCGGGCTGTAATTCAGCAGCCTCTGTGCCCTGTTTTCATATCATAGTTTCATTATTATTTTAGATTTGACACAAGGCTGTTTAAGTGAATATGCCTCAACTTTACGTTTTCCCTCACCAGGATTTCTGTGTGCTATCTTAGCTTGGGAGCAACAGAAACTCTGTGCTGAGCGCCACAAGAGGAATTCTTTTGGGATTACATTGCACACACTCTCTCTTTAGTACTTTGTTTCTATGAGAGTTTTTTGGATACTTCCGGCATCTTTGTTAATTCGATATGTACAGAAGGAAAAGAAGAACTTTGGCTTGCTCACAGTGTTCTCAAGATGTTGTATGAGATCAGGCATTAAAAGAAGGTCTTGTGGCGCAGTGGGTAGCGTTCCTGCCTCTGGACATGAAGCTGTGGGTTCGCGTCCAACACCAGAGCTTGTTGGCCATAGAATGGGCTGATAATCAGCTCAGGAATATTTGTATCACTTCCCCAGCCCCCTCTCTCATTCAGGAATCGCAGACTACTACCATTATTCCACAATGGGCAAATAAAACATTGTGAGTTCTCAAGAAAGAGCTATGTGAAAAAGAAAGACTTCATTTGTATAGCGCCTATCATGATCTGAAGATGCCTCGAAGGCTTTAGAGTCAATGAAGTACTTTTCCAATGCAGGCACATTTGGGATGCTGAAAATGAGGCAGTCGACTGGTGCACAGCAAGATCCCACAAATAGCAATGAGTTAGCGACCAGCTCGCTCGCTTTTAGGGATGTTGGATGAGAAACAACTATTGGCTTTCCACAATCTCCACCAGAATCTGGAAGCTAAAAGAATCAGGTTTACAGACCTGTCCCTTGATGAAACTAGTGAAGTGTAACTTTTATTTCAATATGAATCAAACCAATATAAATTAAATGTAAATTGACAGATACAACAATGCTGTCCCTCAGGAAATTACAAGCACTCACTCACACTGCTCCCTGCATAAATGTAAACCCTGTACAATCTCAGTCTGCATTATATAGAATCTCTTACTTTCCCCACTCAATGGATTTGATCCTCAAGTCACTTGCAACATCTGCCAGAGAGAGCTGTTACCCAAAGAGCATACACTCCTCCAGTTAGGTTTGAGGCTGTAAATAAAGAAGAATGGTTTTGACAAGCTACAGACTTGAACAGCCAATTTCACGGGAATTGACAATCCCCCTATTTAGATACTGAGTACAAAGCAAAACAGTGAGTAAAAGACCCAGTGAACATTGGGCTGGGTTAGCTAGGTTCACAACAGCCTTGATGGCACAGATTTCTCCAAGACTCCTTCATCTAATCACTTTAATAAAGCCTGTTAAATAGTCTGGAGATACTCTGGCTAAAAACTGAAGCAGTAGCCCCAGAATTGTGTAATTCATAACTCTTTTTCTAATCTTGTCTTCACCTTTTGATTCTCTTTACGTCTGTTACAAACACACGCACACTCATATGCACGGGCACACGTACATACGCACACACAAAAATAAGAATTAAAAGCTTGGAGCATGAGGCAACACAGTGGCACAGTAGTTAGTACTGCTGCTTCACAGTGTCAGGAACTAAGGGTTCAATTCTGGACTTGGGTCACTGTCAGCGTACAGTTTGCATTTTTCCCCATGTCTATGTGGATTTCTTCCGGCTGCTCCGGTTTCCTCCACAGTCCAAAGATGTGCGTATTAGGTTGACTGGCCACGCTAAATTACCCTATAGTGTTACAAGATGTGTAGGTAGGGGGATTAACAGGGTAAATACATGGGCTTATGGGTATAGGGGCTGGGATAATTGCCAGTATAGGCTCAAAACCCAAAAAGTCCCTATCAATCTTTATCTTGAATACACTCTACAGATAAGCATTCACACTTTTTTTAGTCATTCATGGGATGTGGGTATCACTGATTAGGCCAGCATTCATTGTCCATCCCTCACTGCTCTTGAGGAGGTGGAGGTGAGCTATCTTCTTGAATCACTGCAGTCTATGTGACATAAATACGCCCGCTATGTTATTAGAGAGGGAATTCCAGGATTTTGACCCAGCGACAGTGAAGGAACAGTGATATATTTCATAAGTCAGGATGGTGAGTGGCTTGGAGGGAAACGTGCAACTAATGGTGTTCCCATGTATCTGCTGCCCCTGTCCATCTCGATGGTAACAGTCGTGGGTTTGGAAGGTGCTTTCTCAGGAACTTGGTTGCACTGGTAGTGGAAGGAGTGAATATTTGTGTATGGGGAGTGGGTTGTTTTGTCCTGGATGGTGTTGAGCTTCATGCACTCACCCAGGCAAATAGAGAGTATTCTATCGCATTCCTGACTTGTGTCTTGTTGATGATGGGCAGGATTTGGGGAGTCAGGAAGTAAGTTACTCACTGCAGAATTCCTCGCCTCTGACCTGCTCTTGTAGCCACACCACTTATAGGACCCTTATATGGTCCTATATTTATATAGTCCTTGATTCTTCAGCAGGTCCAGTTCAGTTTCTGATCAATCATAACCAGCAGGATGTTTATAGTGGGGGAATTCAATGATAGTAATATCTTTGAATGTCAAGGAGTGATGGTTAGATTCTCTTTTGTTCGAGATAGAATCCTGAAGTTTATAGAATCCTACAGTGCAGAAGGAGGCCATTCGGCCTATCGAGTCTACACTGACCTCAATCCCACCCAGGCTCTAACCACAGAGCCCCACGCATTTATCCTAGCTAGTCCCTTTGACACTAAGGAGCAATTTAGCATGGCCAATCCACCTAACCCGCACATCTTTGTGCTGTGAGAGGAAACCGGAGCATCCAGCAGACATGGGGAGAATGTACAAACTCATGCAGATAGCAACCCAAGCTGGGAATCGAACCTGGATCCCTGGTGCTGTGAAACAGCAGTGCTAACCACTATGCTGCCATACTGCCCCGGTACATAGTGGTCATTGCCTGGCAGTTGTGGGCTCGAATGTTATTTGCCTCTTGTCAGCCCAAGTCTGGGATATTGTCCAGGTCTTGCTGCATTTGGACATAGACTGCTTCAATATCTGATGGGTCACGAGTGATGCTGAAAATTATGCAATCATCAGCGAACATCCACACTTCTGAGCTTTGTGATAGAAAATTGTAAAGATTCTCAAGTTTTGAAAAAAGAAAGCTCTCCTCATCTCAATCCTAAAATGGTTGAATCCTTATTTTGAGACTGTGATCACTAGCTGTGGCACCCCAGACAGGGAAAGCATCCTCTCAGCATCTACCTTGGTAAGAATTTTACATGTTTTAATTAGCTTATTGTTCATTCTTCACATTATTTTAAAAAAATATAAGTTTCCTTCTTGTTCCAAGACTAAAAAAAAATTAATCTGAGTTCCCATTCTTTTCTTGTTCTGAAGCGTGTATGCATGTCCATGTTTTGAAACATATCAAACAGGAGCAGGAGTAGGCCATTCAACCCTTTGAGCCTGCCCTGTCATTCATAATGATCACAGCTGATTACCAAACTCCTGCCTTTCCCCTTTTATCTTTTGATCTCCTTTGCCCCAAGAGTTATATCTAATTCCTTCTTGAAAATCTTTCAAGTCATTCGTGTCAATGGGATTTTCTGGTCCCACTGCAGTGAACGGAGATTTAGCCGAGTGCCAAATTTCCTGTCCTTGCTTGCAATGGTAGCAGGGCCATGAACAGCCGGTAAGATCAAAACTACAATGTTTTGCTTTCTGTGGTAGTAAATTCCACAGATTCGCTTCTCTCTGGTTGAAGAGATTTCTCCTTATCTCAGTCTTAATGGTCTATTCCTTATCCTTAGACTATAACCCTTTATTCTGGACCCCCCACACCGTACACATGTTTGGTATTATTGCATAAATCCTCCTAAAAGTTCTAGAGAGGTAGAGGAAAGGATTGCAAAGTCGATCCTGGACAGGAGTGAAAGTAATAGGGTAATTGTTATGGGGGACTTTAACTTTACTAATATTGATTGGAATAGCTATAGCTCTAGCTCGTTAGAGGGGTCAGTTTTTGTACAAAGTGTGCAGGAAGGTTTTTTGACTCAGTATGTAGATAGGCCAACTAGAGGTGAGGCTACATTGGATTTGGTGCTGGGCAATGAGCCAGACCAGGTGTTAGACTTGGAAGTTAGTGAACATGTTGGTGATAGTGACCACAATTCGGTTACGTTCACCTTAGTGATGGCTAGAGATAGGCATGAACCTGGGAGCAGTAGTTATAGCGAGGGGAATGGTAATTATGAGGCCATTAGGAGGGAATTAGGGTGCATAGGTTGGACTAGGAAACTACAGGGACTAGGAACATCTGAAATGTGGAGCTTATTCGAGGAGCAGCTACTGCGAGTCCTTGATAAGTATGTCCCTGTCAGGCAAGGAGGAAATGGTTGAGTAAGGGAACCATGGTGTACTAAAAAAGTTAATTCGCTAGTTAAAAGAAAAAAGGAGGCTTATGTCAGGATGAGGCTTGAAGGCTCAGTTAGTGCACTGGATAGCTATAGATTAGCCAGGAGGGAGCTAAAGAGTGAGTTGAGGAGAGCTAAAAGAGGACACGAGAAGACTTTGGCTGATAGGATCAAGGAGAATCCTAAAGCTTTCTTTAGATATGTTAAGAATAGAAGATTGGTTAGGGACAAGATTAGGGCCAGTCAGAGACAGCAGTGGGAAGTTGTGCGTGGAGCCTGAAGAGATTGGAGAGGCACTGAACAAATATTTCTCTTCGGTATTCACGCAGGGAGATGTAAATGTAGTTGTGGAGAACACTGGTATCAGGGTTGTAAACTGGAAAGTATTGAAGTAGATAAGGGATGTGCTAGATATTCTTGAGGGTTTGAAGTTAGATAAGTCCCCTGGGCCGGACGGGATTTACCCTAGGATTCTCTGGGAGGCAAGAGAGGAGATTGCAGAGCCTCTGGCTCTGATCTTCAGGTCGTCGTTGGTTACGGGTATAGTGCCGGAAGACTGGAGGATAGCGAATGTGGTCCCATTGTTCAAGAAGGGGAAGAGAGACTTTCCGGGGAATTATAGGCCGGTGAGTCTTACTTCTGTTGTGGGCAAAGTATTGGAGAGAATTATTAGGGATAGGATTTATAGTTATTTAGAGAGAAATGAATTGATTGGGGATAGTCAGCATGGTTTTGTGAAGGGTAGGTCGTGCCTTACTAACCTTATTGAGTTTTTTGAAAAAGTGACCAAAGAGGTGGATGGGGGTAAGGCAGTTGATGTGGTATATATGGACTTTAGTAAGGCGTTCGATAAGGTGGCCCATGGAAGGCTTCTGCAGAAAATGCAGATGTATGGGATTGAGGGTGATTTAGCTAATTGGATTAGGAATTGGCTAGCAGATAGAAGACAGAGGGTGGTGGTTGATGGAAGATATTCATCGTGGAGTTCGGTTACAAGTGGTGTACCTCAGGGATCTGTTTTGGGGCCCCTGCTGTTTGTAATTTTTATAAATGATCTGGATGAGGGTATTGAAGGATGGATTAGTAAATTTGCGGATGACACCAAAGTCGGAGGAGTCGGTAGATAGTGAAGAGGGGTGTTATAGTTTGCAGAGAGACTTGGACAAGTTGCAGAGCTGGGCCGAGAGGTGGCAAATGGAGTTTAATGTGGAAAAGTGTGAGGTAATTCACTTTGGCAGGAATAACAAATGTGTAGAGTATAGGGCTAATGGTAGGACTCTTAATAGTGTTGAAGAACAGAGGGATCTTGGTGTATATGTGCATAGATTCCTGAAAGTCGGCAATCAAGTCGATAAGGTTGTTAAGAAGGCATACGGAGTCTTAGCTTTTATTGGTAGGAGGATTGAATTTCGGAGCCGCAACGTCATGTTGCAACTGTACAAAACTCTAATGCGGCCGCACTTGGAGTATTGTGTACAGTTCTGGTCCCCGCATTATAAGAAAGATGTGGAGGCATTGGAGAGGGCACAGAGGAGGTTTACCAGGATGTTGCCTGGTATGGAAGGCAGGTCTTATGAAGAAAGGCTGAGGGATTTGAGGTTGTTTTCGTTAGAAAGAAGGCGGCTAAGAGGAGACCTTATTGAAACATATAAGATGATTAGAGGTTTAGATAGGGTGGACAGTGATAGCCTTTTTCCTAGGATGGAGAAAGCTAGCACGAGGGGACATAGCTTTAAATTAAGGGGTGGTAGTTATAGGACGGATGTCAGAGGTAGGTTCTTTACCCAGAGTGTGGTAAGGATATGGAATGCCCTGCCTGCTGCAGTTGTAGATGCGCCAAGTTTGGTGGCGTTTAAGAGGTTAGTAGATAAGTTTATGGATGAAAAGGGAATGGTTTAGGTTAGAGGGTCATTGCTTTTTCTTAATTGGTCGGTGCAACATTGAAGGCCGAAGGGCCTGTTCTGCGCTGTAATGTTCTATGTTCTATGTTCTATAAATCATGTATGGATAGGACCAGGTCTCATATTGAACAGGCTTCAGATACGCAGTGGAATTGCTCACATGAGTTGAATAGACATTGGGATGTGCTATCAGTGGGCAGCTAGCAGCTTTGGAATGCCTCCAGGAGATGAGATAAATGGGAAGAGAAGTGGGAAGAAAAATTGCAGAGAGGTCAGCAGCTAGTTATCATTAGATTATAAACATGATACATGACATATGTTAAGTAGGCAACCATCACAAAGATACTTTTTCTCTTACAGTCATTGTCATTCATTCTTGTTTAGGATGTTTAGGATGATTTAGGATGTTCCTAAATCAATTGGACAATGTCCTGCATTGAACTTCATTTTGCGAATTGAAGAGGAATTGAAGCAATTAAACATAGAGTATTGGGAAAAGCTAAGATTAATATGAAACAGCGTAGGTGTTTTTTTAAATGATTTCCAAGATTTCATACTGGTCAAATATTTGCACATTTCACTTGAAAGTAACTTAAAAGAGTACCCAAGTAAAATATATGCATTGTATAACCACACATACTGATCAGGATAGGAATACCAACAAGAGTGCCTAGCATTAAAACATAGAACATACAACATTACAGCACAGTACAGGCCCTTCGGCCTTCGATGTTGCGCCAACCAGTGGAACCAATCTAATGACCCTCTAATCTAAACTAGTCCAAAATTATCCATATGTTTATCTAATGACCATTTGAATGCCCTTAAAGTTGGCGAGTCCACAACTGCTGCAGGCAGGGTATTCCACGCCCTTACTACCTTCTGAGTAAAGAGTACAGAAATTTTCCTACCCTGTTCTAAAAAGTCACTGGGTTGAGTTACTGTTCCTGTGATGCCTGGGCAAAGTAGTGGTGGGCATAATCCAAAATTCCTCTTGTGATCTTGAGTAACTGCAAAGAAACTTCAAATAAGCTACAAAGCCCAATCCATCATGCAAACCTGCCTTCCATCCACTGACTCCATTTACGCTTCCCATTGCCTCGGAAAAGCAGCCAACATAATCAATGACCCCACACACCCTGGACATACTCTCTTCCACCTTCTTCTGTCAGGGAAGATACAAAAGTCTGAGGCCATGTACCATCTGACTCAAGAACAGTTTTTTCCCTGCTGCCATCAGACTTTTGAATGGACTTTACTTCATATTCAGATGATCTTTCTCTACAGCCTGGCTACGACTATAACTACATTCTGCACTCTTCCTTTCCTTCTCTCCTATGTACTCGACGAACGGTATGTTTTGTCTATATAGCACGCAAGAAACAATACTTTTCACCCCAATACATGTGACAATAATGAATCAAATCAAGTCAAATCAAACTTTCACAAGCATCATAGTCTACATTGTGACTCAATCATTCATACTCTTTTTACTTGCTAAACTGACTGCCATGCAAAGTGAGAGCTTCCCCCTAATTGCCCCAATTGCCTCAGAGTCCTTGGCCCATAAGCATTTAATGTTCTGGGAAGTCTCCTAATTCTTCCAGGAGATTTAAACCTGTAGGGCCAATACAATGCTGGATTAGAACAAACTGTACCAAAGTGTTCCTTGACAAGTGAACCAACCCTGAGTAAGTAGCAAAACCCACTGGGCTCTTATTCAAAGATGGGGTCCATTTGCACAATAGGACATTGGGAAACTGGGGAAGCAGTCCTTTTGAATACAGTCAGTTGGCTCTTGGTACCAGATGATGACAACATATTTTATCTATGTCCTTAGATTTGTGTCTTTGTATCAAAATATCCATTTGTGAAGTTGGCTTGGAACAGCATCAGTCAGTAGGGTTTTGGCGTGCATTTGACACTGGTAATTTTCTTCAAGACAGTTTTGGAGTATTTATACTGTTGCTCTTGTGTCTTTGATACAGCAGTACCTGCATCTCAAAGAGTTCTAAACCAGCAAAGGAAACCATGTATCATCTGGGAGTACACTGGATCAAAGATCACAAAGAGTAGAAAATGTTCATCTCGGATGTTTACTAGGAATACTGTCAGGATTTAGTTATTTGAAGTTTCCTCAAAGCGGTTAGCACCAGCCCTGTATTATCAAAAGAAATGGCAGACAGAATGATTAATTGGTCAACCATTTTTAAACATTAAAGAAATGATCGTAAATCATGGAGTTCATAATGTACTGGCTTTGCTCCTTCACTTCTGCAAAAGTTACATGAACAAGATGGGGGCAAAGAAATATTCAGATAAAAAATCTGTTAAGATTATGCTTGTAACATCCTCCATTCAGTTACATTTACCGTATCTTTTATTCACACAGATCGCAACAGCCTGCACTTATATAGCACTTTTAATGTAGTAAAACATCCCAAGGTGCTTCACAGACAGAATTTGATAACAAGCCATGTAAAGAGATACCAGAACAGGTAACCAAAATCTTGGCCTTATCCCTGGCACTATAAGGCAGCAGGGCTAACCATTGTACCACCACACCATCCTGCACATGTACTAACGAATGTGCCACTGTGCCAGTCAATCAGCATCCCTTCTTCTCGTGCAGCAGAAATTGCTGTTCCTTTTGAGATTTGAGAAATTAGAGTTTACAGAGAGAGAGGGGGCAGGCTGTGAGAGCATTAAATATCAACAAAAAAGGTCATTTTGTCCATTTAGCCCGCCTTTCAATAGAAGCTTATAACATCCAGCATCTGCCTAAAGTAATCCAGAAATGCTTCATTCTTCATGCTTCACTCGAATGAAGTTTGAGTTATTGATCACTCTTTGAATGAAGAGTTGTTTCCTGAAATGGAAACCAGGTTAGTGTTTCCAAGATTCCACCGAGTCCAAATGTCCCATCACCACAGCCTTGTAAACATCTTGATTCCCCATGGAAAGAGACAACTCCACTCCTTAATCTTCATTTAAAATAGAATTAAATGTGCACATTGTAAGGAATACGAGAAAGTCTTCAGAGTGGACTGGGATGATAAAGCACAGCCTGAGAATTCAGTTGTCTTTGACAAATTACTGGAGATTAGCCCCCATGATTTATCCTTTTTCAATGGATTTGCATTTTGGTGTTCTTTCTCTATTAGGGATTTTGGCGTCAAGGAATTGAAAACTATCCATGTTGCATCAACTCTCAGCTCAGTCACTGTTCTGATTAGATGCGGAATAAAGTTTTCTGTACTTGCCACCAGCAGACATTCTCAGCTTAGCTCCTAACACAAGACATAGGCAGAACATGCAAATGTACAAATTTGGAGCAAGAGTCGGCCACTCAGCCCCTCAAGGCTGCTCCACCACTCAATAAGATCATGGTTGATGTGATTTTAACTCAACTCCCCATTCTTGTCTACCCGCTATAACTTTTCACCACCACATCCCCCCGCCCCACACCGATCAACAACAAGTCCTGTCCCTCCATGACGCTAAAGTTAAGAAAGCCCGCCAACACTCCTACTGTCTCAGTAGGCTTAGGAAATTCGGCATGTTTCACCATTTTTTAGAGATGTACCATAAAAAGCATTTTTTTTGGTTGTATCACAGCTTTATATGTCTCCTGCTCAGCCAAGACCGCAAGAAACTACAAAGGGTTGTGAACAGAGCCCAGTCCATCACTCAAACCAGCCTCCCATCCATTGACTCCGTCTACACTTCCTACTGCCATGGAAAAGCAGCCAGCATAATTAAGGACCTCGCATACCCTGGATATACTCTCTTCCATCTTCTTCCGTTGGAACAAATACACAAAAGTCTGAGAACACGTACCAACCAACTCAAGAACATCTTCTTCCTTGCTACCATAAGACTTTTGAATGGACCTACCTTATCTTAAATTGATTTTTCTCTATTCTGTAACACTACATTCTGCACCCTCTACTTTCCTATGTACTCTATGAACAGTATGCTTTGTCTGTAAGGAACAATACTTCTCACTGTATTCCCCTGTTGGACTTTAACCTGGTGTTGTGAGACATGTGACAGTAATAAAATCAAATTAAATCAAAGCAAAAAGAATCTAAGTTCCTCTACATAAAAATATTCAAAATCTCTGCTTCTCCCACCTTTTGGGGAAAAGAGTTCTAAAGACACATTACCCATTAAAGGAAAACATTTCTCCTCATCTCTGTCCTAAACTCCTTTTTAAACAGTGACTCTTAGTTCTATATTCTCCCATATGAGCGAACATCCTTTTCTCATTTATCCTATCAATATCCCTCAGGATTGTTTCAATCAAGTCACCTCTTACTCTTCTAAAAAATACTTCCTCAATTCTGTCTCAGCACTCTATCGTAACCTCAACTTCAGAAGAATATTATATATTGGTGAATCACCAAGTTGCAGCCAGGTTTCAACACTTCAAGCCTGTTTTCAATTGCTTTTTAAAGACAGGAAGAGTTTCAGCCTCCACTATTCTTTTAGACAATGAGATTCAGACCCTTTGGGTGAAGATATTTCTCCTCAACCCTTCTCTAATCCTACCATTTATATTAATCTGTTCCACATGGTTATTGACCTCTCTGCTAAGGGAAATTGATGTTTCCTTTCCACTGTAACCAGGCTCCCCTTACTTGTACACAACTCAATTAAACTTCCTATTGCCTTCCTTTATTTCACGTAGAAGACAATCCCAGTCTATCCAATCTTTTCACATTGTTAACATTTTCCAGTCCCGCCAGTATCTTGTAAATCTTCCCTCTACCATGTCGATTGTGATCACACCTTTCCTGTAAGGTAGAGATCATGACAGTACAGAATACACCATAGAGTCATAGAATTTTACAGTGCCAAAGGAGGCCATTCAGCCCATCGCATCTGCACTGACCGCAATCCCACCCAAGCCCTATCCCTTTAACCCCATTCTTTTACCCTACTAATCTCCCTGATGATAAGGGGCAACTTAGCATGGCCAATCCACCTTTCCTGCACATCTTTGGGCTATGGGAGGAAACTGGAGCACCTGGAGGAAACCCATGCAACCATGGGGAGAACGTGCAAACTCCATACAGACAGTGACCCAAGCCGGGAATTGAACCCAGGTCCCTGGCATTGTGAGGCAGCAGTGCTAACCACTGTGCCACCGTGCTATCCCATATCGGTTTGAATAGTGTTTCATGCAGTTCAGGTGTAATATTTTATATTCTAAGTCCTGGCTAATCAAAGGAAAATATCCCACATGGACTTGACCCTTGTGAAGTTGGGGTTATAATTCAGATATCTCAATACTTTTTGCCCTTACTTTTCTTCTCTGCAGGTTTGCATCCTTTAAACTTAGGGCTTGAAGATTGGAAAGGACATTTAGTGTCATTGCTTTACAAGTAGGTAAGTACTAATTCAGAACAAGTGTAAGCATAAAGAACCTGAGACACTGTATAGATGAGAGTTAATGGGATCATGGTTTTAAACTTATATATGGGTCGTACTTCATCGTATACATCTACTAATATATCACATGAATAGAAAAGCTTGGATATCCCTTACCTACGGCAACAGTGTGATACATTCTCTTTCTTAATCCATATATTATTGAGCATCAATGACAAACTGCGGACAGTTTTCCGATGTACACTAATACCCTTTAAGAATTAGTTGGTACTCTGCAAATTCATGTTGAATCTTTGGAACGATGTGAGTGATATTCATGACATCTGTCTTGACTGTATTTGAACACATGCTCCAAAGACTGAAGAACATCATTCTACCCATTGCATCATCATGATTAAGTAACACAGAAGCTAGGAGCAGGAGTAGACCATTCGGCCCTTAAGCCTGTTCTCCCCATTCAATTTGATCAGAGCTGAAGCTGCATCTCAATGCCATATTCCAGCTTTCTTCCCATGTCCCTTGATGCCATTAAATTCTTTAAAAAGCTATGTCTTTCTTGAATATATTCAGTGACTTGGCCTCTACAGCCTTCTGTGGTAGAGAATTCCACAGGTTCATCATTCTCTGAGTGAAGAAATATTTCCTCATCTCTGTCTTCAAAGTTGTACCCTGTATCCTGAGACTGTGACTGCAGTTCTAGATTCCCCAGCAGAGGAGAGCATCCTCCCTGCAGCTAGTCTGTCCAGTTCAGTTGGGATTTTTATACATTTTTATCAGATTTCCTCTCATCTTTCTAAACTCTAGTGAATACAGGCCCAGTCAAACCATTCTCTCCTTACAGTCCTTCTAACCTTGCTCTTAGTCTAGTGAATCTGCACTGCATTCCCTATAATATACCCTTTCTTATGTGACCAAAACTGCACGGAGTACACAATAATCAGAGTAAATTGTATATGATCTGAAAAATGAATGGCCTTTTCTCAGTTCTCACTTTCCCATTTTCTGTTTGGGGTGGCATGGCAGCACAGTGGTTGGCACTGCTGCCTTACAGAGCCAGGGACCCAGGTTCAATTCCAACCTTGGATGACTGTCTGTGCAGAGTTTGCACATTCTCCCTGTGTCTGCATGGGTTTCCTCCGGCTGCTCTCGTTTCCTTTCACAATCCAAAAATGTGTGGGTTATGTGGATTGTCCAGAGTAAATTGCTCCTTGATGCCCAAATGATCGAGAACTTCAAGCTTCCAGGTGTCCAGATCACCAACAACCTGTCCTGGCCCCTCCATGCCAATGCTAAAGTTAAGAAAGCTCACCAATGCCTCTTCTTTCTCAGGAGGCTAAGGAAATTTATCATATCTGATACGACTCTCACCAACATTTACAGATGCACCATAGAAAGTATTCTTTTCAGATATATCTCAGCTTCGTATGGCTCCTGATGTGCCCAAGACTGCAAGAAACTATAAAGGGTCATGAATTAAGCCCAGTCCACATTCAAACCAACCCCCCCCCCCCATTCATTGACTCTGTCTACACTTCGAGCTACCTTGGAAAAGCAGCTAGCATAATCAAGGGACTCTATGCACCCTGGATATGCTCTCTTTCACCTTCTTCCGTCAGGAAAAAGATACAAAAGCCTGAGAACGCGTACCAACCAATTCAAGAACAGCTTCTTTCCTGCTGAAATCCGACTTCTGAATGGATTTATTTCGCATTAAGTTGATCTTTTTCTACACCCGAGCTATGACTGTAATACTACATCCTGCACCCTCTCCTTTCCTTCTATATGTACGCTATGTTTTGTCTGTATAGCACGCAAGAAATAATACTTCTCACTGTATACTAATATATGCGACAATAACAAATCAAATCAAACAAAAGTCTGAATTTACATACCAAGTGACTCAAGAACAGCTTCTTCCTGCTGCTGTCAGACTTTTGAATGGACCTACTTGTATTAAGTTGATCTTTCTCAACAGCTCTAGCTATGACTGTAACACTACATTCTGCGTCTTCTCCTTTCCTTCTCTATGAATGGTATGCTTTGGCTGTACAGTATGCAAGAAACACTACATGTCACGATCAAATCAAATTGAATCAAATCAAGGATGTATAGGTTACATGAATCAGCCATGGTGCATGCACAAGATGCTGTTTCAGCAAGTCACTGCAGAGTCAGTGGGCTGAATGGCCTCATTCTACACTGGCGAGACTGTATGATATACACCGCATCACTTCAGTCTATGTATAGTTTGCCTCAGACTTCTGTTTCTCCTTATTGACTTTCACAAAATTCTAAGTGATGCGCGACTATGTCTCCAGCCCATACTGCTGAAAGATATTTTCGCCGCAAAACAAGGGTCATAACGCGATCGCCATTGACCACATTAGGTACCTACTGAAACCTGTCCTGCCTCCTCGACATGTCAGGTTTTGTCTCGAAGGACATTCTTATTCAGTGAAATGGCCCCTTTAATTTGACTGACAATTACTAATTTTGCTGGGTCTGGCAAGGCTTGTTGGACGATTGCCCAAAAAATATACCTGTGAGACAAGGAAAACCTTGCCAAGTTCTGTTACTTCCAAAAAAACATTACCACAGGAAACACTGAGTCCTAATGTTAGGCCCCAAAAGATCAAATGTGCAGAAGTAATATGGTCTTCAGAGACAGCCCTGTCATACACAGCATGGTGATAAGTTGCAGTTTAGAAGAGTTGTGGCTTAGGGGTGCAGAAGTCACCAAAATAAACAACGTTCAAACTGTGCAATGTTTATCTGCACTGAATAATGATTAAATATTAAATTACTGATATTGTCCTGGGGAATTCTTGAACTCAGAGGCCAAAAAAATAAATTGTTGCATCCAAGTAGCAGTCTGTTCAGAAGTTGTACGGGCACCGCATCACACTTTGTGCAATCACTGTGCAAACTTTGGACTGTTTCAGAGGTTACAGAATCTCAATTTTCTTTTACTCAAGAGTGCTGATTCACTACTGGGATCTGTAGGTTTTTTGCCAGATAAGGCTATTAAAGTATTTTTTTATTTATCAGTGTCACAAGAAGGCTTACATTAACACCGCAATGAAGTTATTGTGAAAATCCTCTAGTTGTCACACTCTGGTGCCTGTTTGGGTACACTGAGGGAGAATTTAGCATGGCCAGTGGACCTAACCAGTATGTCTTGCAGACTGTGAGAGAAAACTAGAACCACTCAGAGGAAACCCATGCAGACACTGAGAGAAGATGCAGACTCCACACAGACAGTGACCCAAGCTAGAAATTGGACCCAGGTCCCTGGCGTTATGGGGCAGCAGTGCTAATCACTGTGCCACCATGCAGATGAGAGGTGTTGCTTAGCTGGGAGCTAACGTGGGTGAGTGAGCAGAGGGGCGATGAGTAAATGGAACTTGCTGACAGTTTTGGACTTGAGTAACAGAGTTTTATTTAATGCCAGGTTTATAGAAAGTAGGACATGGGAGGCCAGCTAAGAGTGCCTTAGTATAGTCGGATTAAGAGTTAACAGAGAAACAGTTTCAACTGTGGAAGGAAACCAGAGCATCCAGAGGAAACCCACACAGACACGGGGAGAACGTGCAGGCTCTGCCCACACAGTCAGCCAAACTGGGAAGCGAACCTGGGTCCTTGGCACGTGAGGCAGCGGTGCTAACCACTATGTCACCGTGATGCCAATATCAAGGGATATGGAGCGAAGATAGATAAGCAAATTTGAGATTCAGATCTAATCTCAATAGAACTGCATGGAATAGTATAGCAGACTAATTAGCTTACTCCTGTTTATACATTCCACAGCCATCCTGAAGTATCTCATGCATCAACATAGAACACTAAATATCAGCAAGCTATCACACTTAGGATGAAGAGGAGCAACAAATCACATCCATACTTGTAATGACTTCAATGAGACACATGAGATTGGCTTCTTGGAATATGGGCTCCCTGATCAAGGTCATAATTATTTGCCCAAATAGGGAGCTATATCTTTGTATAAAAATGGGAGTTATATCTTCAGGCACTCCAGATTCTGATTGTGTACCAAAGGCACACTCAAAGTGAAATAGGATTTGTAAATGAAGGGAATTTGAGCAAGGGACAGCTTAGGAACAGACCCTTCAGCCCTCCAAGCCTACACCAACCATGCTGCCCAACTGAACTAAAATCCCCTACTCATCCAGGGACATATCCCTCTATTCCCATTATTTCAATACTCAATCACGCCCTCATCCTACACCCACATGCGCACACTGTCCAGAAATGATCATAATTAGAACAGAAACTGGACTTTTTGACTAATTCTCCCTCTTCCTGCTTTAAGTCATTTCAGCCACATGCAGCACTTGATAGCAAAAATCAGCTTAAACTACAACAGGCTGGGGATTTGGCCTCAGATTTCCATATAACCCAATTTCACAATAGATACTGAACCACTGAGGGAGCCCCATGCAAGTTTTTTTGATTAAAAAAAAGCAATTGTCTAAAGAACTCATTGCAACAAGGAACCTGTGTTTCTACTTGCACACCACTCAACAAGCCAGCACATTCTGAAGCAACAACTTCTGTCACCAAGAAGGACAAGATTGGCAGACATATGGGAACACTAAGTTTTAGAATCGGATACCATTCTGACTTGGTACATATTGCCCACTGTTCCTTCGCTGTCACATTGAACTCCCTTCCTAACAGCACCAATGGTGTGCCCACACCACATAGACTACAGGCAACTCATTACCAACTTCTCAAAAGGAATGAAAGAAGAACAAAAAATGCTGGCCCTGCCAGCAATGTTCATGAACAATTGAAACATTTTTAAATTAATGAACGCCAATGTTTCCAAGGAACCAATGCTTATCCTGTGACTTCCTCATGTCCATGAGAGTAAGAAATGGTCATGAATGTTGTCACAGTTACCTTGAGTGCTTCATGGGAACGTTATCGGACAAAAACCCCAGGATGTTGGGAGGCAGCATCAAAAACTTGGTGAAGAATGTTGGTTATAAGAAATTTCACAAATGAGGAGAGAGAGGTAGAGAAGTGGAAAGTTTTAGTTAGAAAATTCCAGATGGGCAACACAGTGGCACAGTGGTTAGCACTGCTCCATCACAGAACCGCCTCAGGTTCAATTCTGACCTCTGGTTACTGTTTTTAAGGAGTCTGCACATTCTCCCTATGTCTGCATGGGTTTCCTCTGGGTGCTTCGGTTTCCTCCCACAGTCTGAAAGATGTGCTGGTTAGGTGTATTGGCCATGCTAAATTCTCCCTCAGTGTACCAGAACAGATGCTGGAATGTGGTGACTAGGGGGTTTTCATTGCAGTTTCGCGGTAACTTCATTGAGTGTTTAACATAAATCTACTTGTGACACTAATAAATAAACCTGAAAAATACCATAGAGTCATTACAGTGCAGAAGGAAGACGTTCAGCCCATCGAGTCCGTACCAACTACAATTCCATCCACCCCCTATGCCCATAACCACATGAATTTACCCTAGCTAGTCCCCCTGACATTAAGGAGCAATTTAGCATGGTTAACCCATCTAACCCGTACATCTTTGGATTGTGGGAGGAAACTGGAGCGCCCGGAGGAAACCCACACAGACACGTGAAGAATGTGCGAAGTCCACACAGACAGCGACCCAAGCCAGGAATTGAACCCAAGTCCCTGGCGCCTTGCGGCAGCTGTGCTAACCTTTGTGCCTACATGTCACCCAGTACTAGGGGCCTAAGAAGCTAAAGGAATGGCCACCAATGGTGGAGCCATTAAAATCAGAAACAGTCAAGAGATCGGGTTGGAGGAGTGCAGAAATTGGAGCTTTGTAGGGCTGGCAGAAAATGCAGAGTTAGGTGGGTAATTAGAAGAAGAGGTAGGCAAATTGCATGCATTTACAAGTTGATTCACTGGAGTATCAGTGCTGGTCACTGGTACTGAAGTCTCCCCTCCCCATTATTCTCCTCTCAAACAAAATCAACAGGGCACCGTGACCAGACTGCATAGATAACCAGATAGGAAACATATGAATCTCAAGGGGAAATTGCTTTTACTTTGTGCATAACAAAAACAATATGAAAGAATGTTAGAAAAGCCCCAAGAATATGAAATGGAACTCAAAGATGTTTCCAATTATAAATGAACAGAGAACTGAAATGAAGTGGAAGGAACAGACATTGAGTAACGCATCAAATCAGCGCAATTCTACTCCGGCCATCGGACATATTGTCCTTCGTTACACTGTCCATCTTTGTCCAGTTGTCATGGCCATTTTCACCAGAGTCGGGAATGGTACCACACAAACTGTTTCGAAGCTTCTCAGCCATTCAAGCGACTTACTTGAGGGTTATAAACTCATGGGAATGCAGTTGTGTGTAACACAACTCCAATACTCTCATGACTATGTGACCTTACTGATGTAATCTTATAATAGGATTTGCAGCGCCAGCCAAGATGGCTATTGACTGATGTTCACCTACAGGATAAAAAGGCTGTATGATTTCAATTGCACAGTGTTGTGTATGATTCCACAACAGGTAGAACATTGTAATGTAGTATGTTGGCTCACACAAGATGAAGTCAGTGTTGCAAATGACACATTGCTTTCTGATGCAGTCCAAAGTCAGGTCTAAATCATATGAAATTATGGAACTATGCAAATAGATGCCAAACTTCCTTCCCTACAGTTTGGATACTGGCAATTAGGGACATGCTGGATAGGAGAGGTAATCCTACAAGTTATTCATACAAATCATTGTTAATAACAGTTATTTGGTCTGCTTTCTGTTGTGGCAACAATTCTGGTTGGCAATAAGAATAAAGGACAATACAGTACAGGAACAGGCTCTTTGGCCCTCCAAGACTGTGCCGATTCTGACTAACCGCCTGTCTCCCTCTATTCCCTGTATGATCATGTGTCTATCCAGATAAGCCTTAAATGTTGCTGACATATCTGTTTCAACCACCTCACTTGGCAGTGCATTCCAGGCCAAAATAATGTTCAATGTACAAAATAAAGAACAATTCACAATCTTGTAGATGTTATCCAATAACATTTAAGTCATAACAATTTCATCTTCTGAAGATACAGTGAGCTAAATGCATCTTGAGAGCAGTCGGGGCATGTTATGGTCTAATTTGCTGAAATGTCTCTCTCTGCTCCAATTTCATGGCACACAGTAACTTTTACTCATTTACTCATTCTCCTTTATGCCCCATCTTCTATCTTAAAATAATCTTTACAAAAATCTTTAAAATTTGACTGTGCAATCCATCATTGATCTTTCTTAATTTCTGAGGGATTATTTTTAAATTTAGTCTTGTTCTCTAATTTTCCCTTTTCTGTTCCGTCTGAATTCACTCTCTGATGTTCAAGTTCTGCCTTAACTTCATTGCCCATCAATTCTATATGTCTTATAGGGAAACATTTTACTGCAGTCCATTATAATCTATTCAAGAAATAAATGGCAAGGCTCCTGCTGTATATTTCCAGTGGAGCTTTATGGATTATCCCTACAGTGCAGAAGCAAGCCATTCAGCCCATCGAGGCTGCACCGATCACAATCCCACCCAGGCCCTATTCCCATAACCCAACACATTTACCCTGTAAATCCCCTGGTACTAGGGTCAATTTAGTATGGCCAATCAATCTAATCTGCACATCTTTGGGATGTGGGAGGAAACCCACGCAGACACAGGGAGAACGAGAAGTCAATACAGACAGTGATCCAAGGCTGGAATCAAACCGAGGTCCCTGGAACTGTGAGGCAGCAGTGCTAACCACTGTGCTACCAAGCCACTCTTAGCAAGACTGTGCAGATGGGTTTTCATCTTTGGGTATAAATACAATCATGCTTCAGGCTATGGTAAAGCAAGTCTGAAACAATCAGGTCCCATCTGTACATCATCATTTATATTTTCCACTGAATTGCTTGCTAATTTTAACATTGTTCTTTGGCAAGCAAATAGTTCCAGTTTTGTTAACATCGTTCTGTTTACGACTTTGGACTTGCTGTTTTTTTTCCAGAGTTTTACACTGCGTTGCATGTTAGTGGAGTAAAGCAAGCGAAAAAAGAAAGTCATCCACTTATTAAATATCTCCATCCTGAATGTCTCAAAATGATTAACTATCAATGAAGTACTTGTGAAGAGAAATCATTGTTATTTCATAAGAGAATGCAACAGCAAATTCCACTCAGTGAAGCATCATAAAGAGCAAACTAATGAATAGCCAAACCGTTTTGTTTCTCTTGGCTTGTAAAGTTGAGTGAGGGATGAATGTTGGCCCAGACTCCAAGATCTTTGGTCCACCTGAACAAGTTTCCCTGCCACCTTCAGACTTTTGAATGCAGCTACCATATATTAAGCTGGTCTTTCTCTAAACCCTATCTGTAACTGCAACACTATATTTTGCACCTTCTCCTTTCCTTCACTCCGTGTAATCTATGAACAGTATGTGTTGTCTGTATAGCATGCAAAAACCAATAGTTTTCACAGCATCCCAATACAGTTTAAAGTTTATTTATTAGTGTCACAAGTAGGGTCACATTAACACTGCAATGAAGTTACTGCAAAAAGCCCCTCATCGCCACACTCCAGCATCTGTTCAGAGAATTTAACATGACCAATGTACCTAACCAGCACATCTTTCGGACTGTGGAAGGAGACCAGAGCACTTAGACGAAACCTACACAGATACGGGGAGAATGTGCAGATTTCACACAGACAGTGACCCAAGTCGGGAATCGAATCTGGCACTGAGGCAGCAGAGCTAATCATTGTGCTTATGTGACAATAATAAATCAAACTAAATCAAATCAAATGGATAAGATCTAGCGTCAGCCTTCCATCGTAAAGAGAGTGCCCCTGGAATTAGAGTCTGCACTCAGAACTGACCTGAAATATGTACTGAAACTCATAGCTGGGACTTAAATTCAAAAAAATTACTATACGTAAATGACCAATGAGGTAAATTGAACAAAAGGATAGAAAGATAAAAGAAAGATAACAGAGAAAGAGAAAAAGACGCACAAAGGAGGAAAAAGGAGAAAATTTGAATGACAAGCAAAGATAATTTGAATATCCAAGGTTTCTTTGTCTCCTAATCCTCACAATAAATCCAATTTATAGAAAAACTCTTTTTTATTCATTTGTGGGACACTGAATGGTCAAAATTTATTGCCCATCCCTAGTTGCTCAAGGGCAGTTGAGAGTCAACCGCATTGCTGTGGTTCTGGAATCACATGTAGGCCAGACCGGGTAAAGACAGCAGATTTTCTTCCCTAAACAGCATCAGTGAACCAGATGGGTTTTTCTGACAATCGACAATGGTTTCATGGTCACCAATAGATTCTTAGTTCAAGATATTTTTTATTGAATTCAAATTTCAGTATCTGTTATGCGGGATTCGAACCCGGATCCTCAGAGCATTAGCTGAGTTTCATGGATTAATAGTCTAGTGACAATACCATTAGGCCATTGTTTCCCCACCATCACCCTAAAATGAATGCTCCTAATGATGTGGCAATATGGTGTTTGCACAGTGTTAAATCATCACCTTGTACTATTCAGCCATGCTGGCATTATGCACAGAAGCCGGATTTTCCGACTTGCTTGCAGGTGGGATTCTCCAGTCCCGCTGCTGTGAACAGAGATCTGGCTGAGTGCCAAATTCTCCATTGTCTCTGGCAGTGGGGTAGGATTCTGACATTGGAGAATTCCGGCACTTTCTGTCATCATGCAACAGCTGATGCCAAAGCTAAGATCCAACCTTCTTTCTTTCTGACCCGTTCCACCGTGTCACAAGTTTGCCTGGAATAAACTGGGTTCATGGAGCTTGTGCACAAGAGATTACTCCAAGCTTTTGACCGATCGTACGCACACGGCTTTCAACCTATTGTGTCAGTGTAGAGAAACTTGAAGACTTGAGTTTCTGAATTGACGGCTTTATTATTCATAGGCATTCAAAAAAGTCTGGATGTAAATCCCTAATTTGGCAACCTATTTCATAGAATCCCTATAGTGCAGAAGGAAGCCATTCCACCCATTGAGCCCACATGACAATTCCATTCAGGCCCTACCCCGTAACCCAATGTATTTACCTTGATAATCCTCCTGACGCTAAGAGGCAATATAGCATGGCCAATCAGCTCAACCTGAATCTTTGGATTGGGTGAGGAAACCAGAGCACCTAGAGTGTGGGGAGAATATGCAAACTTCACACAGCTACCTGGAATTGAACCTAGGTTGTGGCATTGTGAAGCAGCAGTGCTAACCACTCTGCTGCCCAATATTATTTGAATCCTACTCGCTAATATAAGTCCCTTGTTAAAATTAAAACTTAAAAGGTTCAAGGTCCCAAATCCACTGAGTGCTTTAGTTGCCAACACTACATTGCCCGATTTTCTCATTCTAACCATTATATGTGAAAAAGATGCTGTTCAGTCGTCTTGTTACATCTTGTGGGTGAAATTCTGGCAGTTTATGTTCCTTCTGGAATCCTGTCAGATGTTTGGCAATATTAGCTGAGCAATGAAATGCCTCCAGATGTTCCATATGATGGTAATAAAATGACCACTAATACCTGATCCTTGAGGGTATTAAACATAACTGAATACATTACGTGGGTTAAATAAAAAAAGGTTCCATATTCCTGCAGTGCCCTTTATAAAGTGCGCGATCGTCCAAAAAATGCCTAAACCATGTACGTGATTTCAGCTGTAGGACTCCAAAGGATTGGGGATGTTGACAGCCCCTGTGCCCCAATGCTATGATACTGATATTCAAGACCACCAACTCAGATAGTTGTCACCTTTCAACATGCAATGGAATGCACCCAGGTGGCAACCCACTCTGCCATGGGGAATGATATTGCTGAGCTCGGTGTAGATCTCCCTGTGTTAGTAGTGTATCTATTAGCTCTGTCCATGCCAAGACCAATTCTGTAAAGTAAAAGAGAGGTGGGCTAGAAACCAGTTGTGTAATTTTGGAAACATTGTGCTTTTGACCATTGGGAATGATTGGAGGTGGTCCTGTTATTTGACAAGTGGGTAATCATGATCCTGAAGGGATACTTAGACAAGAATGTATTCTTTAATGCTCGGTATCACTGGTTCATGTTAATTACATCAGGACCTCTAAGGTCACATTAAAAACATATATATCAGTACATTGTTGCATGAAAATGATTGAATGGTAATATAATTTTGCAAATTAGTCCAGTTTCTTGTTCCTCAAATAGATGTGCGTGAGTATATGCACACATACACACACACACGTGCACACAGATGCACATATAGACATGCATACACATCCAAGCAGGCTCACACACACACATGTATACACACACACATGAATACACATGTACACAGATGCACGCACACACGCATGCACATACTCTACACACACACACGCGCACACGGAAACATACACATGCACACAAACACACGCATGCATACACACTACCTGTTTTTGGCAAGACTCCCTGGACCACTGGCTTCTCCATTACCTCTGTCAATGCTTTTCCATGATTCACTGACATGGAATCCATTTCTTTTTTATGGCCTTTTATATGCTCATCAAGATGAAAGATGTAAATGGAATACTTTCCATTTTAGGCACCCTCTGTCAGCATCAATCACTCCTGGGCCATGAATAGCACAGTTAGATGTAAAGTAAAGCTGCCTCTTTTGTGCCTCAACAATGATTATTTTCCCCGATTCTCGATAGAGCAACCTGTGCATGCCTTGGATCCATGTCCTTTGGGGACTGAATGGAAACTTCCCAAAGTCATTTGGGCTTCCTACATTGATGAAGGGAAGAAAACATCCCCCATCAGTCAGGCGAGGTTGACGAGGCAAAAGATCTAATTTACATCCCACCCAGTCTCCTTTAACATGATAGACTGGATCCTAACTCACCTGATGCCTTTTACAGGACCACTGAACACTTGAGAATGATTAGCATTCAGGTGTATGAACTTGGTTGACATCCTTTGGATTATAAACTCTTGACCCCTTTGGATTGAGAGCTCAGCATTGCTGCATTCCAAACCATCTGTTCTTATGGGTAGCAAAAAACGCTGAGAAATGATGTGTATTTTTAAAATTAACTCTTAAAACGAACATGCCATCCTATATTCTATATCTATTATTCTGTTGGAAATTGTACTCATCTCACTATTTTCTTCTGTAGTTCCCTCTTTCCTCAGGCCTCAACATCATGAAACATTGTAACTTCCCTGAATCTTTCTCTCCCTCAACAGTATGTAGACTTTAAAATGAGGAAGGGTATTGTCTAAACAATTCTTTGTCTCACCTGCCCGCACAACCATTGCAATTCTACTTGGGTCCAATCCTCAATGTCCTTCCCAAGATCTTACAGTCCAAATTGAATCCCAAAAATGAGTGGACAAACGTTCAAAGCAACATGGATAAGGAAAATGATTGGTTTCTATTAAGTGGACTATCTTGCTTTTGTTTATTCATTTTGCCTTTTGGGATCTCACACATACCCCTACCATTTTCAGTTGAACAGGGATCCTAGACTGGTATTTTATGTCATTTCCCCACCTCCCACCGCCTTGCCCTTTCCACCCAGTGGGATATTACAATTCCAAAGAAGTAAACAGCAATTTAATTGGCTCCACATATACACCAGGGTTGGTGGGGGGAACTGGGGTGGGGAATAGGCACATGATGGGGCCATAGAAAACTGGCTCTAGTCTTTTCACAATTCAGAGAGTATTTTTTCTATGATCCAATCTAATTGCTCCTCCTCGCCCCACCCCCCTTTTTCTTAGCTTCCCAATGGCTCAGATCGGGAACACACTGGGGAGAGGGGCGGGGTGGGATTTGGATAAAGCGCCATCATCTGCAATCCCACGGACTAATACCGTACACTGTACCACAAAGATTCCATTACCTCTTGGATTTAAAAAAGAAACCCTGATTGAAAATGCCCACACAGGTAGATAGGGTGGTAAAAAAGGTATATGGCATGCAAGCCTTTATTGGTCGGGGCACTGAGTACAAGACTCAGGACATCATGTTGCAGTTTTATAAAAAGCATTGCATTGAATTCTGGTCACCACATTGCAGGAAGGATGTGGAGGCTTTGGAGAGGATGCAGAAGAGGTTTACCAGTATGTTGCCTGGATGAGAGGGTATAAGCCATATAGAACGGCTGGGACAACATAGAACATAGAACATAGAACATAGAACATAGAACATAGAACAATACAGCACAGAACAGGCCCTTCGGCCTTCGATGTTGTGCCGACCAAAATAAAAAGCAATGCCCCTCCTAACTAAACCATTCCCTTCTCATCCATATACTTATCAACTAACCTCTTAAACGCCACCAAACTTGGCGCATCTACAACAGCTGCAGGCAGGGCATTCCACTCCCTAATCACCCTAACAAACCAGGGTTGTTTTCTCTGGAGCAATGGAGGCTCAAGGGAGACCTAATGGAAGTCTATAAAAATATGAGGCATTGATAGGGTTGACAATCAGAATCTTTTCCCCCCGTGAGTTGAAACGTCTAATACGAGGGGACACGCATTTAAGGTGAGAGGGGGAAAGTTCAAAGGAAATGCAAGGGGCAAGCTTTTCACACTGAGAATGGTGGGTGTCTGGAACGTGCTGTCAGGGATGATGGTAGAGGCAGATATAATCGGGTTGTTTAAGGAGTTTTTAGATAAGCATATGAATATGCAAGGAATACAGGATTATGAACAAAGGACAACCAGAAATAATTAGTTTAATTTGACATCAAGTTCGACAAAACACTGTGGGCCAAAGGGCCTGCCCCTGTGTTATACTGCTCCATGTTCTATGTTCTAATCCTTCAATTCTTTCTTGTTCAATTCCAAAGCAATACTACTAACCATTGGACTTGGAGCAAACTGATTAGCTCCGGGACTTGGGCGCTTGGTTCTCATATGGTGTTAACTCATCCAACGAGACTAAGAAGAGGAATGGTGCTGTATTAGGGAGGATGTAGTTGAATGGAGCAGCAGAATAGCTGTGAAGCTTGTTCTGGGCACTGAGTTATTTTGGACCATGGCCACCAAGTCTGAAGCAAGCTTGTTCATTCATGATTCTTATCGATGTGTCTCGAAAACACTGCAGCATTCTGATTTACCAGCAGCAGATAGTATTCCTGCAGTATCTATAAGCTAAGGGACCTAGCTCTAACTCACGTAAATATTCCTCCGGAGAAACTAATACTACATTGCAGATTTGACATTCTGCTGACAGCACACAGAATCTGCTCAATGTAACTTCAACTTTCAGTGATGTTATACTACAATTCAGAAGAAAAGCAACCTACATGGAATTTGCTGCTGAAAGCATTCGCATCACAAGAACTTGCTCCAAATGCCAACCTTTGGATACAAACAGCAGCCCAGCTGGGAATAGAAGCAACATCTGGAACCAGGGAACTGGCCTTCATCTTCCCATTGCAGTTGAGCTTTTTTTAAAAGGTATTTAATTCGCGGATAGCAGATGGGTGGGTCTGTGTCATGAGGCTACGCCACAATCAACGTGTCGTGACCAAGAAGCAAAGAAGCTTTATATCATCTCCACTACCTCAGGATTACATTACAGTCGTTTACCACATTTGTAGCCTTCTGTACTGTACTGTACTGTACTTCTAGCACATTTGTACTGTACAGAACAGTACATCTGTGGAAATCTGTGGGTGGCAGGGTGACACAGTGGTTAGCACTGCTGCCTTATAGCGTCAGGGACCCCGAGTTTGATTCCCAATGGATGCCTGTCTGTACAGAGTCCGCAAGTTGTCCCTCTGCCTACGCATGTTTCCTCTCACAGTCCAAAAGATGTGCTGGTTAGACCATTGGCAATGCTAAATTCTTCCCCAGTGTACCTGAATAGGCGCCGGTGTGTGGCGACTAGGGGACTTTCATAGTAACTTCATTGCAGTGTTAATGTAAGCCTACTTGTGACACTAATAAATAAATTTTAACTTTAAACACTACAAATGCACAGAATCAAGCTCAGAGGACATCATCATATCAGAACTACTCCTGCACCTATTTCTTATGTTCTTATGTTCTTAACTTAACAGGCAATCATCTAAGCTAATTCTGTCCTCATCTCAGCCTTTCGTGTTATCAATTTCATTATTGTAACTGCTGTCAATGCTGTTTTGATAGCCTCCTTCTTTGAAATTTCTAAATATTCCATCCTCTTTCATTTTCTTCATTTTTTGTATCCACAACGTTAAAATCACCCCTTGAGCTCCTTGTCCCTCAAAATTTCAAAATTGTGGAACTCATTCCAACAACCTTGATTTCAAAACCAAGGGTTGCACAGAAGATATAGAAGAGGATAAGAGATTGGATAAAATAGATGTGAGTGGATGCTTCCTTTTATGGGACATTCTCGGACAACAGGTCATAGTCTTAGGATAAGGCGTAGCAAATTTACAACAAAGTTGAGGAGAAACTACTTCTCCCAAAGGGTTGTGAACCTGTGGAATTCGCTACCAGAAAGTGCGGTGGATGCTGGAAAAGTATTTTAAGGAGGAATGAGATAGGTTTTTAATTGGTAAAGAATTGGAGGGTTAACAAAACAAAGAATAAAGAACAAAGAACAATGTAGCACAGGAACAGGCCTTTTGGCCCTCCAAGTCTGCACCAATCATGTGTTTCTAACTAGACCATCCATTTGTGTTTATTCCCATGAAGTTATGGGGAGAAGGCAGCAAAATGGGGATAAAGAGCATATCAGTCTGATTGAATGGTAGAGCAAATGTGATGGGCCAAATGGCCTAATTCTGCTCCTATATCTTATGAACTTATGAACAAAGCCTGCGTTAACTTAAGCTCTATCTCATGCTTTGACATCCCTTCTTTCCTGATCTTTTCAGCATCTTCACTTGTTAACCATATACAGGCTCTTGAGAATTACAACTACCTTTTTCCTCTTCCATGTTGGCATTTATTCACAGCATTAACGCTCTCCAGATGAAAGGGCATCAAGTAATCTTCTGACTGGCATCCACCAATGCCTACAAGAGTTGACCAGGTTAATCTAGCCTGAAAGCAGTGGGTACAGTCTGTATGTTGACCCAACATCCAATTGAAGTTTTCATCCATTATCCCAGCTGGACTCAACCACAAACAAAAAGAACCTTTAACACTATTGTCTAACAGTGCTTCTTTGAGATAGCTGATCAAGCCTGGATCCATCAGAGAGCATTGCAGCTGGCCTCAGCACTCCAAGTTAGGAAGCAAAACATCTCTAAAGTACGTTCCTCCCGATTGTCATTCAGTAATTCCTGTTAGATGAAAAGATTTAGCCCATCATTGAAATGATTGTTCAGACAAACAGTAATCACTAGAACTGAACTGCCGTTCATTGTGGAACTGGACTTGAACAGGAATTGGTGTCTACGGAACTAAGGCCAAATAAAGGTCCTCATAGAGGCCTGAGCCAAGAGATTGTGGATGTAGAGCTTACTTGGGACCAGACTCAATGAAAGCTGTTGTTTCTGTAAATATTGCCTAATTCTTTAGATAGCCACAGGAATATTTGTGCTGATGTTGCAATTGGATGAATATTCTTTGCAGTGCTGATTCACAATGTTTTGTGATAGGACAGGACAAGTAGAAGGAAAACAGTTACTGGATGTTGTAATTCTTTATATTGTACCTGTGGGGAATTTGCAATTAATATTCTGCAGGATACTTGAACTTTGCTGGGTTAGAACTGCAAAAGCTGATTGCCTAACAGCCACAATTTCTACGCAGTGAGTGCTATGGGTGGCATGATGGCACAGTGGTTAGCATTGCTGCCTCACAGTGCCAGGCACCCAAGTTCAATTTCTGCGTGGATTTCCTTCGGGCTCTCCAGTTTCCTCCCATGTGCAGCTTAGGTAAATTGACCGTGCTAAATTGCCCCTTAGTGTCAGGGGAACTAGCAGGGTAAATATGTGGGATTAGGACCAGGGTGGGATTGTTGTCAGTGCAGGCTTCATGGGCTGAATGGCCTCCTTCTGCACAGCAGGGATTCTATGTTGGTGTCAAATTGGCATCCGCTCTGGGTGTAGTGTAACTGTGCCAGACACCATCGCAAGCAGAGTGCAAGTGCAGTGCAGGGTGAAAGTACGGCACAGAGTGTGTGCACCAGGAGTAAATGCACTGCATGTGGATCAAGATCTCATTAGTTTGCAATGCTGATTTGATACCAACAGTGCCGTTTTTAACCTGAATGCTCCAGTTAAAACTCTCTGATAGTTCCATGGAGCTGAACAAAGGTGAAGTGGTAGGAAGGAACCCACTCCTTCCTTCACCATTGCAACTTTTTTTATCTCCTTGTGGACATGGGTGTCACAGGCTGACCAGCATATACTGTCCATCCCTAGTTGCCCTAGGGCAGTTGAGAGTCAACCACATTGCTGTGGCTTTGAAGTCATATGTAGACCAGGCCAGATAAAGATGGCAGATTTCCTTCCCTAAAGTGAACTAGATGGGTTTTCCAACAATCGATAATGGTTTCATGGTCATCAGTAGATTCTTAATTCCAGATATTTTTTATTGAATTTAAATTCTACCATCTGTCATGGCAGGATTTGAACCTGGGTCTCCGGAATATTAGCTGAGTTTCGAGATTAATAGTCTAGTGAAAATACAATTAGGCCATCGTCTCCCCAACTTTCAGGTTAGTTGACATGTATTAGTTCTTGGTGAGATAGTAGAAATGTCTGCAGGTTTGTCTGGCCAGCTAAAGTTGTTGAAGTTTATAGGAAGTGGTGAGACATTTGGTGAAAGACTTGGTTCTGATTTTGAGACTTCTGTTCAGAGCAGGTACTGTGCCAGTCCTAGGTGCAGTAATTTCTACTCCCCTCGGCCTGTAGCACAGACTGGTGTATGGAAGGGCAGGCTACTCAAAGAGGGAAAGGACTCCAAACAGCAGCTTATCAGATCCACCCAGAGTGTACAGGAAGCAATTGTCCTGCCTTATTCAGAGTCAGGAACAGTTGTATCCCAGTGTCTCCATTTCCCGAAAGAACTTACCAAAATATGCAGGCAAAATTGCAACCTTACAGCAGGACAGCTTGTGTGAATTTCCTGCATCTTGTAATTCACCTTCCAGTTATACAAAGGAGGGTTCTGAGCATTTGTGTACAAAGAGGAGTTGATGTATTATAATCGCTCTTACCAGGTTGCAACCTCCTCTGTGGTGGAGTTCGCTATTGTGAGCCTGGGATATAATAGTCCTGACTCATTTAACTTGCAATCAGTGGAAGTCCTCACTAGCGAGGATCACAGCTCGTCCCCACCAATGGGGATCTGGTGTAGCAGTCTCACAGGGGACTGGTGGCCATTTCAGCCCCCTCGGATGGCCAAGGGCAGGGCTGGCAGTGGCCTTTGGGCATTGAGACTTTTGAGGCAATTTTTTGGGGAAAATTCCACCCATATCTTTGAAAATATTTCCTCTCAAATATAAAAATTCAAGAAACAGTGATACCCGCATCACCAATTAATCTCTTAAAATTAGAAATCCATAGAATCTTTTCAGTGCAGAAGGAGGCCATTCGGCCCATTGAGTCTGCACCGACCATGCCCCCCAGTATACTGACCTTCTACCTTCAGTATTTTTTTTAATTCACTTTGATATCTGTAAAAATGAAAATCATTGTGATTTGACACTGAACAGAAATCTGCAGTGAAGCAAAAATGCAGCAGCTGCAGAGCTTTGAGTTAATTGCTGGCTCGCTCTTTTCCATAAGTTTCTATTCGTGGTGAGCCTGTTACCTTGAAAACAGTCTGCAAAGTTAGAGCTGATCCTGTAAAATATGGTGCAGTGAACAGTGCATAATTAAGTTGAATTTTTATAAAGATACATATTCTTTGTGCTGATAAAGGTAAGGTGTTCCTGTTTTAATTCAGTTTTTTTTATAGATCTTGATGTCTAAAAGTCTAGCTGAATCTGGGTGATATGTATCTGCATTTTAATGAAGTTTTACAACCCCTGAAGTTAAAGAGCTGGCTGAAAAGAGAGTTAGAGGTTTAGTCACTTCAGTGAAACAAAAACGCAAACTGGACTAGCACCTTAGTGATAAGTGGTCAAATGACATAGAGACATGGGAAAAAACAGGGAAGAGTTCAATGTGTGTCAGAGAATGAAGACA